>OY759265.1:35658253-36258253 GCA_963662155.1 Lamellibrachia columna
CATTTCAAGAGTGAACATGTAAAACAGAGAACACACTAATGTAAAACATTTCTACTCAGAACACATTAATGTAAAACATTTCTACTCAGAACACACACATTAATGTAAAACATTTCTCCATAGAACACACTAATGTAAAACATTTTTACATACTCATGTAAAACAGAACACACTAACGTAAAACAGTTCTACACATTGATGTAAAGTGTATGTGCATGGCACACTAATGTAAATATTCTCAATATGGCATCTATTACTATAATATATAAATTAATGTGTCTGGTGTGAATATGATGTGCATGCAGTGAGTGTGTATGCGCGGTGAATGCATAGTAACATCTAAGCACACATGTATATATGGCAGACACTGAAGTGTTGATGTGTCAGTTGAGCTGTCTGGTTGATGTGCTGTTGTTTGTCGAACACACGTCAACCTATTAACATAAAGTACAAACACCTGGCAGTAATATGGAAAGGCGATGGTCAGACATAAAGAAGATAATGTGTGTAGATAATTGATGGAACTATTTATCAGAGTGAGATGCAGCATGGATGATAAAGTAAATATTTAATGAAATGATAGAGAAAAGAAACAATGGAAAAGGTTGAACAGTGAGTGACGATCTGACAGAAGAAAGAGAATGTTAGCAGATTGTTAGCACATGGATATGATATTGCACATGGATATACACACACACACACACACACACACACACACACACACACACACACACACCACACACACACACACACACACACACACACACACACACACACACACACACACACACACACACACACACACACACACACACACACACACACACACACACACACACACACACACACACACACACACACACACACACACACACACACACACACACTACATACTATTTACAGCTATATACAAATCGCAGGTCGATTCCATTAAGCCCCCAAACAACCACCTGTCTGCAGATGATGGCCAACCCAAGCTGAAACCTTCAAATGCCAGGGTTACCTGGGTGGGTGGCATATGTATTCGTTACACGAGTCAGTGTCAGCCTCCATAACAAAGTGTTAACGTGTACATTTGCAAGATGGACAGTGATAAACCATGTGTGGTAATATATGTACCTCATTCAGTAATGTCGGTTTCCATGTTAGTGTGTGTGTATGGTTATGGTGTGTGTATGGTTATGGTGTGTGTTGGTTTGTTTTGTATGTATGTGTGCAGCATGTAATAGAGTTATCCATCCTTTAAAAAATAGATATATGTTATAGGTATCGTTGCATCGGTTATTTTTTGGGGTTTTCTTTCCAATTAACGTTACCCAAAACATATATCAATTGTTCAAAGTTTCAACCATTTCCTGATGTCATAAGCAATGCTAAAGATTAAAGGTGAAAACAGCAGTGCTGGTAATTCCCCTCTCGTTGAATAACAAAGGTATTTGACCAGTTATGGTGTGTGTGTTGATTTGTTTTGTATGTGTAAACATTCCCTGTCATGACACAACTCTCCAGAGCCAGTTTCTTTGGTGCATGTGCCTGTTCTTTGACAACACACTATTAGCGTGCAGAGTCATCAGATGACCAGTCTCAGCCTCCATTGATGGGTCGAGACATCTCTGTCGCGGCAGATACTTGAACAATGCCTGAACAGCCATGTACAAATAATGAAACATGTTAACCTGGTTGTAACTAAGGGTAGGTCAAAGCTAATTAGTTAGATAAAAAAGTTGGCATAAGTACCACTGTCATATATACTCAGAACATTATTTCAATGAAAGCATTATATCATGTTATGTTTACAGCTGACATTGATTTCATTTTACGAGGCCTTCATTTTATCATTTATTTTATGCAATTATTATATAAATAAATGTTGTATAATAAAAATAGTGAAATGTGTATGGGTATGATAAGCCAATAAAAACAAAAACCTGGCAATCATAGTCTATGCCTGATTTGGCAAAAACAGGATGTAGGAGAAACAAATGGAAGCAGAAGTAATTCAAACGAAGGCCTAATTAAAATGTGTGTTAATATATGTACCTCATTCATCTGGTGGTTGTGTTCCTCATTTAAACTAACAACAACAAGCTTTGTGGCATCTTTTGACAGCTGTATCCGCAGACCAACAGGACACTGTTGTTTGGTAGTGCTGAAAAAAAAAATTATGTTTACGATGTACTATGCAAACCAGCCATAGATAATGCAAACATAATTAAGGAATATCAATGACCGTGCATTAAACAGTCTTTTTGCAGGACTGCTTTGATATCTAAAGTAACCACTGGCACCATCTAATGAGCTCTGACACACCAATATACGTGAATTCCGATTGGCGTTCGATTCCGAAGCTACATTAACCATGTATTATGTAGCATAGCCTCGGCATTCACTAACCCCCGTTTTCTAGGTTCGACCCCTAACACTAATAATAGTTAACAAAATAAATAAATAAAGAATCCATGCCTAAAGAATACTTACTGATGAGCCTGTCGCTGCTCTTTGCCGTTCGATCTGAAAGTTTTTCCACCGCGTATACAACAGTAGTTGATCTCGGCAAAAACTAGATCTTTGTTTGCTGTTTCTGCTCCATATGTACAGCGCTTCCTATGTGACTGTATTGATCTTGAGCTGCGCTTGTACAAGTTGACTAATTTCTCTTGTTCGTAATGGCCGATTGCAGTTTCTAAATGAGATAAACTTGAAAAAATTGCGCCAACTTGTATTTCTGCCATCTTGATCACACACTTTTCGAACGGGATGATCAATGCGCGTGCAGATTTAGAGCAGGAAATGAAAAACGAAAACTGATGATTGCGCAGCCTCAAGTACGTTTAGACCCCCCATACTAGATACGGCTCACGTACCAGCTTTTCTTAAACAATTCCTGAATTGTTAAACTACACAGTTGCTTAATATAATAGCATTTTTAATGTTTTTGTGTTGCCAAAAATGTGTGAAGAAAATTTTTGAAGGTTTCTTTCTGTAGTTGGTTTTTAAAGCCATGACCTATTATGTAATGATTTTAGACTTAGTCACTGTGGAATTTATGCAATTCAGCTGCCTTAGGCTTAGCTAAATAACTTGCACTTCCTTATCCTGGAGGAAACTTAACAGTCTAACTGACATAACAACCAGGCATGTGCACGTCCTTATCCTGGAGGAAACTTAACAGTCTAACTGACATAACAACCAGGCATGCATTTATAAGATTAGACTACAATATTTAATTATAATAATAAATATAATTATTAATATATTATAATAATATCACTTACGTTATTTCAAAAATCCATCGACTTGGTCTTGGGCCATTGATGTTTTTCATATTAAAACTGAAACTAGCACAGGCGATGTCTATTTCACCAAGTGGTACAATGTCCTGTGCGCTTCTATAATACAGCAGAGTACATGTATTATCCGCCAGCACAAACCATCGTCTTTTGAAACTTTTGCCTCTGGCGCCAATTTTGTACTTCTTCAGGTACCCGCATAACTTCTGCGTCGACACGCCCCTTTTATCAAGGCCACTTTCTTCTACACTTTCGCTGCTGGAATTAGAATTCATCCTACAATTTCACGAGGAATAATACTTTCAGATTTTTAAATCACTGTATTTACTTTTCGAGACATGTTAACATAATTCACACGCGTACAGCGATCTAAACAAAACACATCCTTGTTCCCAGCCATATCTTTTTGTGAATCACGTGCGAGGTGCAACCGGAAGTTTGACACTATTTACATATTTGTAGTCTTAGTTACAAAACTTCGCGACGCATAAAGGTACAACGTCTGGTCGTTTTTAGCATCTTGATCGACATTCAGTGTGTTTTCATTAACCACAATTTGTTTTAATATAATGTGACCGTTATATTTGTTAATATAACTACCCGTTTAGTTACGCTCCCGCGGATGCAATGTAAACATGATGTTCGCCCGGAAACATTCAACACTTAACAAGGCAACATTTTAAAAGATTGTCACTCAAACAATAATTAAGCTCCAGATTGCAACTTAAGTGGACAGGGATGCAAATGGCTTATCGGGAGTCCAACTTGTGTATGTGTTGCCCGCCCTTATATATATATCCATTTTATTTTTAAACGCGGGCATTAACACAATCGATCAGTATAGACAAATTATACTAATAATTGATATTGTCTTAATTCTGGGAGAATGACTACTTTATCATATCCAATCTACACTGTTCTTTTATTAGCGTTACTTTATGCCCTCTGCATGGTTCAGGCTTACGTTTTATGCATACTACGCCCAATTTAAGTTTGGAGAACATATATATTCTATTAATAAAATATGCATAGTGTTGTCAGACCACACTCTATAACAGGAGTTGTTAACTCTCTCCATTTCCCTCTGTCTTCAGCGATGGTCTTCCACTCTTGGCCGTTCGATCGTACCTGCCCTTTCAAGATCTCGTTTGACACAGTCTTTCCATCGCAGCTTTGGTCTTCCTCTTCTTCTTCTGCCACCCTCTTCTGCTTTCCGTGCTCTTTTTGATAGTCTGCACTGTCTTCGCTCATTCTTTGCACATGTCCTGCCCATCTCATTCTGCTTCTGACTACTTTCATTCTGAGGTGTTTTTCATGCCAATCTCTTTTCTCAATTCCATCATCTTCCTTCTATTTTCTTGGGTTACTTTGCATAATTGCTCTTCGTTTTGTTCTTTGTATCTTATATCCACGCATGTCCTTCTTACAGTTCGATCCTACAATATCCCAAACGAGGCATAAATATATTGCTTTGTACAGCTTTGTACAACAACTGTACAACCAATTATTGTTTAACACCCATATGTGTATACCTGGGATAATTCTACAATAAAACTGATCTGACCTGTGAGTTCGTTACAATGCGCGTGCGTGCGGGCGTGCTTGCGGGCGTGCGTGCATTCTTATATGTTTCTTCATCGTGTGGTGCTGATCCAATATGTCTTATAAAAAAATTAATGGATTTAGCATTATTGTCGTCGTCAATGGAGTTCCACCCCCATAGGTCCTGGCAATGTCAACCGGAGTGTCCAACTGTCATGCAGGTTGATGACGTTCCATTCATAATCATTGTTTATTGCAGCTCATTACTATGTAGTATTTTAATGTGTGCTTTTATTTTGTGCAATAACATATGTCACTCAGATCGCATGTATGATGTGCTCTGTTGAGTTTGAAATAAAGATATTGAATTGAATGAATTGAAATAATGGTTGTGGTCTGCATTCGAGGACGACAGACAGTGGCGCCACACGAAGGCTAGACTGGAGGGCCTCGATAACCGAGGCTATAGTCATTTGCGTATGGGTATTATTTCTCCCTTTTATTTCTTACAGTATTTTATATCTATAATAATTTATTAAGAGATTAGCATAATGGCACAACACGAATAAACAAAGCATTTTATAAAAAATAAACAAGTGTTTATCCAAATAAATAATAATAATAAATGCTTGAAAATAATGTACAATTGGTGGTTAACTTGTGGAAGGGCATTTAAAATAGCAAGACAACTATTACAATGATTTCTTGATAAATGCGTGTTTTTGTTTTCGTAACTTCAAGATGAGTGACAAACTACCTATTATTAAGAAAAGCTTCAGAAAGTATTTCCCGTTCCTAGCTAAAGATGTTGCACATTACTTTCCTAGCCACATGGCGAGAGGTTAGTTGTGAACTGGTTTGTGAGCGATAATAAATTATATTCTATAGGCATCCTGTACTGGCTGTAGTATAGGGCACAGCCGGCCACAATACATTTTCCAGTTGATGGCCATATTAAAGTTTTGTCTGATTGTTTCTGGTCCATAAAAGATCAGAAAACAATTCACAATCACTGCCATCATGTCATTGATATTCTGAACAAGTTTTGTAAAAATCATATACCTCCAACTCTTAATTGTGTCACAAACGCGCCTACCCTCAAAATTGGCAGTTTTTGCCAAATTATATTAGCACGCCTACCAGTGTTTTGGGAATGTCACCACCAAAATGCCTACGCATCTTTGAATCTACTTCATATTGCAACATCTCACTGCTCAAGGTGCAACATTTCGAACGTTACAACCTTGCTGGCTGAATACAGTTGCTTCTTGGCAAATATAATCACTGAAATCGGCTAAATTATGTAATTTTAGGCACTATTTAACTGTGTTCTGACCTCTATAGTATAAATTAAGGCAGAAGATATGCAGTATCCCGGATATGTGCACTGCAACGGTGGATGCAAGGATTTATTTTGATTCTTGCACGCAATATGTGAACACTTCAATATGTCAACATCAACATTTTTGTTTTTAATATAGGTATATCATTTGTAGGCGTATCATTTATGTGAACTTAGTCTTAGACTTGCATTTAGCAGGCAAAGAGCTGCGGTGCCCCCAACGAATGAGATTACTGTTTGGTACACCACTGCATTGCAAATAACCACTTTGTAAATTACTGATAAAGTTCTGAACAGTATATGAACATGTGCCAATTCTCATGTTAAGCACAAGGCTAATTTGTCAGTTTTATTGTGCGGTGTATTTGTATTTCACTTTGTATGATGTTTTCTCGAGTTTGAGTCTCTACAAATCTGAATTATTAAAAAAAAAAATTCATTTACTTTAATTTATAGCCATCTTTTCATTATTTATTTATAATCATTTGTTGAAGGGTTTGGTTCTCAGAACGTGTACAACCACTTGCTTACCTGAGGACTTATTGACATCCTCAAGGTTCTGACCATTCATCGTGATGTTAATGGTGTTGTTCTGGCTGGTTGGGACTGTTTACAAGTACTTTGCTTTTCTTTGTGCTGACTTCCATCCCATAAGCTCTTGCCTTTTCTTCCATTCTTGTAGTGAGGTCTTGAAGTTCGTTCTTGAGGAAGTAGACTCTAATATTTTGGGTCACCTTAGGCAAAGATGGCACCTCAACAAAGGTAATCAAAATAAGGATTGCAGTGGCCATGTCTGCTATGCCATCACTTAACACCATCTGGGAGAGCAGAGACATCAGCTTCCAAACCAAGCTTAAACTCTACCAAGCACTCACTGTATCCATCCTCCTCTACGGATGCGAGAGCTACACTGAGACAGAGAGACACATACAAGCATTTGAAACAAAATGCTTCAGGAGACTGCTCCACATATCATATACTGAACACAACACAAATGAATATGTGAGACAACAAGTGGACTCCCTTGCTGGAAAGCAAGAACCCTTGTTGGCAACAGTGAAATGAAGCAAGCTCTCCTGGTTTGACCATATCACTCGACACAACACCATTGCAAAAACCGTCCTGCAAGGCACCCTGGAGGGCAAGAGATGACAGGACCACAAGAGAAAAAACTGGCTAGATAACATAGAAGAATGGACACGTTGAGACATACCGACCCTGCTCTGCACAGCAGAGGACAGACAACGCTGACGAGAACTGTGTGTGAATGGCACACCTACGACCGTCCTGGTCAAGAGATGAAAAAGAAGAAAGAAATACTAGTATTTCTGTTGGTTTCATTGATGTGTCATTGAAATACTTTGTGTTTGCCTTCATATTAGCTGGACTAACGTCCTATACTTTGGGACTGTCCCAGGGTGACCGTAATGGCAAGGTGGCTATCAGGGTTGTTTGATTTAAATCATTGATTTAAATCATGATTTAAATCACTCCAAAAAATCATTTATTTATGATTTTTTGGATTTCCGATTTTTTTAATCACTGATTTATATGAATTTAACACAAATAATTGTTTACAAGCATCGAGATCAACAAAGTTTTGTATGTTTTTTAATACAAAAGCACAACGTGCGCACACTTGTGTAGTTGTATTGTCACCATATAGCCTGATAGTAAAATGTTTTATGACATTGTGTATGTTTGAGCTATTCACTTTCTGAATGCAGTGAAGCCACACAAACTTGTCTTCAAGAGGAAGTATCTTTTCAAGTCAGAAGCCCTGAGTTAAAGTCCACTTAGAGCTTGTGCTAGTAGTTACCAATTCAGTATGTTGACTCAAGTGAGACAGTCTTGGTGACAATTGTTTAATACTGTACCAGTTTGCAGTCTGGTTGGAAACCCATAGAGTACACAGAGCCCTGGGCAGGTGCTAATCCACCCTCTCAGCAAACAATTATTAGCACTGCTACAGCCACAGACACACAACATGCTTTCCTTTCCAAATCAGATTATGCAACTACAGGGGGTGAGACCTTGTGGACATTGCTTAATGTCTTTATATAAGCAAAAATCATGTACCCTCTGTTAAGACAAGTAACTAAATCGATTTGAATAGAACACATTTGAAAGAGTTTAAAAATATAAACATCTATATAAATGTCTATATACCAGATAAAAAAAAATCAAATTTAAATTTAAAAAAATAAAAAAAAATTTAAATCATGATTTTTTTCAACCATGGTGGCTATATTACTGAGGTTCAATTCTACTGTGTGTTTGCTTTCAGTAGCAACCTAGCCAGATAGTGATTGCTAACATTGTTGCATACAGATATTGCTAGCAACATAAATTTATCTTTGAATTGATGGGATTCTTGACTTGTTAAATTTGACATTATTACGTATTGTAAAAACGTTTTTGAAAGGTAAACAATGTCAGTTCTATGAACTCAGGGTAACCTAGACTAAAGTGACGTATTAAGGGAGGCCGGCATACACAGAGCCAATGCAAAATCTCAAACAAACATGATTTTGCCAGAAAGAAAACTAGTAAACAAAGGCCAAAAATTTTACATAAGTTGAGTTAGGATGCTAATAACATGGCCATATCCTACTGGCAAGAATAGGAATAGGATAGGTGTAAACAAATTTATTTTCATCCAGAATACTGCACTTGTGAGGTAGTGTTATCTAACAGTATGATGTGTGTTCAACAAGGTTTTCCTAGTAAACCACTGGCGTGATATTCTTAATTGTAATTACAAATGGTTATATTTTAATAACTTATAGGGGCATAGGCCGAAAACCATGACTGTTGTTTTGCTTTAAAGAATCTGTTGTTGCAGATAACAATTTATCATTGCACTGCCAGACAGACTATACGTGATAACATGTTGCAGGCATGCAGCAAATGCAGAAGCGACTCAAGGATGTTGACGGCATCATAGAGGTTCACGATTCCAGAATATCCTTCTTTGTTCATCATCTATACTGTTGTTGTGTGATAGTCAGTTGTGCGATAGTCTGTTGTGGTTAGGTTTGAGACATGTTAGCACAACTAACTTTTTTGGCCTGTTTTACTAACAATCTTGACTTTTCATTGCCTGCATGATGCATTGGCTTCCTGAGAGTATGGCCTATCCTTCAATTTAGCAATCTTATGACATTATAAAACATGTTCTTCATCTGATGAAATAGCAATGGAATTTGAGAATGCATGAATCTGAATATTACAATATTCTCTGTTGTATGGATAACTATTTCTGATGCAATTTTGGATTTCATTATGAAATTGTTTCATACTGGTAATTAACGTTTATATGAAAATATTATAAACAACTAGTGGAACATGATAATGAATTTACTATTATATATGTAATCTGCTTATGGACTGCTTATGAAGGATTTATTTTATCATGGCAATGATTGCTAACACTGGTTTTGGTGGCAACAATTGTATCTCGCCCCTGACCATGCTTACAATCGTGAAAGAAAATGTTATTTTGGTTTACTGGATGTTGTTAAGAAAAAACTAGTAATAAACACCATGATAATCAAGAATATGTAGGCAAACATATAGTAGTAAATATTAAAGTTCAACAAAAACATCATCTTGAACACAATCCTGCTAGGTATATCTTGAATCCTACACCTGGCGAAACCAATCCATCTGAAACTATTCTTTGTATAGTGGTAGCTGGTTTATGATATAACAAATACAAAACTCATCAAAGACACTGCACAGCTTCAAGAAAACTAACATGTGAACCTTAACTTTGCCACATTCCATTCTCTGGCCGTAATGAACGCTTCCACGAAGCTGTCAACCTACGGCCACATCTACTTGTACTCAACAAAGTAGATCTAACTGACTCGACAGAGAAGAAGAAGATAGTGAGACAACTAGAAGAAGATGGCATTCAGAAGGTTCTCTTCACCAACTGTAAGGCAAATATCAACAGCACTGTCAAGACAAAGGTTAGTCATACAAGAAAATGTCATAAATAAAGTTAACCAGTTTTAATTTACATCATGTGAACACTAAACAAATGTATTTGTAGATTATCAATAATTCTTTCTACTGCTTGATTTTTAGTGGTGATATTGTGCAACTTTGTTATGGGTGTTATAAGTTGTTGACAGTATTACCTTAACTGTAGTAAAGATTTTTGCTTTAGATCATCCCAGCAATGATCGACATGGTGAATGAAGTCCCAAGGTACAACAGGGCCGATGTAGGTGCAAAGCATGTTTATATAAGCCACTATATTTTGTTAAGTTAATTAAGATCCAATTGGTTACTGAGTTTCTGAGGTAGCATTGGTTAAACACAACGGAAATTTGTAATTTAAAATGTCCAACATATTCTGAAGTCATGATTTTTTTCAGGCAGAAGATTACAACCTTCTTATTATTGGAATTCCAAATGTTGGGAAATCATCTTTAATCAATGCTTTGAGGAGAACACACATACAAAAAGGTATGTTTTAAGTGAAACTTTAAAGTCATTGAAACACTTGGCATATAAATAAATGGAGCAAATCATCTAAAGATTGTGTTAATTCTAGCAATGTGAATGTTTAAAAATAAAATTGTCAGATATCTGATAAGGGCAGGCTGCTATACCTAGATGAAAGATTGTTGGACTCTGGATAAAGGTTTGAATGGCAGTCTTGTTAAATGGATTGTTGACTATAAAATTAAATATTTGTTGGTTATTCACTATTCATTGCCTGTACTTTTATTAACTTCATCGAAATGTACAAAAAACATAATGTAAGTTTCTGGTTTTGAGTTAGCTTGATGGAATTCAGTGTTAACAATATTATTTACATAACATTTCGTTTGCAGGCAAAGCAACAAAAGTTGGAGCCATCGCTGGGATCACAACAAGTGTTCTTGAAAAAATATTGGTATGTATCCTAATAATTCTTTATAACATCTACTGTGAAATGTATTTACATCCATGTTTATTAAGCTTGCCCGCCAAACTATACACTCAAAGTACCAATCAATGTTACACCATGTAGGCATGTGTGGTGTGTACTAGATGTGTTACATAATGTACGTGATCTTTACTGAGAATATGGGTGACAGCATATACATATAAATTCCGACAGAGAAATGTGTTCAATCTCTTGTCGTGTATTGGCAACTTTTGCGCAAGAAAATGTTTATTGTCAGATTGTATACACTATTCCCTTATGTGCAAGACTGCATTACCATGGTGAAAACATGTTTGCCATACGTCACATTTCTCTAAGAACTGCACAGTGGCTGTCTAAGGTAGAATGGTTATTTCTACAGGTGTGTCATCAACCCAAGGTGTATGTCTATGACACCCCGGGTATAATGCCTCCAAAGATAAACAACATTGAGGTGGGATTGAAACTGGCACTGTGCTGTAAGTACAACTCACTGTGGTTATTTGACTTAATCTTTTAAATCAATCATCCCAATTAAGATTCATTCGTGAAGAAAGTTTACTGCAATTCTTCACAGCAGACAAATGTGCTATTCACTTTGAACAGACTGACAAACCTGTGTGTAGCAGAGGATTGGATTGACATTGTAAGCTTATTTACAGTCAGGACTTTAAAATGTATCCATTAATGCACACATCTGTTACAGCAGGTTATGATACAATTTCTGGTCAGGAAGCAAACGGCCTCGATTTACTCTATTTATGAACTTGTCAAAAAAACATGCAGTTGTAAGATTGTGATTTAGAATATAATTATTTTTTATGAAAAGTATCTAGTACTCAGTTGTTTCGACAGGAAACAATACAATTTCATTGCTCTCTGAAGATTCATCTTTTTAACTGTGGGTAGCACAGCCAGCGCACTTAGCACTCTTGTGTTTTCATCCATCTTTTTGTTTTGTTGCAACTCTGAGCTTGGCGCTGTATACATTCTTGTGTTATTATTATTCATGCTAGTGACTTAACAGTAAGTAGCAAGTGAACTGTTTGGCTGCTGTATTTTCTTACAAACAAGTGTAGTTTTTTTGCTATAAATGACCTTTTGACCTCCCACAGCCACCCTGCAGGACCACATGGTTGGGGAGGACACTATAGTGGACTACATGTTGTACTGGCTCAACAAACACAACCACTTCAGGTGAATGCAAACATTACACAGCTTATTAGTTGTTACATAAATTTCTGTGTGACTGTCAAGAACGCCAGGTGAAGCTGAACCTGTATTAGGATTCAGGGTAGTGTATGATGTACGAGAGGGATATCATAAACAAAAACTCATAATTTATTAATTAGAGAAGGTACTAAATAATAATATACATGAATACAATAAGAACCCTACCCGAATTCTCCTTCAAACTATTTAAAGGTATTAACAAAGGATCACTATTTACAATACTTCTAGCTTACAAAACATAGGGCTCGTCAGCCACAATCTACTTCAAAGACATTCAGATCATTATCCACAATCGTGAATACCCTTCAAACCTCCAAACTAGGGTAACTACTAATCATCAATGACATTCAAAGGCTTAATCCACACATAGTGAATATACAAGGGTAATGTTACCCTTTGAAACGGTATTGGTCACACCATTATCATAATACAGAGGACCTAATATAAATAGGGTTAAATAAACCCTATGTCGATATGTATAACAATAAGTGATTCATACAATTGAATTCCTTCATGGGACAACTTGTCCTTCGTGGAATTAATCTTGTATCCCTCACGGGAGGCCCAGCTTGCCTTCCCACAACACCTCGGTCCCGTCCTTTGTAGAACGAATCTTGTCTGCCAACGACACATGTACGCCCACAATACGACACCCATCGACCTCAGCACTGGAATTGCCTGGCTGCTCACCCTTCCCATGGACCCGACACTACAAGGAATGTCGATAACACACTAAGAATAACTATAATTACATGATTGACTAACACAATTTCAATACACTGATACAACAAATATAATACACGGTCTTGACACCTATACATCCACAAAGAATATATATTCTCGGAACAGTATATCCGAGCAAATACCCTTCCCTACATACACACTAAAAAATACCATTACCCAATAAAATAATATACGTGCAGTGATTCGCTATTGTGAATACCAAACATAAAACAGTCACAAATAATCAAGTACCATTGCAGATCAACCACACCCTTGTACCATGTCAGACCCATTCCCTGACATAAAACCCTATCTAAAACATTGATTATTACCAAATTATCACATACATTTAAACAGAGTATAACATTTACATACCTCCGGGTAGTATCTTCTGCGACTAAGGTATCTCAAGTGACAACCATCACAGCAAATCTGCAGCCTTCACTGGCTGGCTCATGTTACTGGTTATATCTCTGTTCTCTCAGAACTGTCTCAATTCTCCCCTCTACCCATTCTAACCACGGACAAAACCCCCTATCTCCAACATGTGACCCGTCCTACGGGTAAGACAATCAATATGTCTCGAACCACCCAGTTTTGCATCCTTCCCATATGCTTTGAAATTACTCCAAATATAGTTACACCGGATCCAATATGTATACATATATAACCACTTTTGAGTCGGCTTAAAATTAACAACTTTTTAATCCTAAATCCTACCCAACTACCCTAATAAACAGTTCCATACAGGTAACCATGCAATTCAAACCTCAAGTCAACTTTGTCTGCCTTTAACTTTGTCTGCCTTTGCAGTATTGCGTAACCTCTAACTGGCCATGCTACCAGTACCAAGGTAAACACTTTCCCAAAAATATTTGTCACCTGGGTGTGCACACAGCATATATCCTTTTCTAAATCACCGGTCACACATGTTAAAGTTCTCCAACCCCAAAATCATGACAGTGACATATCCACTTGCACAGTCAACCCTAAAACACATGTAATTGCCTTTATAGCCATTATGTTATATGCCCTTTTAGAAGCACCGGTATACATGTGCAGTTTGAAGTTCATGCCGCTACAATTATCAAACAATAACACAATTATAAATAAGTGCAGCAGCTAAATATTGGGTTTGTTTTACATACATTTATATTGTAATTTTCCATTGTCATAATTATGGTAACGTACTAGATGTTTGGTTGTTGAATTCAACTTCGACATTATAATATGTAAATTTTCACCAGCATGTGGCTATGCTTTTATGTTTCATTCAATGTTCGTCACAGAAGAACAGACAAATCCAGTTAATCGATCTCTGTGTCTGACGTTAAGCACTTTGTGTTGTTTGTGAGATATGCTCCTGTGTTTACAGCTATGTGGAACACTTTGGTCTGAGTGAGCCCACTGATGACGTCTACACTTTGTGTTGTTTGTGAGATATGCTCCTGTGTTTACAGCTATGTGGAACACTTTGGTCTGAGTGAGCCCACTGATGACGTCTACACTTTGTGTTGTTTGTGAGATATGCTCCTGTGTTTACAGCTATGTGGAACACTTTGGTCTGAGTGAGCCCACTGATGACGTCTACACTTTGTGTTGTTTGTGAGATATTCTCCTGTGTTTACAGTTACGTGGAACACTTTGGTCTGAGTGAGCCCACTGATGACGTCTACACTTTGTGTTGTTTGTGAGATACGCTCCTGTGTTTACAGCTATGTGGAACACTTTGGTCTGAGTGAGCCCACTGATGACGTCTACACTTTGTGTTGTTTTTGAGATATGCTCCTGTGTTTACAGCTATGTGGAACACTTTGGTCTGAGTGAGCCCACTGATGACGTCTACACTTTGTGTTGTTTGTGAGATATGCTCCTGTGTTTACAGTTATGTGGAACACTTTGGTCTGAGTGAGCCCACTGATGACGTCTACACTTTGTGTTGTTTTTGAGATATGCTCCTGTGTTTACAGCTATGTGGAACACTTTGGTCTGAGTGAGCCCACTTATGACGTCTACACTTTGTGTTGTTTGTGAGATATGCTCCTGTGTTTACAGCTACGTGGAACACTTTGGTCTGAGTGAGCCTACTTATGACGTCTACACTTTGTGTTGTTTGTGAGATATGCTCCTGTATTTACAGCTACGTGGAACACTTTGGTCTTAGTGAGCCCACTGATGACGTCTACACTTTGCTGGCTCACGTCGCCAAGGAGAACAACGCCATCCAGAAACTGAAATCAACAGCAACAGGCACGTAGTCAACTGTGTCGGGAATAATTATATACATTACGAAATGAAAATACATTACAAAATAGTATTTATTCCATTTATTATATACAGAAATATGTTCTACTGCTCCAGCATACATATGTACTTAATAGTGATTTTTTAAAAACCAGACCTGTAGAAGCTGTATGTTTAACTTGAAATTCTGTATAAAGCCGTATAAATCTATTTAACGTTTTCATTGGTTAATCAGCCTACACTATTCTGCATTCCGATCGAGTGTCGCCATCTATGAGACTACAAAATATACCTACATCAAACAACATCCGCTAGGTTTCACTGGAAAGCTGCCTTGCATCAAAAGTATTTGTGCTTTGACTGCTATAAGTTTGTTATTTACTTCTTTGTAAAATAGGTACTTTATATCACAATTTTCCCATTTGAAAATAAAACAGGATACGACTGCATACCTCCCCAAAATTTTTATTGCTTACAGAAAATCCATATGATATGGCAAGTCTGTAAAATAAAGTTGATGTCATTGTTAATTTTTTCACACAGGTCAAGGTTTTAAATTGCTGAAGTCTGA
This sequence comes from Lamellibrachia columna, assembly GCA_963662155.1. NCBI lineage: Eukaryota > Metazoa > Annelida > Polychaeta > Sabellida > Siboglinidae > Lamellibrachia > Lamellibrachia columna. Next base: position 35,674,123 of record OY759265.1, read on the forward strand.
GAGCAGCCAACTGTAAACTGGAAGCTTGTCTTAGAAATTGTTTTTATGCAGCTGAGACAGTATGCTTGCTCTGTTTTAGGTGGCTATATTTACCGACCACATTTTATCCGTGCTGCCCAGATAGTTCTACGGGCATTCAGAGAGGGACAGCTGGGAAAGTTTAACTTGGACATTGACACATTGTGCACAGAAAAGAAAGACAAAGTTCACCAGCATGATGCTGTGTCTGGCTTGACGTGACACAAGTTTGTCTCATGACATGTCAGAAACTGGAAGTGTGACACCAGGCAGTTCCCAGTTACTCTTTTGTGACAGCACAGGCTCACCTACATTTTGCAGGGCTGAACATTGTCACTCATAAATAAATTAACATATATATCTATGGAGTTTTTAATTGTTCATAAAAGTAATATACACATATTTCCATTAATTAAAATATGAAGAAACTTCTGTTATTAGAATGTTTCTGGTGAAATATATGAAAGTGAACTTGGTGAGAAAGTCGGTAGAGTTCATCATCCATGCTGGAGCTTCAACATGAGTCTGGTTGTACCAACTGAGATCACTGCTTGGGACAGGGCATTCTGTCTTTGGCTCATAGTTGTCAGCTGCTGGACTTGGCCAGCACACACGTTGCAATGCCAGCAAGAACCAGCACAATCCCGAGGTAGGTCTCTGTGAAAGAAGACACACATTAGCAATGAGAAACTCGTTTGTGACAAGTCTGCATGAGCAGAGGAGAGGCCAGCATCCATTCATATGTCTGCATGAGCAGAGGAGAGGCCAGCATCCATTCATATGTCTGCATGAGCAGAGGAGAGGCCAGCATCCATTCATATGTCTGCATGAGCAGAGGAGAGGCCAGCATCCATTCATATGTCTGCATAAAGCTTGCAAAGGAGAGGCTGGCATGCATTTACATGTCTGTGCATAAAACTTACAAGCACACGGAAGTGGTAACTGCAGAAACTGACTGTCATTCAGTACCACCCGACAGGTCTCTTCTAATCTGTGTGATTTTCCAAATGCTTTAATATACAACTGTACAGAAGTATTCTAGCCCTACCCTAATTCAAAATGCTGTACCTTACTAAGCTGGATACATTTTGAGGCAGATTCCTGCAATACCAAATAGTTTCAACAAGCTGTACTTATTCAACATGCAGACATGCCTCCACCTTGTCTGTATGTGGGTAACATCTCACAGGTGTTCTCTATTGGCGAGATGGTCAGAATGTTCTTGACCGTTGTGTGCAGTCGGTGGGTGACAGCACAAGATAATACTATTCGCTAGGTGATGGCAAGCACATGACATACTACAAAATGGTGGACTTTTGAGGAGTTATTTAAAATAAACAGTTTGTATATAAGATATTGAATATTGGAGATAAACAGCACATTTACAACACCATTTTTCATTAGTTCTGCAACCAATGTGCCCGTGTTTTGGGCATGATGTATGTACAGCCTGGTAGTGAAATGACAACATACCTTTGTTTCCAAATTTCTCACCAATCAACTTCCCACTTATTCCAGTGCAAATGAATGTGAGTGAATTTGTAATTGGCACAGCCAAAGTAATGTCTGAAAGGATAATATAGTACATTTACAATGCATATTTGTTAATTAAAATTAATGACAATTAAATCTAACTTCATTTCAGTAGTTATTTTATTTTTTAAAGTAAGTTTCTATATGGCACATTTATATACAGTCCTACTGAGCCACTGTCAAGACCTCTTTCAAGTGTTGCCTTGTGGAATATATGACTTCAGTTAGTGCAGCTGTACTTACCAACTGATGCCAGTGTGAGGTAGAACAACACTGAGCCACTCTGGTTGAGGACAAATGGCAGCATGTACTGTCAACACAGAAAACAATAATTTAATTGATGTATTGTAATACTACAAATAAATGTATGTAGACTGTCATAAAAGCAAAATGTTTATTACATTCTACTTTACATTAAGAACACATTACATTTATAAACATTCATTTCATCATAACACATTATGAAAAATCATGATATGAAAACTCTATATATTAAATGTTCTTGATAGACTGAAGTAAATTTGTATACATTAGATGGCTGGTGGAAATAGGAAAATGTAAATAAAGATAAGTTGCCTAAATCAGAACCGAGACCTTCCAGTTGAAGGCAAGAAAGAAGACTTCAGCCAGGAACTGTTGGATCACGCCATCTTTCTTAATCTTCTCAATTCCTTCGCCACCTCTTCTGAGAAATGGATTTGTAGCTCCCCACAGAAGTGCGACCATCACCAGCCAAAATGCATCCACTGCAATGAAATCATGAAAGTAACATCTTTGTAAGAAAGGCCCATTGCAAAGCAAGCGTCAGTTTTAAGGAGTGCAACCCTAGAGCACAACTTTAACCTCTCCAACTCCTGCAGTTTTACTTGTTTAAGGCTGTATTCAGGGTCTTGGAGATATGCATACGCGTTTTCACTGCGTCCAAAATATTATAAATTTTTGCAAGCAACCAAATATTATGATTCTCGCATACTGATATATGTACCCCCAAACACCAAATTACCTTTAAACATTCCCAAACTTACAGCACATCCACATTTATTACCAAAATAATTATCATTTTATCATCACCCTGCTAGTAATGCTCCAATGCACAGAAATAAAGCTACACAAATACATATACTGTATATACATGTATATAATTGGTTAAATATTTGTTATATATGCTGAAGCCTTTGCCAATGATATCACCAATGTATGAGCAACAATGGCTCCCAATATTTTTTAAGTAGTTGACATTATTTTAAGGGTATATCATGACTGGCACAGTGGCTCAATAGTACAGTGCTTGCTAGGGTCAGATTAAGTGGTACTGAGGCACTGGGGCAAGTTGGTACTGCGAGGCTCCAACTCCTGGGGTCGTCATTTTTAAACAATGTTTTTGTCTTGGCTCGGATTGTGGCTATGGTAAAATGTTTGGCGTAGCGCAGCTTCCCCTTCCATGGACACAATGAAATCATAGGATCAGCTACAAATGGGGATAATGTGGGAATTTCGGTCTCAATTCGATCCTTTTCTTGCACAACACATAATGACATGGGGCACAGTTTTGCGACAATATTTCTTATCTTTCTTCAACTATTTGCGACGAGTTTATCACTATAATAGACAAACATGTCCTCCTCAAACTCATTATAAGAGAACTGAAATCTGCGAAATCGGCCTACTTCTCTGTCACTGTGGATTCTACAGCAGATATTTCCCATGTTCACCAGTTGACTTGTGTGCCGAGGTGTGGAAGGCAGAGGAAATGGCTAAGGAACTTTGGCAGGAAAAGACAGCGTCAGAGCTAATTTCGGAAATTTATTTTGGAAAATGATCTTAAAGGTGTATGCTTGAATGCCAGGAGTATAGTAAATAAAAAAAGGAGTTAGACATTATGGTAGCAAATATTGACTCTCATGTAATAGGTATGACAGAATCATGGGCAAATAAAGATACAGTTGATTCTGAGTTAGCACTGACAGGTTATGTAATGTTTAGGAAGGATGGGCGAGAAAGAAGGGGAGGTGGAGTAATTTTATATATTAAAGAATCTATCCAAGTATATGAAATAAAAGTGAAGCAGACTGTGAGGAAGCAATATGGTGTAACATAGTTACCAAGAACTCAATATTAACAATAGGAGTAGTTTATCGTAGTCCAAACATAGGACAAGAGGAAGATGTAAAACTACAAAAGGCTATGAGGGAGGTGAGCAAGGGGGAATGCATTACAATGGGTGATTTTAACCATGGCCATATACAGTGGGAATCATTAGAGAGTGCTGGGAGTGATCACCATCAGTTTCTACTTCTAACACAGGATTGTTTCCGTACTCAACATGTCTTGGAACCAACCAGAGGTGGGAATGTGTTAGATTTCATTTTGTCTTCTCAAAATTAATTAATTGACAATGTTAAAGCACATGAACCTTTGGGTTTAAGTGATCATAACCAGATCCATTTTAATATTAAAGTAAAAACAGGGAATACATATAAAAAAAACAATGGAGGAGGAACGTCAACAAAGGCAAATATAAAGAGATAAAAACATATCTAGTGAATATAGATTTGAATAACTTGCTGAAGAACAAAACGGCAATAGAATGCTGGACTTGTATAAAAGATGAGATTGAGGGCATTACTGAGAGATGTGTTCCATTAAGAAAACACGGGAAAAGGTCCAGGAAGAAACACCTGTCAAAAATGGCTATTAAAACAAATTGCTCACAAACAGATGCTGGGGGGGTAAATGCACTGGAAATGGAGAAGACTATACAAACTACAGAGGCACTTAACGTAGCTATAAAAGAAATTAGAAAATCCAAAAGAACCTTTGAAAAAAAAGTGGCATGCAATATAAAACAGTTTCTATGCTTGTGTAAGGAGTAAACAGAAAGTTCGAGATAAGGTCAGACCACTGAAAAACAACAGTGGAAACATCGTTTCAGATGGGTTTCAAATGGTAGAGGTACTGAATCAGTATTTCAGCTCAGTTTTTACCACAGAAGATATTAGCTCACTTCCAGTTCCTAAATTTGAGGGCGATAAATCAGATCATTTAGGGCAGTTACTCCTGAAATGATAGCAAAGAAAATTAAGAAGATGAAAGATAATAAATCACTGGGAGTTGATGGGATACCACCAACACTGCTTAAGGAAATTGTAGAGCAAATTAGGACACCAAAAAGTGTTTAACTTGTCACTAGAAGAAGGAATAGTTCCTTCAGAATTGAAAGAAGCAAACATTATGCCACTGTTTAAGAAGGGATCAAGGAACAAGTCAGAAATTACAGACCAGTGAGTTTAACATCAGTTGTATGTAAATTACTCCAAACATTAATTAGAGACCACATGGTGGAATTCCTTGTAAAACATAAATTAATAAATACATCTCAACATGGGTTCTTAAAAGCACAGTTATGTCTAACCAATCTTTTATGTTTTTTGAAAGAAATTATAAAGTGGGTAGATGATGGGTCACCAGTGGATGTTGTCTACTTAGATTTTCAGAAAGCTCTCGATAAAGTGCCACATCAAGATTGTTACTTTAACTAAAAGCCCATAGAGTTAGTAAAGTGTCTGTCTAAAGCCTGCCATACACATACCGATTCTTCAGTTGCCAACGTGTTGGCGACTACTTTTTCAGTTGGCAACTCATATTTAGTTATGTATGTTCTCCACCAACAGTTGGCAACACTTTTTTGTGGATATCTGGTATCTGAAAAATGTTGGCGACTAAATGTTGGTATGTGTATGGCGAGCTTTAGACTTAGACATATTAGTAGACTAAAGCCCGCCATACACATACCGATTCTTCAGTTACCAACACGTTGGCGGCGACTACTTTTTCAGTTGGTAACTCAAATTAGTTATGTGTTCCACCAACAGTTGGCAACACTTTTTGTGGACATCTGAAAAAATCGGTCAGCCGCCGGTTGGCCTATGGGTAGCTGTCTGCAAACAAACTGTTGGCGTCTAAAAGTCGGTACTTATTTGGCGGCTTTACGTAGTCTTAGACTTAGTCTAGGCACTTCAACAAAATCTGATGAGCACAGCGTGCCGAAAAATCGTGTCAGTTTATCCTCGCTGATTCTCAACACCCGGGTCTCCTTTTGTTTTACATCCTGTATTGTCGGCTGTTTCCGTTCCTTTCCATGACTTAGAGTGGCAGATTGGACAATAGTAAGTTCCTTTTCTTGATCGTCTGTTTTTTATTAAAATTTAACAAAAATTAAGGTGAAATACATCGATTAGATGGCAGGTGTATTTCTGGTGTAAGTTTAGCAGACAAAGCTATTTTTGACTCCATCCATATGTTCGTGACTTCTTCTAGAGGTCTTAGTTAGTCTGTGTACAAAATATTTTCCCACTACACGAATGCACATGGGTGTTTTTGAGCTTCCCTAGTTTGTGAAATTTCACCCGATTTTTATTCTTGGCATTGGAGAGTGAGATCGATTTAACCAAAATCATGACTTATTTACATTTCTATGATTTTAATTCATTACAAATAATACAAAAGCAATATTTGTTTGATATTTGTTTTGCAAAACAAATTTTATTCATGATTACTAATGGTACATTTATATATATAGTTTTTTTACAGTTTAATTTTGTATATCTATATTACTATAATAGCAAGTAGTATATTTACATAATGCATATTGCATGTATTCTTTTGTCTAAAATAAAAGATTGATTGATATTGATTAAACTTGTTGGGCCTGGCTATGCTAATTTAGTAGAATAATGACATTATTATGTAATTTTTAAATGACTGAAAAAAAATGCACAAAAGATAATCTAAATTACTAGTTAATAATTAATTAATTGCTGTACTGAACCTGCAGTAAACTGTACATGCAGGAAATTACAAAATGTCACAATATATAATAAACTGTGTTATATTTATGCAATGACATTGACTATTTTCGTGTTCTTTGGCAGGGAAAGAAAGCCCAGGCTCTGCCAAAATGACACAAATATCTTCAAAATCATGGAAGTTGTGGCTTTTTATTGAAATGTATTGATCTGTTGAGATAGCATGCTGATTAGCCATTGTTGATTTATTAATTGAGTTACTATCAATGATAAATGACTAATGTATATTTATGACCCTGCTTAATGTGTTTTGAAATTATGCAAATATCTTCATAATGATGGAAGTTTGGCATAACAAAGTTGTTTACCTGTTGCGTTTGCACATTAATTAGCCAATATTTACTAATTAATTACATCAATATGGTTATGAAATGACTATGATATATATTTTATGACCCTGTTTAATGAATTTGTAAACCCTGAACAAATTATACAGCTGTCTTCATAATCATGGAAGTTATGGCCTTTTATAAAAAAGGTGTTGGCCTGTTGAGTTTGTCCATTAATTAGCCAATATTGACTTAATAATTGCATCAATTGAGTTATGAAATGAGCGTGTGATGTATATTTATGACCCTGGTTAGTGAGTTTGCAAACCCAGAACAAATTATACAAATATCTTCATAATCATGTAAGTTATGGACATATGTTGGTCAGTTGACTTCACGCACTAATTAGCCAATATTGACTTATTAATTGCATTAACTGAGTTACTCTTAATGATACATGCCTGGATTATGCATATTTATGACCCTATTTAATGTGCTTGCAACTCCTGAAAAAAAGTATGCAAAATAAAAAGTTATGCAATTTTAATACCTTACCTTATGATACCTTATGACGATTCTGATCGCAGGATCCAGTTGGTTCCTCCATGATCAGATCTTCAGAATCAAATATTTTTATATCATAATTTCCGGTTCCATTAGTTATTGTTAAAGGAGATTCATAGTCATATATTATTGCCTGGGTAGACCAGAATTTGTCTAATTTGTTTTTAAATGAGTTAATTGATCTAGCTTGTACTACAGAGTTTGGGAGACTATTCCATGGTTCAGCCACTCTAAGAGGGAATGCATTTTTTCTTAAATTTATTTTTGCTCTTTGGGTAAATATTTTAAGGGAGTGCCCTCTATTTCCTGATCTAAGTGTGACATCCTCCCATTTCAGGAGGTTCATACATTGATTGAAAGAAAACACAAAAATGAGTCTTTTTCCTGTATACGAGATACACACAATTTTCTAATTTTTACTGTATTAAAATAGCAATATCTTTGGATCTAATAAAGATATATTAATAAAATAAGTAGTTTTTGGTTCCTTTGCATTTCACCTTTCATTTAAATCAATTGCCAATGTTCTATCATGATATCTAATTTTTCTTTGAAGTGCCTACTTACTAAGTAACTTAGTCTTACAACTAAAAATAATATAATATAAGCAGCAGAATAAAAATCGAGTAATCATTATATACCGAGGGGATTAGACCGTGACACCACGTCAACGTCATGCTGTTCTTCTATCATAGCGTATACCAAAGTTTCTTCGTTTGGTTAACGGTGTGTTGCCGATGCGATTTTTAAAGCCGTTTCACTTGAGCGATATTAGCCGATTGTTAGCATTCTGTATTAAGCCTTCAGTTCGCTAGATGTCACGCCAGTCGTGCTTACGCAAGGCTTACATTGTAGCCACAAGATGTCACTACAATACACTTGCTGGCAACGTCACTGCGACTGCTGCGCCGTGCTTGTAAAACACCAAATTGATTCTGATTTACATCCCAATCTACCGCATTAACGTTACGACACTTACTCATTATGCATAGATTCTATTTGTCGTGGAATTTGACACAATTTTCACTGAGACAAGGTCCCTAGAGCATTTTCAGTCGTAAGAAATGCACAATTCTCCATAAAAAGGGGCAGGAATTTTGAAGCTTTACAAAAGGGCACTTTCAGTTTCAATGGTCAGAGCGGAAATAATTTTCGAAAAAATTACATCTCTTGAAGGCATTGTCCCGAAATAGCAACATATTCCTAAAAGGTGCATTCTTTTTCTAAAACTGTGCCATTGTTGATCACTGAAGTGTCCTTTTGGGACATTTTGCCCTTGTCAAAAAAATTCACACAAAAAATGTTTTATCCTTATTCATAAAGTGAATTCTTCCTCTGAAGGACTGGGTTCCTTAGGAGCGTCGTAAGTCCTGCGGCGTTTGTGTCCATTTGTAGTACCAGTCAGAGCCAATTAAAAACATTGCACCACTATTGGGGCAATGATAGGTGTTTAGGTTAAAAACTATATTAAAATCTATATACATGATCTGAAGTTATTTATGGAGTGATGAGAACTGGCTGCAGTTTGTGAAGGCTGCGGCCTGCGGTCGACTCCGGAAGGAATCCAGTGAAGGGGCTGATGAGATAGAGGTTGGGAGGTGGTTCCACTCAGACACTGTACGGGGGAAGAAAGAGTGAAAGAGGGCAGGGTTTGTTCCTGATGCAGGCGTTGTGCTCCTCTGGTCCTTCGGTCAGTATGGTGGAAGAAATTTGCTGAGTTGATGTCTACGAGGTCTTTGTTGATTTTGTAGAGCATCCCCAGGCGGATCTGTCATCTTCGATGTTTCAGACTTGTCCATTTTAGATTTACGAGCATAGATGTTACACTGCCTAGTGATCTGTCCATGTAGTTGTTCTTCACGTATCTGGCTGCTCGGCGTTGGGCGTCCTTTTGCTTGTAGGGATCGCAGACAGTTGAGGCGTATTCCAAAGAGTACACTCTCTGAAGTTTCTTCGCAGGCACCCCATTGTCCGGTTTCCTCTTGCTGCTACCTCTACATGGGTGGACCATGAGATATCACTGGTGATGTTGATGCCCAAGTATTTGTTGGTACTTGTCGTTTCCAGTGTTTTAACCATGTAGAGAATAGCTGGATGTTAGGGTTTCCCTTCGCTTGTTGGGCATGATCCGGATAACATTGCATTTGCTCGTGTTGAAGTTCATTTGCCAGGTGTGTTCCCACTCTTCCAGGGAGTCAAGGTCTTGTTGAAGTAGGGCGTGGTCTTGGTGGTCCTTAATTCTTCTGTAGAGGAGGCCGTCATCTGCGCAGAGTCTGGCACTGGAATGATGGACTGCATCAGGTAAGTCGTTGATATAAGTCAGAAAGAGAAGGGGGCCTAGGACAGTGCCATGTGGTACTCCAGATAGAATGGGTGCAAAGGACGAAAGGGTGCCTTTTAAGGCAACTTGCTGTGTTCTGTTGGTCAGGAAGGATTGTATCCAGCTCAGGGTCTTGTCACGTACTCCATAGTATTGCAGCTTGTGCAGTAGACGTTGGTGGGGAACTTTGTCAAAGGCCTTGGAGAAGTCAAGCAGAATTACATCTACTTAATCCCCCAATGCCAAGTTTTTGGCGATGTTGTGTACTGTGACTAGGAGTTGAGTTTCACATGAGCGCTACTTCCTGAATCCATGTTGGGCATCAGTTAGGATGTGGTGGCGATCAAAGTGTCTCATCACACTGCTGTGGATGATGTGTTCTAGGACCTTGCAAGTTCTAGGATACTAGCCAAGTTACCAGGAATTATACAGGGAGAAAAGGCAGCCACTGCAAGAGCTTATGACTCCCTGTAGTACCCAGTCAGCCTATGACTCCCTGTAGTACCCAGTCAACCTTTGACTCCCTGTAGTACCCAGTCAGCCTATGACTCCCTGTAGTACCCAGTCAGCCTATGACTCCTTGTAGTACCCAGTCAACCTATGACTCCTTGTAGTACCCAGTCAGCCTATGACTCCCTGCAGTACCCAGTCAGCCTATGATTCCCTGTAGTACCCAGTCAACCTATGACTCCCTGTAGTACCCAGTCAGCCTATGACTCCCTGTAGTACCCAGTCAGCCTATGACTCCCTGTAGTACCCAGTCAACCTATGACTCCCTGTAGTACCCAGTCAGCATATGACTCCCTGTAGTACCCAGTCAGCCTATGACTCCCTGTAGTACCCAGTCAACCTATGACTCCCTGTAGTACCCAGTCAGCCTATGACTCCCTGTAGTACCCAGTCAGCCTATGACTCCTTGTAGTACCCAGTCAACCTACGACTCCCTGTAGTACCCAGTCAGCCTATGACTCCCTGTAGTACCCAGTCAGCCTATGACTCCTAGTAGTACCCAGTCAACCTATGACTCCTTGTAGTACCCAGTCAGCCTATGACTCCCTGCAGTACCCAGTCAGCCTATGACTCCCTGTAGTACCCAGTCAACCTATGACTCCCTGTAGTACCCAGTCAACCTATGACTCCCTGTAGTACCCAGTCAACCTATGACTCCCTGTAGTACCCAGTCAACCTATGACTCCCTGTAGTACCCAGTCACAAAGAACATAAAGGTCTCTGCCATGGACTTTTACTCCCATGAATCATGGTACAGACTAATGAATTCAACCACTTCCTCTGCTGCCGACAACTCTTCAACCAATTCACATATATAGGGTAGTTCATAGATACGTATAATTTACGAAACCATCCCCATAGGCCCCCCGAGCACGCCTACAAAATGTCAGCATCATACTTGCAAAACAGACAAAGATATGAGGAAATAAACATACACAGCCACAAACTGTTTCATAATATAGAAAGTTGAAGCTGGCAGAAACTTATTAGTAAATACAAATCCATGCAGGCATTAGTTGTAGCTGAACATTCTTGTTTAATAATTGTGTGTATTACACATTCTTCTACAAATACATTAACATTAAATTTGTCCATGCACTTTGTCTTCTGCATTAACAAATGCTTGGCTCTGAAACTGTATTAATCAGCAGCCTTGCATTTAGAAATCTTCATTTGAGAGTCTAATTATTCCAACTGTTCAACAGTTTAACAATGGCTTCTTCTCATGGCTTCTACTATTGATTCTCGGCTGTCAATCTGCTGTGAACATCATGTTGCCTTCTGTTTAGTTGGTTTCTTTTTCTGAAAATACAACAATAACTATTCATTGAAAGGCAATGTCTGAAAGAACAATGCTTTATATTTTTATTCTACACTGGTTATTAAAAATTTTACATTTGACATTATCTCATCAGCATGCAAAAATCAATAATTCTGCCCATAATATAATATTTATCTGTAAATTTTTATATGGCAGCCAATATATAAAGCTAGAATATTCTTCAATAGTCCAAAAAATTGTCATCATAACAGATAAACACTGTACCTATCAAATAATAACACATTAAGAAAGTACTTAATCTGGCAGATGACATAATCAGATTTTCTATTTTTCAAAACCGAGATTATTGCTGCTGGTTAAAAAAAATTGTTTTACAATGCACAGCACAAATATTCCTATTATTTTTTATATCGTTTTGTACCATGTATATTGTAAGACATAACATGTATGTGAATTAGAATACACATTTAAATATCCAAAAATCAAACATGAGAATCCTTCACTTTTCCTACAAATGTGAGGCAATAGCATGTTTACTGCCATCTCTCTATTACCAAAGGATTACTAGAATTCACATTTTTGGAGTTCATTTTCATACTGCACTGACATTTCTGAATATCTCACTGCAACATCAGAAAAAAACATAATGAAACATCTTTTATTTACTAGCTTACCTACATAAGCAAAATATTAGCATACATAAACCTAACCTGGTAAAACAAGGACTAACTCCTCAGACTGACCAGAGCTGAGTTTGGGGTTGCAGGTGTACTGATGACATCGATGGGCTCCTGTTTCACTGTCACTGGTGATTCACATGTCATTGGCGTCGGTGTCGGGCCTGGCGAGGTTTGTAGCAGACTTGTCGGGACAGTCGATGCGATACTTGTCTCCTGCACCTACACGACCAGATGTGTTTATGTGTAATTACTCGGTCATGTCATTCTAATTTAAATTCCAACATAAGAAGAATATTTCATTTTCAAAAAGGTAACACATTTCACCAGCAAAATCATGACATGTTAACTGTGTTGATGAGAAATGCACATAACAGTCAATTATCCAGGTGATGACAATAACTTTTATTATGCATAATGTGTCAGTTCACCTTAGTTAACCACACAATTACATTATACTTCAATATATATATATATATATATATATATATATATATATATATAAATATATATATATATACACATGTGTATATATATATATATATATATACATATGTATATACATACATACAAATACATATATATATATATATATACATATGTATATACATACATACAAATATATATATATATATATACATATATATATATATATATATATATATATATATATATATATATATATATATATATATATATATATATATATATATATATATATATATATATACAAGTAGCTCTCCAGAATTGGTGACTACACAAGGTAGACCATATTTTTGACCTTGCGTAATTCTTTGGGGACTTCTAGATGGATAACTATGTCATAAATCAATCAGATATATTCAAAGGAATCAGTAGTATCAGAGTTGTACACATGCACTTTCTACATTTTGAGAAAATTTTATTAGAAGTGAAAAAAAAGGTCTGAACATGGCAGCTTGAAAGTTTCCCACCATTACTTACTATCTTGATAGTTTCATATTATCAAAACCATAAAGTATTTGGCATTTGACTTGCTTTCTTGTTGCTGATGTGATGTCAATAAAGGTGTGTTTAAAGACTGGATGTGTTTTTCTGTTTTGTTGCATCACGTTGCGGCTGTAAAAACACCCATCCCATGTGTACAAGCAATGTGATGTGTCCTTGGACAATTTCTAGATTGTCATAACATGTGCAATTTCATCAAGTACAAACTTAAACTAGTATACAAAAATAGTTTTAAAATTTCAACTTAGTCACAGCAAAATAGCTGGAATACTCAATGTGTAATCAACTTTTTTTAAATATGTCACACGTAACATACAGGACGGTCGATTTTCAAAATCAAATTCTGATAGAAGAATCGTCAACAATAATGAATGGAAAAATCCAGAATAAACTATGTTTAGTAACACATAGATTGCTGATGTTTACAACGGAAATACCCAACTGGATGTGAAGTAGTACTCTGAAATATGTGCCATGTTACACATGTTCAGTTCGTGCATGCACGGAACGATCACGAGACATTTTCACCGTTGTGAACAGTACAAAAATTCATCCTTTAGCGCAACCATCGAGGTGAGTAAATTACAATTCTACAATGTTTTTTTATATACAGTTTGATTAGTACGCCTCATGCAATCGGGAAAATGTGAATCGATTGGTCTTAATTGATCGCATGATTGTCGCATGTAATATACGGGGCGGTCACACTTGTCTGTAGATCATCGGATGTTGATTGAGGTTGTTTTCTGGTATTTTAATTGTACTTGCGATGCTTGGTTCCTCCTTCAATGTTAATCTGTGTTCATAGATGTTTAATGGCTGGTGTAATAATTTGAGAAAACGCCCCGTTTATTACAGCGACCTCGTGGCTCTGTTTATGTTGCTTCCAGCGCTGTATCACATACAAGTAGCATGCGGCATGGTTTCAAGCAAAAAATAACTTCGTTCATTAAGTATCTTTTGTTTTTAATTGTTCAGTTTGTTTTTTTGTCTTTTGTTAATAAAGTTTCATTCCTATTTTATTTCAGAGCTGGTAGGTATATGCTGGTGATAATCGCTATCAAACAGGGACAAAAAACTATCTAAAAAGAATATGGTAGTAGTATGTCAGTAACCCTAGGTATGTCAGTAACCCTTATTTGATAAAATAAAACATATTTAAGTGTCAGCAATTTTGCATGATGTGGTTTTTACATGATGTGGATAGTTGTATCTCGAATTTTCACTTTGCGTAATTTATGTTTCTATATACGAAGGTTAGCTGTAATAACTGAAGTTATTCTTTCTGTCTGTCTCTTCATTGACAATTAACATGCAAGTTTCTTTGACATGTCTTTAGATGCTATCAAGAGGAGGACTATGAAGAGCGGTTTCTGAAGCAATCAGAGGATGTAATTTACAACTGGCCCGAGGTGGACAACTTTGCCTGGGTTGGAGTGGCAGACATAAATGCCCCCCCCCCCGGACCTCAACAGACTGGGAAATATAACTTTGTTTTTGAAGACTGCCTTGTCATGTATTTTTATTTGCTTTTTTTCCATAAGTCTTTGACAGTGTCTCACTGTGACTTTTGCTTTCTGATAAGAAAATACATTCTCTGTTTTTCCATGATCGACACATAATTTGAGTACATGTTCATGTATTATTGGCAATAGAAGGGAAAGTTATTGAAAATGAAGATCTATGGTAAACTTTAAACAGTGGTGTCACATGTGTTCCATCGTGACAACTTTAAGTTGGTTGTATGTGTTCCGTGTTTGGTGTTGATGCTGTGCTTTCTACTTTCACTGCTTTCACTGCTTTCTTTTCTAGTCTACTTCATCCCCAAAACCAATTATCTTGCGTTTGTCTCTAATATTGCATTTACAATCATGGTTTTGTCACACTGTAACACAAGTGACACCATGGCAGACCCTTATTTCAAAATGCTGGAATGTGAAAACAACATGAAGCACCAATTATTTGATGATCTGATAATATATTAGAAAGATAGAGCCTTCTAAAGACCAATCATTGAACAATCAGGTATGAATTTTTATTTTTGGCATGAATTAGTCCCAATTCTGGAGAACTACTATGTATATATGTATATATGTGTGTGTATATATATATATATATATATATATATATATATATATGGTTATCTGCAATGAACAAACAAATGTCCCCATCAAAATGAGAATGCATAATAACAAGATATCACAGAACATTGATTAAGTTAGTTGCAATCAAGCTAAAACAGTATAAATTAAACGTACTACCAGTGGAGTCCCCGGCAGACAATGAGTCTTGTAAACTCGTTACAGAAAAAAATTTGGGGAACTCGTGATTTTAAGATAGCAAACGCTGATTTTTTGCCAGGCACTTTTTTGGTGGGTAAAATTTGGCTTTTGATAACAGTTTTGCTAATTTTGCTGTTACTATGTCAGACATTTCTAAATTTTGCATGGGAAAGCCCAACTTTCTTTGCTTTTTTATAGAGATAAATAATATCATAACTGAAGTAGTATTACTCTTTATGGGTCATATATTGAATATGGTTGAAATTGAGCTAGTGTGGTTTCCCGTGACTTAATATATAACATAAAATAATAAATTTTACCATTTTAATGTATAATTTACATATTATGGTTTATATAATATGAACATATCAAATTGCAATATTCTTGCAAGTTTTATATTTAAATAGTAAATAAATCTTGTGGTATGACTGATTATGATGAGAGCACAGTATTTCAATAATCTTGCTGCAGACAGATGTTACTATGTCAGATATTTAGCAAATTTGCATGGGACCCCCAACTTGTTTTGCCTTGTCATAGAGATAAGCACTAAATGAACATGTTGGCCTAGTTTTACTGAAGTGGTGTTACTCTCTGTGGGTAAAATATTGAATGTTGTCAAAATTTAGCTAAAATGCGGTTTTACAGCGACTTAATAAAATACATAAAATAATAAATTTTATAATTTTTTATGCGAGTTTGACATATTATGCTTTATATAATATGAACATCAAATTAGCAATGTTCCTGCAGCTTTATATTTGAATAGTAAATCAATCTTGTGTTATGACTGATTATGATCAGAGTGCACTAATATTGCTAATATTGCAGGTGACGTTGCTGTTACTATGTCAGATATTAAAAAAATTTGCATGGGACTCAACTTTTTTGGGGATTTTGAGGTCTAATGGATTCCAAACAACTTTTAAAATTTAAGGTTTCATTACATTGATTTCACAGTAGTCGCATACCTTAAGCCAGTATCACAAGGTTATAGAGAGCATTGTGGCCACATTGTTTTTCATAACAAATCAACTAAATCATTATCATGTGATTGCTACATCTTTACATATTTCTGAAATAAAAAAATGGTGCATTTAGAATGACCCAAAGATTATGAATGTTTAAAATGTTAGATGTTCATTATTCTGCATACTTTTCTATAACTATGCAGAGAACATAAACAAATGTCAATGTGTTCACTAGAATACCATCCACCTAAATGTGTTCACTAGAATACCATCCACCTAAATGAAACCGCTGTTAATAGTCTACCAAAGTCACACTTAAATGAACCAAACTAACCAGATACCACACAAACAATTCACAATGAACTACAGGGCAGGGGATTTGAGAAGATATCATGAAATATGTGATGACTTGCAAAAGACTAGGTTTATAAGGAATTCATCAAGCCTTTTCCACTTCCATAGTGATTGAGAAAAAGTTGCCTTTCAGTTTTCAAGACTTGCTACAGAAATAGAGTGAAAAAAGGATGGTGAGGACTGAATCAACTGGGCCTATGTATGAATGTTACATGAACAGAAACTAGGAGCTGTGCCAGACGCATGCTCTAGATAGGTAGTGTGATGTTAAATTATGGCATAATGTGTACAACACTGAACTAGTCTAGAAATCCATGTGTAGTTTGTATCTTGGTTATATGCTACCATGCCAGCTTTTATCCAAAGCCATCCAAATAATATATTACGAGGGTTGGCCATATGTGAATATGCATGCAAAATGCACATCTAGAGGTGTTTAACTTTGGTGAGTATGTACACAGGACACGACATACATCGTTGACTGCCAGGCATTAGAGTCACACAGAGACACAGGTGAGGAAGACTTCTACGGAGGAGATGAGATGCAGATAGTGATGACCAGTAGGTCAGACAAAGCTGAGGGCAGCAAGTGTAAGAACACTTACAGGCTGTGGATAGCGGCACATCTGAAAGAGAACAATACCAAACAACACATCAGCTCACTTTCCATTCATTATTACAAGTGTGTGTAATGGCATACTGGGATCAACCATTCCTGCAGCTCGTGATATATGAGAACAACTGATATTACAAGCAAAACTGAATACAGTGTAAATCATATGCAGATTTTCATACAATAATATTATTATTGATTCAATGTGGTCCAAACAAATGTAATCAATGTGCTACAGTTTAGTCAATATAACTTACTTTTCCTGGTGCAAGTGTTTCAAATCTGTGTCTGTAGGTCTGTAGTTCATATTCGCAGTTAGCCAGGGCAAGTTTCAGCTCATACAATAGCACAACGTCCTGTCTGAGTTCGTTGAAGTTCAACACTATGTCATCCGTAGGCATCGGGTTCAGCTCTGAAAAGAGACACATATTCTAACACAACGAACAACAAATATAATTTGTAACTTCCTAGTCATTAGATAAATTAGCTTAATATGGCCAATTTTCTCAAACAAATACCACATCACAGTAATGATTTGTAATTAAGAGCAACGTTCAAATGTTGGGCATGTTTCCTGACTGTCACTGCATATGGCTTGATATGTTTAATAAATATTAAAATCCTACATTACATATTATTTGTAATGTTGTCAACAGTTTATATTTGATCTACTCTGACCAATGCAGTGACAACTCTGATTAAGGTGGTTAGCTAAACCAATTTAAAATACACACTTTTTATTATTATGAATGAGAATTTTGTCAGGCTTTGTAAAACTTGTGAAAACAGTGTTTATATAATTTATTACCATCCTACCTAAGCCAAGTTCCTCCAGAACCATTTCTATAGCTTTAGTTTTCTTCTGCCCCACAGACACTGGCAACTTCATCTGCAAATACCAAAACAACGAAAAACTGGGAAAAGTTTTGCATAATGATGTAACAAAGCACACACTAATCTGTGAAAGACGCTGGCAAGTTCGTCTGTTCAATGCAGGATAAGAACATTTTGTGACACTAAAACTATATCTACAGCAAGCTTAGCATTGAAGAGTAAATTCTGACACTTATTATTAAATAATAAAGCATTGGGTAAATATGATGCTAACATCAACAATTTCACCTGAAATAAATACTGCAATAAACAAAAATGCAAAGCGAATATTCTAAATTAAGTACATCATGAAATGGTCATTTACATTCTACACAGAAAAATGTACGAATGCTCATTTATTGTACTCATGACAAATGAGAGATAACTTGTAGCTGAGTTGTTCAACGAACCCTCTGACTCCTTAGTGACACACCAGACTGCTTGAAGTCAGCAAATTTTATTCCTGTTGTATCTGGCGTTACCTGGAAAATAACAAGAGGACAAAATAATATCTCAATAACAAAAACATTATACAACTATACAACCTTTATAATACTCTAGTTATCTCTATTTTAGTTAATCAGTCTTGATTTTTTATTGACAAAGAAAAAAATATTTAAACTAATGCTGTATTTTAATTAAAAAACAAATCCATGCAAACCAAAATAAACACATCTCTGTATAACAATATGTTCTAAGGTGTTTTTATTTTGATTACTAGTCAAACACCTGAAAGATGTAACCAGTACTTTAGACAATTCAATTACCTTTATATATCCATGTATTGTCATAAGTACCCATACCCTAGCTAATCATACTGCAGCTGACAATCAACTTAATACTTATGCATGTGTTCTTACAGTTCCGTCTCTGTTGCGCTGTAGCAGCTGTATACGTTTCTTGGTGGCTTTGCGGTCAGAGCGCCGGTTCTCCATGTTGCTGTCTGCGGCCGTGATCAACTTCTGTAGATCTTGTGTCTTCTTCTCCCGCTCTTTCTTCCGCTGCTCGATCTTCTTCAGCTCTCCCATCAGGTACTCCTCCTCTTCAATCTGTGGATGGACAAATGAATGGTGACTTTAAAATCAGATCTTAGATACAAAGTGACAGGCAAGGAAACATGATTATGACAATGGCAGGAATTTATGAACACAGGAAAATTCACACAGCTGGAACTATTCTTTAATCAAACATAAAGCAGAGCACTACAAGTTCTGGTTGAGCCAATGACATTTTGAATGTGTAAACTGTAAAGTAATTATTTTGTCATCTTTGAAACAGTGATGTACCTGCTCTGTAGTTCGGTGGAACAGTTTGTTCAGTTGGTCTTTCCTGCGACGTTCATGTTCGGCATCATATACACGTAGCTTTGGCTCACTGCTACCAGATGGCACCCTCGACTGCAAGCACACACATTTGGTAAAGCATGAACAACTATGACAGACATACGTATAAATATGTCATTGTTATTGATCAAAATGGAGGCAGTGTATGGTGAAGGGGAGACACCCCACCTGAATAGGGTATATTTTATATCTCATAGTTATAGCAAACACATTTGTCCAGTAAGAAAGAGTAGGTTAAGGGGAGTAAAAAATACGGAACTTTTCACTGATATAATTTCACATTGGCTTGGTAAAAAAAAACACTTTGTAAATGGTCCCCAGCCATTACTACAACAGATAGGACCACAATTACTGTGCTAGCATATGTAGATATACATGATATTGTGCAATAACAACCTTACATTTGAAATATTAGTAAATTAGATATTTAATTTTAACTGAAAATATTGTTGAAAAAAATCCAACGTTTTTTGTTATAGATATTGGTACCTATATTACAAACAAATTATGAAATTTATTTCAAATATAAGGTTGTTATTGCATAAAGAGAGAGGAATGAAGAATACAACAATGTAAACCTGATTAATATGACTTTAATATTACCAGAGATCCATGGATTACCAATAAAAAAAATTGAAAACTTGAAACTGCCTAAATATCAGATTTTTACGGTTGTACTGGCAAAATAAGATGTCAGTGCTGGATGTTTAATGTTTATTCATTTCTATAGCACCAAATCTATACAATGACATTCACTGGTGCTGTACAGGCTAATAAAAAAATATATACATATATCAAATCTAGACAATTATATATATATGGTGCTACAGGGTGTATATACAAAATTATAAAAAAAAGATAGCAGATTAAATAAAGTATGACAGGATAAGAACAAGAACATTTATTTCTGACCCTGTTTACAATACAAATAAAAAAAGTTATAGAAACAAAATATGCATTAATACGTTCACATGAAAAAAAATTAACACAATATAACTTAATAATAGGAGCCAGTAATGAAATATAATTAACTCATTTTATACAAAAGGTTATGACAGTGCGTGTGTGCAGAAGGAGAAAGAGTGAATGAATATTTGAGTGTATATATTGAAATATGTGTGATAATAATATGTAATATAAATTGTAACAGATAGTAGTCATACATTCATATATGTGTTACTGATTTAGTTCATTTTGATAGCAAGTATAGCAGTTTAGTATTGAACATGTATCTTCATATTTTTGTAATAAATATTTTTTTGCATTTGTCCCCTAGTATTTGGTGTTCATGTGGTTTTCTGCGCAGACAGGCTTCCTGTTTCTTCATCGGTATTCTTTGGCTTATGTTTATATAGGTTAGCGAAATGGCCCCACCTGTTTGTAATTAAATTTGTGTATCAGTGGAATGTCTGTATTCTTTGCATTATATGTTCATGACGACTTCTTGATGTATATATGTTATCGTCATGCTTGTAGGAATGTGGGCTCTGAGAAACTTGCCAGACGGGGCTGTACATGTGTTCAGTTCCTGTCTGGTTTGCTTTGAGGAGCTCACATTCCTGTTAATGTTCTTCCCAAAGTGGCTGCATGATAAGCAGTCCACTTTGCAATAAAAACGTCATTTATTTGGCCCGTTTCAATTCAGCATCGGACTTGTGTTGGTTATTGCATAAATATTTTTTTGTATAATTTGCAAAACTTCGCAAACTGTGAGATCCTATCTTCTCTGTAACTATTTCTAGGGTATTATTAATTACGTGGCAAGTTATACCTAAGACACCTTTTGGCAAATTCATGTTTAGTTCTGAATAAGTATATATCAGTTGTACTATAGTAAAAATGCTGAATGGTACACCTAGTTTATCCATTTGTGTGTTTATTCTGTCTACTAGTTCAAGTGATGCATATTCAGTCAAGTGTTTTTGTCTAAAGCCATATTGATTATCAAAACAAAGTTTGGAATCGTTGAAATAGGCATATAATTTACTATAAATTGTTTTCCCTAACACTTTAGTAGTAATAGAATAGAAATAGTAGAAAGGAGAGAAATGGGTCTGTAATTTTTAAATAGTGATGGATCATCTTTCTTGAAAATAGGAATAACTTTGGCAATTTTTAGTTTATCAGGGAATATGCCTGTGTTTATAACTTGGATTATTAATAGGTCTAATGATTTAATGATGGCAGGTTCTATTTTTTCAACAGTTTTGAAGAAATACCATCACAACCACAACTGTTGTTTGTTGTAAGGCATTCTATTGTTTTCTTTATAGTTTCTTTATCTACATTCTTAAATCTGAAAACAGAGTCTTTTGTTTTTAAGTAATAACTATAATCTTTATAGCCATCATATTAACAAAACATTTAAAAAGAATGAAATTATATATATAACTTAAACATACGATAAGTTACAATAGTGAGTCTTTAGCTTGCTGTTAAAAACATTGTTAACACTTAACATATAAATCTTTAGGTAATACATTCTACAATTTTGGTGCAGAGGCTTTGAAAACTTTGAAAGCACCGTCTCCCAGTGTCTTTCGCTTCGTCCTTGGCACATTTAGTGTGTCCCTGGTGGCTAACATCTGTGTCATGTACTCGGGGCCATGACCGTGTGGTGTGTCCCTGACGGCAAACATCTTTGTCATGTACATGGGGACATGACTGTGTGCTGTGTCCCTGATGGCAAACATCTGTGTCATGTACTAGGGGCCATGACCGTGTGATGTGTCCCTAGCGGTAAACATCTGTGTCATGTACTCGGGGCCATGACCGTGTGGTGTGTCCCTGGTGGCAAACATCTTTGTCATGTACATGGGGACATGACTGTGTGCTGTGTCCCTGGTGGCAAACATCTGTGTCATGTACTAGGGGCCATGACCGTGTGGTGTGTCCCTAGCGGTAAACATCTGTGTCATGTACTCGGGGCCATGACCGTGTGGTGTGTCCCTAGCGGTAAACATCTGTGTCATGTACTCGAGGCCATGACCGTGTGGTGTGTCCCTGGTGGCAAACATCTGTGTCATGTACTCGGGGACATGACTGTGTGCTGTGTCCCTGGTGGCAAACATCTTTGTCATGTATTCGGGGACATGACCGTGTGGTGTGTCCCAGGTGGCAAACATCTGTGTCATGTACTCAATAGTCAATAGACTTGATGCGGAACTCGACTGGCAGCCAATGGAGTCGTTTCAGTGTTGGAGTTATATGCTCATACTTGCCAACTCTGCACAACATTCTTGCCACGTTGTTTTGTACCATTTGTAGCTTCTTGATAATGTATTTGGGCAGTCCAGTCAGTAGAGCATTATGGTAGTCAATATGACTATGCATTAGAGCATGAATCAGCTGCTGCGCACTTTGGTGATCCAGATACTATCCTTATTTTGCTGATGTGATAAAGTTGTGCATACACCACCCGACATTTCGCCATGATATGCTTTTCCATCAACATGTGCTTATCAAAATAAGCACCCAATTTATGCAGACACAGTCTGTTGCCTGGACTACACTGTCCCCGATGTTGATTGATGTGTAGGTGCATTTCACTAGTTGTTGTGTAGCAACCAAGATTTACTCAGTCTTGGCATCGTTCATTTTCAGCTTTCTGCTTAGCATGTGTAGTTGTGCCACAGACATAGAGTAAATTATGCAAAAAAATTTCATGTGATCACCCCAGGCA
The DNA here is from genome assembly GCA_963662155.1 of Lamellibrachia columna. Taxonomy (NCBI): domain Eukaryota; kingdom Metazoa; phylum Annelida; class Polychaeta; order Sabellida; family Siboglinidae; genus Lamellibrachia; species Lamellibrachia columna. Next base: position 35,697,266 of record OY759265.1, read on the forward strand.
CCTTAACATGAATGAATGGTATGCAATACAGAATATAGCTGTAAAAAATCTGACCAATTTTGTAAAACTTTTAAGCCTATGAGCATAACATAAATAACCACATATTCAATCCAAGTAGGCATCAGTTATCATTTTATGTTTTTAACACAAATAATTATTAGTATTAACATAATCCACTGGCAGACACAGTTGTACTGTAGACAAGAATGAAGGATGCTTACCTTGGTGAGGACATTGTAGATGTTGTAGTAGCGTTCCTTCATGTCCTCTATGCTGCGGGTACTGAACCGTGTCGAGTCCCAGCGGTCATGGATGATCACAAACCGCAGGTCAAACCTGTTGCACATTTCAAACAGGTAGTCCGTCTCCTGGCGCGTCCAGTTGTCATCGTGTAAATGCTGCTGGTACTCAATGTCTGAATACACTGGGATGTCCACTGTCTGGTGACACACAACAGTAATGTGACACTGTCAGAGAGAGCATGGTGTGTGCAGCGTTTGGCTGAGCAGATTGAAGACCTTTTCAAGAATTTTTAAGAATAATACTTCAATTAAACCATTTCCACAACAAATTCAATACAAAATAACAAAGAATTTTTAATCAAACCCCCTCTAGGAGTCATTTATTTATTTGGTGATCAAACTGTATCATTTGATTAAAGAAACATATTACTCAGCAATACGTGGTCCATTCCATCTTTTTTTAATAATAGTCTATGGCTAGTTTGCCAAAATAAAATTTGAGACGTTCTTAAAAAACTCCTATTTTAAGACCCTTTAAAATGCAAGATCCAATTGAAGACTCTGCATAACCTTGTAGAGAAGACACTGACAACAGTAACACACTGACAACTAGTCTACTACAGTAAATAACCTTGTAGAGAAGACATTGACAACAGTAACACACTGACAACTAGTCTACTACAATAAATAACCTTGTAGAGAAGACATTGACAACAGTAACACACTGACAACTAGTCTACTACAATAAATAACCTTGTAGAGAAGACATTGACAACAGTAACACACTGACAACTAGTCTACTACAATAAATAACCTTGTAGAGAAGACATTGACAACAGTAACCCACTGACAACTAGTCTACTACAATAAATAACCTTGTAGAGAGAGAAGACATTGACAACAGTAACACACTGACAACTAGTCTACTACAATAAATAACCTTGTAGAGAAGACATTGACAACAGTAGCACACTGACAACTAGTCTACTACAATAAATAATTATACACAACTCACACCTAGTTTAACCAGTCACGCCAACTGGAATGTTTTATCTGCTAAAAATGTACACTTGATATTACCTTGTTGAAACGTCCAAACGGGTAGTCCTTTCCTTCGTCTACCTTCCTGCGCCAGTGATGGAATATAGCTCCATCCTGGAACATGCCAGCGATTCATTGTCTCATGCAACAGCATCAACAACAAGTATCACTCGCTTGATCAGCCGTGCCATAATGATCAAAAGAAAAGAAATCCAAATATGTTTTTTAATTCATTTGAAAAAAGAATGTTGGGGCAACCGGGCTAGTTGAAACAAAAACAGCATATTTCAGCATTGCAGTTCCAATTCTTATTTTATCAAAACTTTTTTAATGCCAACAAAACTGTAAATATCTCCCACAGACAGCAAGTACATAAACAAATGCTTAATGCAATACACATTTGTGCAGTGATACATTTTATGAGGTCTCCTAAAGCGGGACAAGTTGTAACAGCTAGCAGGGCAAGTGGTTTTACCATTGCGACAAAATGTAACATATATGGCACTGAAGTGGTTTAATACACATCTAGGATTTATGACTAGCTTATAAGACTTAATAGGCCCTACCTAAAATACTTATATAAAATGTAATGGGCAGATTCCCTATTTGAACGTTGTGCAAACCCTGTAATGAACATAATCATGCTAATAACAAAACTTTTATTATTACTTTGCCCACCCGAGTGACATTTTTCACATGATACGTTATGATATGTTACAACTAGCCCCAGCAACATCTCATTCACAACACCTGTACATTAAACATACTTAAAACACTGCTCGGCCTAAGTAACAGCTAGCGCATATATTCATGACTAGAATAACCAAAGAACAGCATATGATAAGTCATGTGCACACAAACCCTTAACAAGTAGACTAGCAAAAGTATAACAAATTACTGTTTTTCCTTTAAAATGGTGCCGTTTATTTACCTTTACCTTTTTTAACAGATTCACATGATATCACACGTAACATGCTTAAAATTATTGATGAACATACTGGTACCTTGCAAAATAATTAGCATTAGTAGTCTCCCTTACTTGCGCCAAATGTCCACATTTTAAATAAACAACAACTCTAATTTGTTAATGTTTATAAGATAATTCACCTGACCAATAGTTATAAAATGTTGGATTAATGATAAATATTTAGAGTGATGCTGCTCTATGATATACACACCTGGTTAAACTTGTTATGGCGGGCAAGAGCGAAGAGTCAAGAGAGGCAGTTTTGAATTCAAACAACTTTGCATTCCCGCCTGCCAAATTAATGCAGCTTTGAACCACAAGATCACAACCGGTCCATTTCCAAGCCCAAGAGAACATCAAAGATGATGCCATTTATTACTGATTTGTTGGCCCACTCACCTGTCGTGCAGGGTTTGTAAATGGCATCCACTTCCAGGGCCGAACACGACTTTGGCCGATTTTGGCTTTCATCTGTTTGTAGCCTTGATTTGTATCAGTTGGGATGATAGGAGGAGCATCTCTGGAACGATGGCATATATAATATATATCTTGATACTCGATATATCGACGTATTGCGATACTTCTGAAAGTTCGATAATGATACTTGGTGGTATCGCGATACTTCGATATATCGAGTATCAAGATATACTTCGATATATCGATCGAACCATTTGATATCGACGATATATTGTAATTTACAATATAGTTTTTAGTTTTACAACAAACAGACGAAGATGTACCGTTACGCTTGTATCAGAAGTCAAAACCACCCTTACGCACTAGCCTCAATTATCCAGGCTCTGTTTGGTGGTGCCACCATTTGCCCTGAATCTGGGTAACCAATGAAATGGAATTTCATACTAACTCATCATTTATGAGTGAAATTTTATAAGTATATATCAAGTATCAAGTAAAATTCTGGTATCTATTGATATCGAAGAAATACAGTATCGAACCAGCACTAATTATGGTGTATTCATTTAAAACCGACAGTGCTTACTTGTTGTCTGTCCACAACAAGCCCCACAGTATCGAACCAGCACTAATGATGGTGTATTCATTTAAAACAGACAGTGCTTACTTGTTGTCTGTCCACAACAAGCCCCACAGTATCGAACCAGCACTAATGATGGTGTATTCATTTAAAACCGACAGTGCTTACTTGTTGTCTGTCCACAACAAGCCCCACAGTATCGAACCAGCACTAATGATGGTGTATTCATTTAAAACAGACAGTGCTTACTTGTTGTCTGTCCACAACAAGCCCCACAGTATCGAACCAGCACTAATGATGGTGTATTCATTTAAAACAGACAGTGCTTACTTGTTGTCTGTCCACAACAAGCCCCACAGTATCGAACCAGCACTAATGATGGTGTATTCATTTAAAACCGACAGTGCTTACTTGTTGTCTGTCCACAACAAGCCCCACAGTATCGAACCAGCACTAATGATGGTGTATTCATTTAAAACCGACAGTGCTTACTTGTTGTCTGTCCACAACAAGCCCCACAGTATCGAACCAGCACTAATGATGGTGTATTCATTTAAAACAGACAGTGCTTACTTGTTGTCTGTCCACAACAAGCCCCACAGTTCTCTAGCCATGCCCTCCGGTCTCTTGAATGATAGGTCAGTCTTTTTCGGCTTTTTCTGCAAACGACCAAACGTAATTAAATAATACAGTTTAACAGCACAGGCACAATTATTAAAAACTACATGAACATATCATTTTTGGTTAGGTATACAATTCAGATAGCTACACACACAAATCCAACAATGATTGCAAACAATGAAGCAAGTACCTTTTTTCCATCACTAAAAAGTGCATCTTTTGTGATGAATTCATCTTGTGTGCCTGTGTCTAGTTCCAGGATCTCCCTGATGTCGCTACCCGTGCCCATCGCCATGGCAATACTGCAAAATAACATTTTATTAACAACACCTGAGATATTTTGGTGACACAGGGAGATACACAATGTAAGCCTATACTGGATCAGTGCAGACTTTACCAGATGAATCATGTCGTGTAAATTTTCCAACAATTAGGGTTATTCCACCATAGATGTCTGTCCTTAAAATGTTATTGTTATCCTTGAAAACTGCAATTTCTCATGTGAAGAGGACCCATGGGTACAATCTACCAAATAAAAAATTATTTTACTTCAAATATTTACTATTAGACTTGTCACCTTTAATTTGGCTTGAGCCTCATTTACGGGGTTCATTTGCTGATGTAAATATTATATATGGTATCATCCCAGTAGCCCCCCATGTCTCTAGCCCCTGTCCCAGCAGCCCCCCCCCCCGAGGTGTGAGCCCCTAGGTCAGTATGCTGTTAGTTTAACACCCCCCTCTAGTTTCATCAAATGATTGTTGTCTAGATATTTGTAGGTGGATTTAATCATTTGAAGCCCCATATAACTTTCGCACATCAATTGTGTGGTGTGGAAAGCTCACTGGCCTAAGATTTAAAGTAAATCCTCTACATAAAGCTTGTTTGAGGTGAGCAAAACCCAACTGCCCTCACTTTTAACTGAACAAATCAATGTGGTGTTCCATGCCTGCCGGTTCCCACATTTCTAGCCAATAAGGAAAGGACATTTTGAGCTACTCTGCTCTAGCTTGGTGGCCTGAGTTTCATGTTGAAATTTATAATCGAAATGACACATGAAACATGGCTGCTAGCGTTGAGTTCATCGAAGATGCTGGGGACACCCTGTTGCCATTTTGAATAGTTATACATATCACAAATCTAGAGTTGACAAATGACATGAAGTTGACATATAGTAAGTAAGAGGAAAAGTGTGAAGTGTAAGGAATTTCTGGTGGTCAGCGATGACGGAACTGTGGTCAAAGCTGAAAATAGCCACAATCACCAGCCCAACCCTGGTGATGTACAAGCCAGACAGTTGAGAGGAAACATGCGGAAGTGAGCCACAATGGGATGAAACGACATCAAAGCAGGCGATTTACGACCAGGAAAAGGTGAAACTGCTTCAACAAAGTTCTACCGCGACGGCATCACCAGCTGAGACAGCATCTGCTCTGCTTCAGTACCAGCGTGTGAAGTCATCCCTGTACTGCAAACGGAGGAAACACTTCCCCCAATGCCATCTACAAGGGGTGACATTGTTCAGGATGGCCAATGAACAACTACAGTCCAGGGAGGTCAGTTCCTGCTTGACAAGGATGGTGGCGGAGTCGATAAGATACTAGTGTTTGCATCCGACTCCGCTCTGCATGTGTTAGCGAATGCTAATACTTGTCACATGGATGGCACGTTTGCAACAGCGCCAAGGTTGTTTGACCAAATTGTCACACTGCATGTTTTCGCCCTTGGAGTGATGCTGCCACTTGTGTTTAGTCTCCTGTCCAACAAAGAGGGAAACACCTACATTCGTTTTCTCAGCCTCGTGAAGGAAAAGTCTGCATCACTCGGATTCACCATAAGTCCTCAACGCATCATGCAGGACTTTGAAAAAGGTCTCGTAAATGCCTACCTACACGTTTCCAGGCATGGTTCTCAAGGGCTGCTACTTCCAATAGGCTCAGTGGAGGATACTTCAAAGTATGGGGCTATCTTTAAATATGGGATTTCTTTAAATATGACAGTCCTCGCACCAACAATTACACCGAAGGGTACCATATTCGACACACGGGGAAGGCAGGCAAGATACACCCCAATATTTTTGAGGTGGTCGAGTTTTTCAGCCAAGAGGCGGCCTTATCACTTGTCTCCATCCTCCAACTACAATCAGGCCAACCTGCTCCCAAGCGCAGGAAGAAGTACATCAACCTTGACGATCGTTTGGACCAACTTGGACTGGAATACATGTTATGTGACCGGGGAATTGAGTCATATCTCAGTGCCATTAAACACATGATGGACAATCTTGGTAAATTTCATTGGCTAGTCATGCATGCATATGGTTTTCTGTGTGTAAACAAACAACTGATTATCAGCTTTGATCATAGTGTAATGTTTTATCACAATATGATGTTTTGATCAAAGCTATGAACACACAGTAATGTTTTTATTTTATATTACCATTTAATGTCTATTACTCTCAACCTTATGCAAATATTATTCCTCATTGGAATTAATGACACTTTAACATTTTCATTTGAGCCTGTGTATCCATATGACAACAAAAGCGGGTTTTTATGGTTTCCTTCCGATCAAAGAAAGTCCGACATTCCTTGAATTTAAACCAGATATATGAGCATTTTCTTATTTAAACGTAGGTACCTAGAATTAAGGTGGCGCAGAGCAATGAATGGAACAGCCAGGCAGTGTTAGCAAAAGGATAAGTAGTGCTACTAGCCCTCTGTTAGTCCCAGTAGCCCCCAGGGGGGGGCAGGGGTGGGTCCAATTATACATAATTATATCAATTACAATTACATTTAATTTTTTATTTCAATTACAATTACTCATAATTTTTCAAATCAATTACTCCATTTCAATCACAATTACATTATGCGGAACCAAATATATTCAGCATTTGTTAATTATATATTTTTGTACATTTTGCTGGATTTCAATATTTTGTACACAACTGATAAACAAATATAACGGTAATGTTTGTACATGTTGTTGAATTGTGACTTTTAATTATACTAAATAAAAAGACATCCGTTTAAAACATATTTTTATTATTCAAAAATATATATACATGTTGCAAGTCTGAAAAGTAGAAACAATAACAACATCCAGTCAATCAATCATTTATCAGACTTCTGAGGGCATTCTAAACAATGTCTGTCTTGATTCAAACAAACATCAGGTGTACTAATAATAGGGTATGATGTGTTTACTTTGAGGTTGTAGCTCCTGCTCTAAGCTAATATTCTTAATTGGTCTGCCCTTTGCTTTGTGTTGGGAATGGGGAGAAAGGCCATATAAACGGTCCTTGCCACCTGACCTTTCTCCAGTCCACCACAACACAAGGGGTGTAATTGGCTCACTAACTCTGCAATGTTTCACTGAGCTGATATTTTCTAAAGCAATTTCAGGCTACATGTCTTTCCATGTTGTTTGAATACCAGTTTAGCCATTGTCTGACAATGTCTGTGCATTGCTTATTGCTTTAAGGCTGTTACCAATTGATATAAAAACGTGTAGTCCAGTGCGTTTGATGTTATCGACCATGGCATTATGCTAACGCGTCTTCAACACTCATTTGGTGTGACTGCAGAAGCCCTGGGTTGGATGCGATCCTACATTAGCGGCAGAACGCAATGTGTCTCTGGGCATGTGAAAGGTCACCTGTGTGGCAGATGTTGGCGGGTGGATGAATAGAAACATGCTGAAACTGAACCAAGAAAAAAGCAAACTCATTGTGTTTTCGTTCAAACATCGAATTCGTCGGGTGAACGACTTGTCCCTCACGATCAGAGGCAGACAATTACATGCTGTGCAATCCGTGAGAAATCTTGGAGTTATTATGGACAGCGGCTTGACAATGGAGAAACAGGTGAATGTGATCTCAAAGTCCTGTTTCTACCACATCTGAAATATTGGCAAAGTCAGGCAATACATCACAAATGACGCCTGTAAGATTCTAGTCCAGGCACTGGTAACATCTCGTCTGGACTATGGAAACGCGCTACTGCAAGATTTGCCTCAGGTGCTAATTGAACGATTGCAGCGTATACATAACTGCCCTGCTCGTCTAATCACCAGGTCATGCAAGAGCGAACACATAACACCTGTGTTAAGTGAGCCACATTGGCTTCCGGTGAAATACCGGCTCCGCTTTAAGGTTAACAGCTTCACGTATAAATTGCTCAATGGATTGGCACCGGCATATATGAGTGACATTGTGCAGAAACATCAACCAACGCGTAGTTTAAGATCAACGGAGAAGTCACTTCTCGTCGTACCTGCACTACGGACTGCAACTTATGGTGAACATTGTTTCAGCCGACACGCGGCCATACTGTGAAACGACTTGCCTGAGAACATTAAACAACTGAACACTCTCAGCTCTTTTGAGAGACACTTAAAAACACATCTTTTTAAACTGACTTGATTGAGTCACACTCTCGTTTTAATGACATTACTATATACCAATGACTTATTCGTTATGTTTTATTCATGTGTGTACTATAAGTGTAATATATGTGTTTATTTATTTTTAATGTTTAAATCAGCTCCTTACACTATTTACTTTTAAAATAATCTATATTTTTTAGTTTTATGTAATTTATGCAGTTTTATGTAAAGTACGTATTTTATAGTGTTATTTAATTTATGCAGTTTCATGTAAAGCGCCTGAGAGCATTTTATCTTAATTGGATTCGGGTGCTATATAAATTCCGATATAATAATAATAATATAGATACATATCCTGATCAATATGTAATTTGTGAATCTAAGATATAATTCCTACAGACAAAATCCCACAATGTGAAAACTATACAAAAGCCTACAGTACAACCTATAGTTTTGTTTAAAAGGGAGATATTTTCTGGTGCACTTGTTTGATTATATAAGCAATATTTATTATTAGTCTTGATTTTCAACCTGTGTGAGACTTAAATTATATTTTTATTGACAGTTTGTTCAAGTAGTTTGTGATATGAAATGTAGTGTAATTGATTGTAATTGAAATACATTTTCAATTATACAAAATATAACAATTACAGCAAAATTTCTAAACTATAATCAATTACAAGATTTTTCTGTAATCAATTACAAAATTGGACCAGGCCCTGTCGGGGGGGGGGGGCTACAAGGAGGCTAGGGCTACTAAACCCTATATACATTAATTATATGTTAAATGACAAATGTGTGTAAATGAAGATAGATTGACAATGTGTACTTATACTCCAAACAACCCAATCTTGAGCTAACGCAGGAGTTTGGACCAACGGCTTTTAGTGTCTCTTCCGAAAGACACGGGCAAAGACCCAAGTGGGGTGAACAAAATTGCCCAAGCTTCGAAACGGCGGGGGTGGCATCGAACCACCGTCCTCTCGATCGACAGGCGGGTGCTCTAACCATTAGACCACCGCTCCCCACTAAGAAGACTGCAGCCTGTAGATGCCTACATTGAATGCACCTCGATTATCACCCACGCAATTATAACAAAACATTCAACATTTAAAAAAACCGATAACTGCACCAATCCATCAACTGATAAACGGGCCGCAAATAACCGTACGTATTCCAACACAATACTGGATACTGACGTTTCGCGTTTGTTCGTTTGTAAAAACAACTCAACTCGCAGAATTTACATTTGGCGATATACTTCGTTTTGCCATCTTGCGGCGATTATAGATACGTCGCCATCTGGCGACCAGCCGCAATAAACTCGGCAACAAATTTTCATGCTTTAGCTTTGGTAGGCCCCAGTCAGTTGTGGAAAACTTTCGCACCCGCATTTAATGTTTATGTGATCGTTCTCAACGATGAACTGTTTATGCCGACCAGTTTACGCCATGCATTCATTGCTAAAGAGTAAGTATACGCTATACAAAACTATGTAAAACCAACATAGTTCGAAAGGTCAACGAGCTGATCGCCAGTCGGTGGCACCGACCCCCGGCCCTGCCCCTGGTTATTTAACAAGATTTAACAAGATTTGCCATCCAAGCCAAAGGCCCAGATGGCAAGTGGACAAGGAAGCCATTGGCTTATCGAGAGTCCAACAATGTTCATCTACTTATAACCCGCCCTCCTGAGATATGTGTCAACCTTGTTTTTAAACATATTCACGCTGCTAGCAGTTACACAATCTGTAGACAATTTGTTCCATTCATTTATTGTCCTCTGTGAGAACGAGTGCTTCCTGATGTCCAATCTACATTGATCCTTTACTAATTTTACCTCATGTCCTCTAGTTCTGCTATCCTTCTTGAGTGAGAAAAACATATTTCTATCAATATTTTCATACCCATTCAATATCATAAAAACTTCAATCTGATCTCCTCTTAACCTCCTTGTCTCTAGAGTTGTTAAACCACATTCATTCAGGCGTTCTTCATAACTAAGGTCTCTCAGTTCTGGAATCATTTTAGTTGCTCTCCTTTGTATGCGTTCAAGCGTATCTATATCCTTCTTACGATATGGTCTCCATGCTTGTATACAATATTCTAAATGAGGTCTAACTATTGCTTTATAAAGAGGTATAATTAACTTTTTTCCCTTGTATGTTATGTTTCTTCTAATCAATCCAAGAATTTGATTACCCTTTGAAGCTGCAATACCACACTGCTCTGAAACTTTCATATCAGCGCTTATTGTAACTCCTAAGTCCTTTTCTTTTACAGTAGTACCCAGAACAGTATCTCCCATTTTATAGTTTACATTCAAGTTCCCATGTCCTGTATGTAGGCATTTACATTTCCCAAAATTGAACAACATCTGCCATTTCTCAGACCATTTCACTAATCTGTCTAGATCGTTTTGTAAATGTTGTTTATCACCATCAGTATTAACCTTTCTAAACAGTTTTGTGTCATCCGCAAATTTCAGTACGTTACTTGTTATACTGTCGTCCAAGTCATTGATATGAATTAAGAATAATATAGGTCCTAATACTGATCCTTGAGGTACCCCACTCAAAACCGATTTCCAATTTGAAACTTCTCCATCTACTACAACTCGTTGTCTTCTGTCAGTCAGCCATTGTTCTATCCAGTCAGTTATGCTATCCCCGATACCATGGGCTTTTAATTTAAGTAGTAATCTTTGATGTGGCACTTTGTCAAAAGCTTTCTGAAAATCTAAGTAGATAATATCTACTGGCGATCCCACGTCTATCCACTTAGTGATTTCTTCCAAAAAACATAACATATTTGTTAAGCATGACCTCGCTTTAAGGAATCCATGTTGAGATGAATTTAATAATTTATGCTTAACGAGGAAGTCCACCATATGGTCTTTAATTAACCTTTCTAATAATTTACAAATCACTGACGTTAAACTCACTGGTCTGTAATTCTCTGACTTATTTCTCGAACCCTTTTTTTTTTTTTATGACTGACACGTGACTGTGTATTGAATTCGTGTTATCTTTGACCGGGATGCCACCCCCCGGGAAAGTCATGACATTTCTGGAGACGCGTGTGCTTTTGAAAAAAAAACGAGGGAAGGGGTGTTTTTCAATGGACGAAAAGGGGGTCTCAACAACCAAAAAAGGGATGTTTTTGTAGGAAAAAGGCAAAGGCAAAGGGGTGCATACAATTACTAAATTAATTTAGTTGTGAAGTCTCATGTTGCCAATAAAGAGGGATGCAACAATAGCTACAAATGTATAATTCCAGGAAATAATTCAGGAAATTAGGTCTTGGTATAAAAGTGGTATAATTTCAATGAAGAAATCGCCCATAACTAACATTTAACAGCATTTTTTATCTGTGAACTAACATGGGCACCCACAGATTATTGGAGTGGTCCCCCCCCGGGATTCAACCAAGATCTCCCTTTGAGCATCCGTTGTATTTCAGAGATTGCATGTTCAGTCCCCTATAGACATTAGATGCCTCAAAGATTACATTCTGACTAATTTGCATTTAATTTTTTTTGCATATTAAAAAATATGGATTTTTTATATGCAGCACATTTGTCATTGTACTTTTATTTAGCTGCCTGTGTCTGCTCTAGAAAAACAACATTTGTCAAACTTTTTTGTGACGACAATGTGTAACTTTATATGTACAGATGTAACTTATAATGTTCATAAAATTCTATGATATAGATGTTGCTCAGTGGCTTATCTAGGATATCGCAAAGGGTGGACCACGCCTATTCATCCATAATACCATGTAGCAACACAATGAAAAAATACTGGATAAAAATTAAGCCAAGGGGGGACCATGGCCCAATGGTCTCCCCCTAAATATGCCACTGATCCTGTGTAATCATAATATAATTACTCAGCAAAGTATACTTTTTCTGGTATTACCTATTTGCTATTCCTATATTTGCATACCGTATTCGTCCTATTAAGCGTACATGCCCTAATAAGCGTACACCCCTATTTTTTTTCGATGTTCAGTGACGACAGAAGCCTGAGAAAATCAAAAGTTCCACATATATCAGCTATGGTATGTTTTTAACCACGTGTAACACCAACCTAGCCCTTCATTGAATATCTGGACAGTCACTTCCACTGAGTCTTGATGTGTTCTGCCTGAATTTTCATGGCCCCACATGGAGCACATGGTTGATTATAACTGTATCAGTGTCTGTATGATAACCAGTCTTTTACTAAGTTTTAGTCATGCTGAACATTTTCCACTGCTTTTCTCTTCACTCATACTTAAGTTTAAATACATGGTAACCACAGTTAGTTGTCAAGATGTTGGTAAAAATACAATTTCTGAGTTTCTCTGCATCTAAAAAATTTGTCAAGCGTACTGTATGCTTAATAGTATGAATACAGTATGTGTAATTCAACTGGCACAGTAATGTCATATGGATGCAACACTGAGCCCAGTAGTCGACATGTAGCTCTCCCTGGAGGTGTGAGGCACTGAGGATTGAGTATCAGTGGACCCAATGTCTGTATGCTATTGATTTATCCCTCGGGTGTATTCATTATTATCTATTTTGGCAATAACAGTTTTGGGATTAACTGTTCATCATCATCCGGGGTGAATTTGGCACTGATACGGGTCGTTGATTTTTTTTTCCTTTGACACTAATCCCGTGTCACTGCCGTATCCACTACCCATCTCTACTCCCCCATCCCTCGCTGTCATTCTCCACTCTCTTCCCACTCCTGCCAAATCTCACACAGTCCTCCCATCTCAGTCTCGGCCTTCCTCTTCTTCTACCCTCCACTCTGGTCGTATCCGCTCTTTTCATCAACCGTTCCACTTCCATTTTATCCACATGTCCAGCCCACTTTAACCGGCTCCTCACCAACTTTCTCCCTCAGCTCCTCCATTCTTCACTTTTCTATTCTTTTTACTCCTACAAACATATAACGTGTAGTATAGCAATCTAATTTTAAATAGTATAATATAAGTTTCACTCATTAACTAAGGCTACATTCATCAAATGGTTGTTGTCTATGTTTCCTTTGAAAGGTATTTTAACAATTGTGTTCAGCTATCTCTTTTTTATTTTGAGGCATAGCTAATTTGATTTTGTAAGATATGATGATTGAGTAAATGCAGAGTTAATTGTGTGCTAACGTACAGTTACTTAAGGGTGTATCTGTGTCGACTTTCCAAATTGACAAAAACAGCTTCACATGTGTAGTGCTGTTACACTCCCTACCCAGACGACACTAGTGTGTGCCCCTGACATACCATATGTAGACCCCATATAATACTAATGCATATATATATATATATAGTGCAGTGCTAGGCTCCACATTGATAGAGAAACCCTGTACTACTGTGATGAATCTTATACCTAATAAAACATGTATATTGATCATCATCGTATCACTGAGGTGTCACTCACATACCAAAGCACACAACACAACAACATGGTGAATATGATAGATATGCTGATAAAATAAATAACTGGTTTTGATTTTCATGAATACGGACATTGTTGGTTTGTTTTGTTTAAGCATTTTTAAAGTAAATATAAATGAAGGTACACTCTATGTAACATGTTAATTTCCTCTCTCATAATGCACATTTAAGCATGCATGTATGCACACACACACACACACAAAGTACTATTACATTTTCTTTCAGAGAAAATGGAAGAAACCTAGACTTTTGCACCACTTTTCTGGATAAACCCCACGTTGCGGAAAACAGATCTGGGTTCACCTTGTGAATTAACACATTTATGCATCGTATTCCTGTATACCAAGTTTTCAAGACATGACAGCATTACAAAAAGGCTAGTTGTGCAACTGAATGGTAGACAATTGTGTTTTTAATTATGTTTTGTTTGTTAAACTTCAAGAAAATGAACAGAACTGCTAGAGGGTGCATATAAAAATCAGTTTATCAACATTAGAAACACTACTGGTTCTGTGTTTTAATAGATCACTACATTGGCCACTCCTCTTAGACTGTCAGATTATTAGAACATATTCAACCTCCTTAACTCAACAAAATGGCAACAAAAACATAGAGGATGACATTCTAATCATTATTAATATTGTTTATTCAGATCTTTACATTAAAACCAGTACCACTGAAGCGAATGCAATTGTTTGGATATAAATTGCAACATGGGTCTTGGAATAAGAGTGCATTTATATCGGCTAATTTTAGCCATTATGATAATTTAATATAGCTAATCTCTCATGGACTCCGCCTGAAACGGCGTCGATTATGATGCATCGACTAGACTATGCGTTGTCGCGCCCGATTTGAAAATGCCATTAAAGGGGAACTGAAGCAATTTTGTGTTATGCCGTATATTTAAATATATATTATCAAACTATGCATTAATGGTGACAGATACCTGCTAATTTATAAGATAAACTGAAAAACTGACTTTGTTCGAGACAAAAATCGACAAAATGCATCACTGCGTATCGCCATCTTGTTGTCGAAACGAGTGGTTTGAGTCGCGTATATCTAATCAATGTAAATTTTCGATTTTTTGCGATTTATTTCGTAAATAGGCATTCTGGAGCGAAAAAAAAGATATGGGTCTCTGTTATATATACAAGTGTTTACACACGTGAACAAAATAGCGTTTTTGTTCGTTCCAAATAAAAAAGTTAAAGAAATTACAACAAAACACGCAAAAAATCGTGGAAAACGCCACACTTCTCGAACGCACGAGACGCTAACCAACGAGAATATGCGATAACGTAATACCGGAACTATTTTTTATTTGTTGACAAGATAGATGCATCGCTTGTGACAGTTTTACCAGATCTGCTACTAGCGATTAGTTGTTTACTGAACTTCCGTAATAGTTGTCTATCTTTGGAGAAATGGAAACCACAGACGAAGAGTCTACTTCGACAGGCCACACGGAAACAACGGTTGACAGTCGTAAAGTGTCACCGAGTGTGCGAGTCACGCTCCAGACTCCAGGTCGGCTTCGCCTTTGTTGACGTTGGATTCAGGAAAAATTACAACAGCGCTTTGACTGTCAACGATTCCTGACTAGGTAATGTGATGTGGTGAACCTGTGGAAATTGCGTCCCGATGTCTGCGCACGTTTACGTTGAGTCATCATGCTGCGCCGAGGAAGCTACCATGCCTAGGCCCGGGCTAGCCTATGGCTATGGCTATGCAGCACTGTGTGCCCGACCGCGTTGGTGCTTGCATCACCGTACGAAGGCGAAGCGATGATTTTGTAGTGATATGCACAAACAGAGCAGTGCTAGATGTTGGTCTGCTGTCATTGCATGATTTGCGTGCCGACTCATTGATTCGTGGGCAGGTCAGTAATTCAATTGTTATCGAATCATTGCCATTTTTTATAATCATATTTTTTCTGCATATTTCTTTTACCTAGCCTGAGGGCGAGATCCGAACTACAATGGCAATGCAAGCAGGCTTTTCTCTTTATTTTGTATCTAATCTAATGAAGTGTACCGTGACTGTATTTTAATATTGTGTTTGATTTTGTGTTGAATAACATTGATGACAATAATAACATGAAGGTTTATTTAATTCATTATGTGAATATATATATATTCTTAAATGTTACCGTAATCGTGATTGTAATCATGACTACATTAGCAATTGTGATTGCAATAATTACTGTAATCATGATTACATTAATATTGGTACGTGTAATCACCCCTCTCTGTAGCACACCACAACACCTTGTTGTTTGGTGCAATGTTACAATAATTTAAATAACAATAATTAACTACTGACAGTATGTAATGTTCACAGTTTTGCAACTATTATGGTAATTATGGAATTAGTGCTATCAACTAACCCAGACAAATTATATTTCAGGCTCAGGAAAGGCAAGACAAGTAATCCCATCCTGCGATGTGGGAAGGATCTGTGATGTCTATTCTGAACCGAATTGAATTGATGGAAAGTTTAGCTATGGAGATTGACCTGACACAGGTGAGTGTACTAATAGTCTGTTATAGACTAATTGTGAGGCACCCACAGTATGCAGCAGGTCGAAAAACAACCTGGAAAACTACAAAAATTCCCACTAAAATATTAATAACTGAATGATGTGAATGCCTTCTTATCTATATCCCATTTCTGTCAACAAAAATGTTACCTGCAGCATCTTGCATGTCACTACACACAATTTCATTTATATTGAGACCAACATAAAATATATCAAACGTTTATTCACATAGTAAAACAATTACCAAAGAAATAAGGCTAACTAGAACGACTGAAACCAAGACTAAACATTGACCTAAAACAGTGACTTCTACCACCGGGAAATACAACCTGGAACATGGATATCACAGTTACACACATCATTATTATGCCACAACATATCAAATATACTGGTAGTTTAGCTTAGGAAATAATTAATCTTTATAAAGCCAAGGCATTTGAACTGTTTCACCATCATCATCTGTACCAATGGCAATAGACTACTTGTTTTGATTGGACAGTAAATGTACACCAATCATGTGTAACAATATTACTTGTTCTGACTGACAGTAAATGTACACCAATCATGCATACCAATACACTACTTGTTCCTACCAACAGTAAATGTACACCAATGATCTCATTCTGGAATCTGCACCATTTCACTACTTCTTCTGACAGTAAATGTACACCAATCATGTGTATCCAATATACTACTTGTTCTGACTGAATCTACTACTTGTTCCTACCGACAGCAAATGTAAACCAAGCGTCTCATTCTCTACCAAATACACTACTTGTACTGACAGTAAATGTACACCAATCATATGTATCAATACACTACTTGTTCTGACTGATAGTACTTGCACACCAACCATCTGTTCCAATACACTACTGGCAGTAAATATACACCAATACACTACTTATTCTGACTGATAGTACATGTACACCTAACATATTCAATTCACCTTTCACTCATCCAGGGGTAGAAATCAGCACACTTTCCTCTGACAGACACCCCAGTATCCGAAAGACCTTGGCTGATAGATCAGACATGAGTACAACCTGTGTCACAGTTTATGGCTGTTTGGTGTGTGGCAGGTGCAGAAAAGTGACATAAGTTTTTCTCACGAATGACAAACTTCTTCTCTTTCTCATAGGTGTCGGAGCTGCTTGAGTCACCCTCGGTTATGTCCGCTGTTATCACATAGTGTGCATCATCTGCACCAATGTCTTTATTCTCACTGAATCTGATGGAAGCTTCACATAGGAGTAGTCATGATCAACGTTCATTGGTGCAATAATGTCATCCATGACTACAGCAGCATTCGCGAAGTGTCGCACTTGAAATATCGTTACCGGATCGATTTGCATTTCAGCATCAGTTGTATGTGGTGCCACAGCAGTAGTAGCAGTGATGGCACTAAAGGTGACATCCGTAATGTAAAGATTGACGGCATCACCCGTAGCGCTGGACGCTTCAAAACTAGTACCTGTACTTGTACGAACCAATGGTGAATCCTTCATCTGAAAAGATTACACATACAGTGACTTGAAAATTTTACAAAATTCATCTTTTGCATAATAAAAATTAATCACAATGTGAGAAACTTTCTCTTGTATATATTATTTTTAGAATATAAGAGTGCCAGTGTCATATAGAATATATAAAGTAATCAACCACAGGGAAAAGCATTTTCCCTATGGAGCCATGTTAATTCAACCAATGGGTCTTTCACTGATCTCTTAATGTTTTTAATGAATCTGTTTGGTTAGTTTGACGAATGCCACTGGTAACATAACCAAACGCATGTAACCAAAATTGTAGCATCCTAGCTCCAAAGTGTATTATATTATCTAATCAACATTGCACTGTTTTCAATGGGCCAGGGAGGTCAAAATTCTATAAGGGGTCCAAATTCCATAACAAAATATGGACCCATAGGTATACTTTCTATGGGGTTCCTTATTTTATATCTGACACTCGATTTAGATAACATAATGCATGAATATTGTTATTGGACCAAATGCAGATCTATGCTTATGACATCTTTACCTTATAAATGCTGCACGCACACACACATACCTGCCCACACGTATATATATATATATATATATATTATATATATTTATATATATATATATAATTATTAGGTATTATACTGAAAGCATCTGCTAGATAGTATGGTGCATGGACAAAAGCCCCTCCCAACAAAAGCCCCACAGACAAGCTTGTTTCAATTCAATTATACTGTTCATGACTGTTGCTGTAGTACACAGAGACAAGATATTGTCATGAATATACTTCAGGCATGTGGTCAATTCCATTCCGGAATTGGAACTGACCCTCAATTCCAGTTCCGGAATTGGAATTGACTTCAAAAATGTTTTTTTAATTGGAATTTTTTTTTTCAAAATTTATTTTTTTGGAATTGGAATTGATTTTGTTGGAATTATTGACTTGATACTGTTAATATTTACCCTTATATTTACTTATATTACTTTTAAAATCATATTTGTCTGCTATTAGCATGTCACCCTGAATCTGGTAACAGCCAGGAAGTTGTCAACATTACAGCATAGACACTGTCTACTCTGGTATTGAAACATTGTGACCAAGAACAATATAATCAAGCATTTGCATCAAAAAGAAATACTAAGTTACTGTAACAGACAGTAAAACCAAAATCAGACCATTCAGGCCTCATTTTCTTTCTCAGTGTACAAGGTTTATTTACAGAGATTGCCAATTAAGGGCACCTGTCTGCTCATTCCCTTTGTGTGAGAGAGGAAGCCTGCCCCACTTGAATGCAGCCCCTTGTTTATCCAAGCCTAATGTTCAGCCCACAAGTTTCCCATACTAAACATGTCACTGGTCACCTGTACAATGCTGTTACATGTGGCTGTAGGGTTTGCCCTTTGTAGTAATTAAAAATGTCCCCATGGAGAATACATGTTGGAGATTAGGATGTTGAAGACTCAAACTTTCCAGTAAATTTTATGAAATATCAATGATACCACAACTGATAGCGATATAAATCTGCCTCCTAGTATATTTGCTCCCCCCCAGGACATCTGCCCCTTTTTTCTATGATAGTTGACAAGTGAAAATCAGTTTGCAGTTTTATCATTATTACTACAATAACAACATTCAATGACAAGTCGAAGTCACTTTAGCCTAATGCAATGGCCTATCCCCTGGAGTGTGTATGAGATCATCTTGTCACCAGTTGTCTTCCAGGTATCATTGATAGTCAGATCAGTGGTGGAAGATGGGTTCTTGGGGTGATGCTTCCATAAACAGTGGTTTGGAGTGCCCCTGGTATTAGCTGCCTTACTTTTCAGGTCCTCACGGACCTTGGCAGCTTCTATCTGTGCCGTGTCACCATCATGGTTGCAGGCAGTCTTGTTGATCACATTCTGGATCTGGAGATCAGATCAGTGACCACAGCACCCTTGCATGATTAGGATCGACGCTGGCTTCACTCCCATTGAAGAGTAATCTTGTTGGTCCCTCTTCTTGGTGTAGGAATGACACTCAAAACATAGCTTCTGACCTCCTCAGATGCTAGTAGTAATTTCCATGATGAAGTTATAAGTGTTTTCTGACAACTCTGGCTTGTGCATCCAGTTTTATAGAAAAATGGAGTCACTCCAACTCTCCATGGTAAATGCAATTCAAAAGAAACCTTGTTGAGATGGCTTCTTTCAAATATCCTCAATTGTCCTAACATGTCCTGGTCCTAATGTCACTGACTTCTTCCACAATTGCAATAAAGATAATCCTTTGATTACAGGATCATCTCCAACTACATAAAGTAATTTACTTGGCTGATCTGGCACAAAGAACATTAATTGCAATTAGGGTAATATATATCTTGAATTCATGTTCAGAAATTAAAAAAATAAGTTAAAAAAACATTTCTTAAAAAAACTTACAAATAATCCAGAAGCTACGGACAGGGGGCAAATGTCCAGATTTTGAATAAGGCAAAGGGCTAATGTTTGGGGGGCAAGTGACAAAGGGGCAAATGTCTGGGAGGGGGGCAAATGACCTGGACCCAATATAAACAGGGGAAACTGTTCAAAACTCAGATTAATGACCCAACTGTCCAGGGCTGTCCAAAATGTCTGGTTTTTTTAGCAAAAATCCAGGAGAGGTGTCGCAGCAAAAAGTACATATGAAATGGCTGGATGCCATTTTAAAGTTTTTTATGGCAAACCTGATATATATATATATATATATATATATATATATATATATATATATATATATATATATATATATATATATATATATATATATACATGTGTGTGTATGTGTGCATTTAACGAACAATAATTTTTTTATCATATCTAATTAAATATGATTGTGCACACGTGACAAATAAAACTGTGTTAAAACGAATTGGATTTGAATTTTTCTTTAGCCTAGGATTTTAACAGTTGGAATTGATTTTTTGCAAGGCGGAATTAGAACTGATTTTTTGGAATTGACAAAACAGAATTGACCCCATGCCTGATATACTTCCTTCATATGTATAGCTTGTACTAATACTATTGTGGGTTGCCGACAGTTGCCCCCTCCCCCACGATATTCATTACAGTGTTATCAGTCGTGTTAGAATAAAATGTAATTAATACATCTCTTTATGAACTTCCGGTTATTACATGTGGGGTTTAATCTGATCAATAAAGCAAATTCATTTGATATAATTTTGCCTTATTGTCAAGTCACAAGAATTCAGACAGAAATTGTAAAGTGTCATTAGAAAAGCAGACATGTAATCTGACAGTGTTCAACTGGGTAGATAACGATGCCTTAGTTTCCTTTCCAGCTAGACATTGCATGGGTGAAATGCATTTTACTTAAATATTTAAATACTTTTAAAAAGTTTTTGTAACTGCATTTGCACTTAATCACAATGAAAGTATTTGTATATTTAAATATTTCCATAAAGAATTTGAAATGTAAACAGCAACAGTAGGCTTCTGTTGCACTATAGTCTATACTGTCTTTTCGTCGTGTTTCTCCCATGCTGCAGTATATCCTGTAGCACTTACTGAGTTATTGTTATTGTTTTGAGTACGGCCACGTATTGTCTATTGACGGTATATCTGATCACGTCGAAAATAAATCGGCGGATTGGAAAACACTCGTAATTATATCAAACTATTAACACTTACTCGCACTTTATTGTATTCATACATTTCGATTTACTATGGGTCATATATATGCTGACGTTGAAGCACAGCTGTGCTTATTGGGGTGGAACTATATTGTAATCGTAGTGATAAGTCACAATGGTAACGGTAATACAATTTACTAACCTGGTTTCGGCTCGTCGCTTCCTACGCATCGCTCTGCCCTCTGATATCTGACGTTTCCTTGTCGCAGAATAGTCTGTAGATGCATGGTCATATGCGGAAAAAAAGATCTAAGATGGAACGGTGTCTTTGACCAAGAATGACATCTTGATGCTCACCGTCTGTCCATGCTCATCACATACGTCTTTTGTCTTGTAATCTGCATCGGAAAAGTGGTCACTCGCAGAGCCTGCGGCTGGCGGACACGGCAATTTCTGCATTTGCAACCACCTTTTCCGCTGCAAATTCTTCCTCGAAAGTCGATCAAAAGTTTTTTCCTTGCATTTGTAGTACTAGTTGATATATCCAGGAGCCATCCAGTGCACACCAGTTTTCTTTTTATTCGATTTTCCATGCGTTTCGGCCGTTTTTCCCGAGAGGTTTTTACTGTGTGAACGCGGTGCCAGGAGCTCGTACTCAAACCACTCTGCCGCTGAGCCCCCCGCAGAGCAATATGGCGCCGCCCAGGGAAGATATTGGCAAAGTTTAAAAGGATATTACAAAATTACCGTGGCGTTGCGCCCATCATATAAGGGTGATATATACTGTAAATGGTATGTTATTATGTTTGGGCTATGGTTGTTCGAGTGCTTCACCCCCCCTTTAATGCGGCTCAACTCCGGTGACGGTTGTTTAATGAGAACGTTATCATCGTTCCATTTCGGTGGAAACATTATACAAGGTTAGAGTTGTCTGCAGCTGAGTTCTGACTAACTAATACAATAAAACAAGAATTTCGGACGAACAGTAAGACTAAACAATCGAAAATGGACGGCATATGGATACTGCGAGCACCGTTGAGGAGGAGGGTTCGGTAGAAGGAAATACACAAAGAAAGAATGGATCATTGACGATTTGTCTAAACATAACAGAGAACGCCGTAAGCCTGTCTACACAGTTAACCGGAACGCGTAATCTGATGATATATCTAAGTAAAGCTATTGTAAAAGAGAACGAGCTGAGCTGATATGACTTGTTCGTCGAAAAGCAAACATAGATAGCAGAGCAGGCGGCAGCTTGCAATGGCTATCGAGTGGTATACTGAAGTACCAATATTATTATTAATCGGGAACGTCTGTTTTCGTGACCTATTGTCACATAAACTGACGGTAAGATGTCGGCAGCTGAACAGGTGTAACATCATTTGGACGAATGGTCAACGAAACGAACACGATTAACGTTAACGGAAAGTGGCTGTCATTCTGATGATACAAAACAAGGACGGTTTACTCGACTACAACAACTGGAGAGGTGTGACGCTTCTGTCGGTGTCTCGTAATAATATTTGCGTTGAAAGGTTTCGTGAGGTTATTGACAAAACAAAAAAGCAAGTGCCTATAAGGAGTAATCAACGACTGATAACATCCTTACTCGTTATAGTATCACCAGTATGGTTACCATATTCCAGAATGACCCATTTAATTTTTATTGACTTGGCCAACGCATTTGGCGGTGCAAACAAATATTCGTTGTAGAATATCATGGTCATCGTCAGAATTTCTGAGAACAATCGAGTACAATCAGATACCAAGTGTAATAAGATAATTGCGAAACCATTTGTTGATCATCTGGAGGAACTCCTCCGCGTGTCCGGAGATGTTCTGTGGGTGAGGCAAGCCCAAAATAAGATAGTTTATTAGGGCAATGCAGCTCCAATGTATTACGTCATCGATGTATGCACAAATAGTTATGTGTATATATGATATTGTTACGCAGGTGTGAAGAGGCCATGTCGACAGTTGTTAAACAGAATCGTCCAGCGTCACTGCAGCACTGCGAACGAAGCGGCTGAACGGGACCAGCTGTTAAGTTACACAGGCGGCTCGGTGAACCTGGAACTGGACTCTGCCGGAATTGCAACAATTACGTTGGACAACCCAGAGAAACACAATGCAATGAGTGGTGGGTGTCAACACCATTTTTGTCATTAAATAAAATCCAACATCACACATCCAAGTTGTCAATTTTGTGGCTTTAAACATTCCCGGGATGTATTTATGATGTTCACATAATTCTATTCTTACATGGAAAATATATTTCATAAGCCGCATATTCACGTTGAACGGTGCTAGTTGAACAAGGTTATGGATCGCCGAAGTGAAGTTCTTGGTTGCTAATAATGTAAACACGTCGTAGAAAACATACCACATCCAGAACTGGTTCCGCTTCTCTTTCTATTCAACAACATAGAAAACCTGTACTAAGAAAACCTTGCAGAAAATCGTGAGAATTTGACATATTTGTGGAACTGGGAATATCATTAGAGTTTAAGATACTTTAAAATGTTGGATTTGATCAGCCATTGACTTCCTAAGCATTACAGGAATTAACTTCTTGAAAACTACACATGCCACACGGAGTACGTTGCTCCAGATGAAGCATGTTGCTCCAGATGGCGATCTTGATGACTCTTCATTATTGTAACAACTGTTCCTTCTTTTTACCTTCCAGGAACGATGATGATTGACCTTGCTGACATTGTCCAGGACCTGGAGAAGTGGAAAGAGGGCAAGGGGGTGATCTTGCGGGGCAACAACGATGCCTTCTGTTCGGGCGCCGACCTTCAGCTCGTAAAGGGAATAATGAATCGGGACGGTGGCAATAATATGTGTACATTCATGCAGGACACGTTGTCTCGTCTCTACACACTGCCGTTGGTCAGTGTCGCTCTGGTTCATGGCGTTGCACTGGGCGGCGGTGCAGAGTTGACAACGTCGTGTGATTACAGGATTGTGACGAAGGACGCGTCTATCGGCTTCGTGCAGGTGAAGATGGGCGTGATGACCGGGTGGGGCGGGGGCACTCGCCTGGTACAACTCATTGGCAGGACGGCCGCCCTAGACCTGCTGACCACCGGCAAAGCGCTGAGTTGGCGGGAGGCGTTGTCCATCGGACTGGCCAACGGAATGGTTCAAGCGGCCGACGGGGCAGCACTGGACAATGCGAAGGAATGGCTGGAACACCGGACTTTGGGCGAACCGGCCGTTGTCCAGGCGGCGAAGAAGATCGTCACTGCAGCATCGCCAGATATTTATAGATCTTTGGCGAAAGAAAAAGACGCATTTTGTGACGTGTGGGCAGGCCCGGCACACGTGACCGCCATGCAGAGAAAGCCTAAACACAAATAGATCCATTCACGTAGTGAACCAGCAGTATGTTGGTAGATAGTTTTACGAATATCTAAATAAATACTTGTCGCCGGTTGCTTTGTTATTTTGTTCAGTTTTACACCTACTTGTGTATTTTTAACCTATTCTTATGAAAATGTCCTCCCTCCCAGGCAATACACCTGGTGTAACACCGGTGGTCCAAAACAGTTTGCATGGCTGCCTCCAAACGAAGACATGAACCGTTTGTTTCGTGATGTGCGCCTTAAAACATTACTTACATTACATGTAGCGTTGTCGTTTTGTTACCCCGAGAACCATAATCACTATGATAAAACTGAAAACCATATTGAATTCAAAAGAGGTGCTTATTCACGCTACGTCATTTAGTGGGGCAGACATGCCAAGCGTTATGCTTTTAGTGACAAAACACCAACTTCTGCAATGTTTTTCTACGTCCCAAAGACATTTTGTCGCTATGGAACCAATCTGCTGCTCACCTGTGTCCAAGATTGGCGCCAATGGCAAGTTTTAAACATGTGTACACACTTATGTAGAGTTGTTTAATTTCAGTGAAAACTACACATGCCACACGGAGTACGTTGCTCCAGATGAAGCACG
The DNA here is from genome assembly GCA_963662155.1 of Lamellibrachia columna. Classification (NCBI taxonomy): domain Eukaryota; kingdom Metazoa; phylum Annelida; class Polychaeta; order Sabellida; family Siboglinidae; genus Lamellibrachia; species Lamellibrachia columna. Next base: position 35,722,579 of record OY759265.1, read on the forward strand.
TTGCTCCAGATGAAGCATGTTGCTCCAGATGGCGATCTTGATGACTCTTCATTATTGTAACAACTGTTCCTTCTTTTTACCTTCCAGGAACGATGATGATTGACCTTGCTGACATTGTCCAGGACCTGGAGAAGTGGAAAGAGGGCAAGGGGTGATCTTGCGGTGCAACAACGATGCCTTCTGTTCGGGCGCCGACCTTCAGCTCGTAAAGGGAATAATGAATCGGGACGGTGGCAATAATATGTGTACATTCATGCAGGACACGTTGTCTCGTCTCTACACACTGCCGTTGGTCAGTGTCGCTCTGGTTCATGGCGTTGCACTGGGCGGCGGTGCAGAGTTGACAACGTCGTGTGATTACAGGATTGTGACGAAGGACGCGTCTATCGGCTTCGTGCAGGTGAAGATGGGCGTGATGACCGGGTGGGGCGGGGGCACTCGCCTGGTACAACTCATTGGCAGGACGGCCGCCCTAGACCTGCTGACCACCGGCAAAGCGCTGAGTTGGCGGGAGGCGTTGTCCATCGGACTGGCCAACGGAATGGTTCAAGCGGCCGACGGGGCAGCACTGGACAATGCGAAGGAATGGCTGGAACACCGGACTTTGGGCGAACCGGCCGTTGTCCAGGCGGCGAAGAAGATCGTCACTGCAGCATCGCCAGATATTTATAGATCTTTGGCGAAAGAAAAAGACGCATTTTGTGACGTGTGGGCAGGTCCCGCACACGTGACCGCCATGCAGAGAAAGCCTAAACACAAATAGATCCATTCACGTAGTGAACCAGCAGTATGTTGGTAGATAGTTTTACGAATATCTAAATAAATACTTGTCGCCGGTTGCTTTGTTATTTTGTTCAGTTTTACACCTACTTGTGTATTTTTAACCTATTCTTATGAAAATGTCCTCCCTCCCAGGCAATACACCTGGTGTAACACCGGTGGTCCAAAACAGTTTGCATGGCTGCCTCCAAACGAAGACATGAACCGTTTGTTTCGTGATGTGCGCCTTAAAACATTACTTACATTACATGTAGCGTTGTCGTTTTGTTACCCCGAGAACCATAATCACTATGATAAAACTGAAAACCTTATTGAATTCAAAAGAGGTGCTTATTCACGCTACGTCATTTAGTGGGGCAGACATGCCAAGCGTTATGCTTTTAGTGACAAAACACCAACTTCTGCAATGTTTTTCTACGTCCCAAAGACATTTTGTCGCTATGGAACCAATCTGCTGCTCACCTGTGTTGAACTTCCAAGATTGGCGCCAATGGCAAGTTTTAAACATGTGTACACACTTATGTAGAGTTGTTTAATTTCAGTGATCTAAGGGGTCTCTTCCAAGAACGTTCTTGACTGGTTGTGGACACTTAGAGGGGACGTTCTGGAACGTCCCCATGGAAACTTTTCTGGTCGTTACCCAAACGTTCTTACAAAACCTTGAGGGAATCTTTAGCGAAGCTGCAAAACCTTGATGGAACACATTTTATGATAAAAAATTACTTTTTAACTGTTGTTAAATATAGTCGTTTGGCTGGTCTCTAACAAGAACATATGGAAACAATCGATTGCGTCTACTCAGTGTAAAAATATTGCCAAAAATTTAGATGTGTTACTACACCGCCTATGGGGCATGTGGCATATGCAAACATCCAAGAAACGTATAATAATCGTTGAACAGCTGAGTAATGAGACTAACAACCTCGTTACAGTACCTTACGTTATGGCGATTTACGTTATGCGTAACCATTGCGACGGTTTTACTTTGACGTTTTTTATTTGTGCACTCATGTCGTCGAAGTCACTTCGCAGTATTTTGGTGCGACAATAGCCTGCAATAATAGTAGGTAGGGGAAGGTTGGGACCACATTTTTAGCTATAAAACAAAAACTTATGTATGTTTTAACATGAAAATTGTACGTTTAATTACCACCAGCCTACCTACAACATATTTACTATCAAGTATCTTCCTATTTTTTATTGGTTTTTCAGGTTTACTTGAAACCGCTTAATTCCCATCTTCCTCATCCAACACCAAGCCTATGTAATGAAAATTGCGTATGACACAACTACATAGTCGTCTTTGTGGATGTGGAGGTCCGCATAATGTTCATTTTGCTTGTCATCTTCCACGTCCGTGTCTCGTATCTCCCGTTCATCTCGCCTGCCGTTGTCGATGTCTGTGTAAACTGTTCCTGGCCTGCTTTTTTTCCGTTTTGTTGCAGTTGCTTTTCGAGGAGCTGCCTTCTGGCATGGCCATAGGTCCTCAGACGTGTGCCTCCCAGATGACTCAGGTGTTCCTTGACTGGTAGATGCTGCTGGTGATCATTGGCTGGTCGATGGTGCTGGTTCTGTCGCAGGTGTATTCACATCAACGCATCTGTCAGTGACAGCCGCCGACAGGAACGCATCGTCGGGGAATATATTCATGTTCATGGAATATATGCCGGTTGCTTTGAATGATGACGTTATGTTGCTGTGTGATAACGCTTTACCAAACGCTTGCCCACTCAGTTCTGCAAAATCATAAATGGTGATTGTCTTAGCTGGATGTGAGAGCATCCAAGAAGCGCACGCCATGTTGAAGTACCGTTTAAAGGGCCCATATACTCCTACATCTACGGGCTGCATTCAATGACTGCAATGTGGGGGGAACGTGACAATAGACAACCCCTTTCCTCGCGCCATTTCCACGACCTCTACAGAACTGCATGGTTATCCGTGACTCGAACTCCACGTTTCGTTACATTATACATCCATGTGCTCAATGAAGTGCTCTGGTACCTTCGGGAACAATCCAGAATTCATCCATCCAGACTGGGTGGTAAGACCCCGATTTCCATTTGGAGCCCCGTTTATCTTGTAATCGCGGAAGTTTACACGTGGAAATATATATGCAGGGGGCAACGCATGGCCAACTGCATTTATGCAGCAACAAAGGGTGATAATGGTGCCACGTTCACCAGAAGTTAGCTGACCAACCTTTTTCAGTCCCTTTTGGGTCAACACTTTGCCAGGTTTCTGATCGGTTGTTAAACCAGTTTCATTTAAGTTCCATATCTGATGCGGTTCATATGCATGCCTACAGATAACGATTTCAAAATTATCAAAGAACTGAGACACATTTGTTACGTTGAAGCTAGTAGCATGCAAACTAGTTGCCTCTGGCATCCGCAAACCGAGTTCGTTTCTGCGCTTAAGGAAACCATTCAACCAATCAACTCCCGCCATTTTATTGGCATGCCATGAAGATGGGCATGTCTTTCCATTTCGCTCAGTGTACTCGTCGCTAGTTGCCTAGTAGCACACCGAGTTAGACCATGAAACATATTCGATGATGTGGCAAGGCTTCCTCCTCAGCATCGGTAAACACATGGAAGCGGTGCAGAACATTAAATCAACGGATAGACAGAGAGATATGCGTACGTAAGTACGTACACATGTACGTACACATGTAGGCCCTACGTACGTAGGGTTCCTGTTTAGTAACACACGACTTCTTGTAGCATCGGTCTTCAGTGTCTACACTCCCCATTTCGCCTTTCATATAACGACCAAGTGTACATCGGTTTACGCCAAAATCCTTCGCCACGCTTCTAGTGGACCGTTGATTTTCAATTACATCGTGAATGGCGTCCTTCATCTTTTCTTCAGGGAACACACCGCTCTTCATTGCTGGCCGATTCCGCATGATTGTAGTCAAGTCGGTGACCTGTAAGCACTGATACAAATAAATCTTCAGAATACTCTATCCATGACTAATTGCTAACCATAATCAAACATGACTTCAAATAATTCACCAGGGTAGATGTAACGAAGTAATAAGGAGTTGGTTCAGCTTTTCAGTGCACTGAATATTTTAATTTCCTCTGCACATAGGTTTGCCAATAATAATATTTTACATTTGAGCGTGATAACTAACGGCCTAAACTAAATACTAACCCTAACTGGTAATATACATGCGTTGTGAACGTGTCGACCAAGTCCTCAACAATGCCAGCTGTTATGAAACACGCCGTCGTGACACCATTGTTAAAGAAGAGTGATCTCGACCCTGAAATATTGTCCAAACCACGGACCGATATCCAACCTGAGTTTCATATCAAAACTCCTCGAGAAGTATGTAGCATCACAAATCCGGCAGTACATGGACGCGAATGATCTCTTCGATGTCTTTCAGAGTACGTATAGTCCTGCTCACAGCTGTGAAACAACCCTCGTTCGTATACAGGACGACATTCTACATTCGCTCGACATTCGGAATACCGTGATATTGGTGTTGCTCGATGTCAGTGCTGCCTTCGATACTGTCGATCTGCTTCTAGACAAACTGCACGAAATTGGCATACGTGACAACGCACACCGCTGGATAGAGTCGTACCTTTCGCAGCGAACGCAAGCTGTTAAAGTTGATAACGTCACCTCAAGAAGTGTTGATTTATGCTTTGGTGTACCGCAGGGTAGCGTGCTGGGACCCTTTTTTACAATCTACTGTCTGGGGCTCAACCATGTCTTCGAACTCCACCAACTCCGTTACCACATGTATGCTGATACCCAGCTGCATGTCGAATTTCCGCGTGATCAGCCCGCGCATGCTACAACTGCCACTGACCGCATATCGCGATGTACGTCCGATGTAAAGTCATGGATGGTGTCCCACAACCTTCTTCTTAACGAGTGTAAAACGGAAGCCGTCGTCATTTCCGCTGCGCAGAATCGCAAATGTGTTCAACCTCGTGTAGACCTAGACATTGATGTATGTGGCTGCTCCGTCACTGCTAGGTAGCGTACTGTCTCATTCGCGGCATCGCAACTATCAGGAAATGCCTTTCCACCACTGCTTGCAAAACAATCATTCATGCTTTAGTCATGACGCGCTTGGACTACGTCAACGCTGTGCATTACGGACTGATCGAGACGCAGCTGCGGAAACTGCAGATGGTTCATAACTCTGCGGCATAGCTGATTACTGGAACCCGCAGACGAGATCACATAACACCAGTTTTATTCAGTTTACATTGGTTGTCTGCTCGTCAGCGTATCGAATTCAAACTTCTTTTACTTGTGTTTCGCGCTGTGCACCATCTCTGCCCAGTGGATCTGTCATCGCTAGTGGCTACATACCCAGTTACTCACCCGAACACTGAGATCCGCTGATCAACATCTGTTGACTATACCGCGGTACCATCTCGAGCGGTACGGTCGTCGGGCCTTTTCTGTGGCAGGGCCGACACTGTGGAACGCCCTGTCCCTGCAATTAGGCAAGCCAACTCCGTTGCGGTATTCAAGTCACTCTTGAAAACACATCTCTTTCGCGAAGCCTTCCGAACACTCATTATTTATTTAATTTGTTTATTTAACTTATCTGATTAACTTATATGTTTATCTAATGTATCAACTTAATTGTAGTTGTTTATTTTAACTTTTTTATATTTTCATGTAATGTATTCATTTATTTAACTTCTTTATATAACTCATTTATTTAATTCATTTTTTAAACTTTTTATTTAACTTATGTTTACCTGTCTTTTAACCACATTTTATATTAGCTTTATTTTTAATTATTTAGCATTATCTTGTTAACGCCTTTGAGCAGGTTTTTAACCCGTATACACGCCGCATTATAAATGTATAATAATACATAAATACTCAGACAATTTCAGAATGCCATATTGAACACACAAAAATATGGGAGAATATCGCGCCAGTCAATACGGGGACCCATGAGCCGGCTCATCGGACCCCATGGCCATGCATCCCGGCTCATGGGTGTCTCATCACAATTATAAACGCAAAATGAGCTTTACTAAAAAGTAGACCAGCGTGTGCCAAAATAGGCTTCATGCATTGACAGAACTATTATCCGTCATTGACAATATGTTAGTATTGACAGCAGTGCACTACGTATTGACAGCATTGCACTACGTGTAGTAGATTTTGCGAGCTTTTTGTCATCCGCCATTAGTCAAAAGGCCAAAAGGTCAAAACTCTTCAGATGGAGCAACTGTTACAACCAGTAATGTAATAATCGACCGGTAATGTAATAAATCAACCTGCAACGTAATGATCGACCAGTAATGTAATAGATCGATCGGTAATTTAATAATCGACCGGTAATGTAATAAAAATTATGATGATAATCATTATGATGATGATGATGCTATTAATAATGATGATGTAGAAGGTGATGATGAGGGTAATAAGCGATTATGATGATACAAGATGTGTGTTGTTCGTGTTGACGTGCAGCCATTTGTTCGATCGTTCACCGAGGAGAAACGGCAGTTAACGGAAAAATTGCGTCTCGTCATTTCCGCCTAACATACGTACCACTTTACGTACAGTGTACCACACCAACGTATGATTTTAATATTTCTTTATTAATTGCACTAAGACTTAAATGACACACAAGATGTAATTAAAAAAGGGTTATTAACGTGTATCATATATATGTATGTATGTATGTATGTATGTATGTATGTATGTATGTATGTATGTATGTATGTATGTATGTATGTATGTACGTACGTACGTACGTACATATGTATGTATGTCGTAAAACTCCAATCCTGCAGCGTCTCTTTTCCGCGTTCCTTCCAGCATGCCCAACACGAAAGAACCAGAAAACGCTGCAGGTCAAGTCAGTGGCAGATTTAGGGGGTTCAGGGGTTGTGTTTTTAAAAGTGGCCTGTTTTTAAATCCAATGTTAGAACTACCCTTTGATAGACGTAGAAAGTTTATTTGCGATAAAATATGGCACTTTCGAGCTCGCGCTGCAAATCAGATTCATGTGGGTGGTTTGTTGTTCATTCTGCATGGTAGAACCCTTCCAGAACCATAGATCAGCCACAGTAAGTCAAACCGCTAGGGGAAAGTTAAAAATAATATCTACTTTTGTGAAGGTATATCCCCAAGAAAATATCGTGGCACATATGTAGATGCTAGGTGACTGTGTTGTGTTTGTTGTTGCCTATAAACTGGGCACTTGTTGAACATTGAAAATGTCTTGTTAGCACGCCCTAGAGTAAAATAATAGCTTCCAGTTACCATGTCGGGAATAACTCGAAAGACCGAAATCGAGGATAGGTGGATGGTGGGGGGGGGAGGACAGTGCCGGACAACAATTTGAGGCCATGGTACAAACGCGTTGTGGGGGGCGAATGCGTGAAAGAGAAAAATCGAGACGTGATATTGACTGTAGATGTCTTAATGTTTATTCATCTATGTTTTCGCAGATTGTTGTTGAAGACGGCATACAAACATGAATAGGCCTACAGGGGCGGATCCAGGATTTAGAAAAAGGGGGGTCCAAGGTAATGCATGAAGCGCCGAAGGAGCGAAACGAAGCGCGAAGCGCCTCGGGGGTGTGTGGATGTGTAAGGGGGAAACACTTGAAATTGTGTAAATTGGGACATCCATAATCTGCTTTTAAACGAGTTAGAGCCTAATGTAGTCAAACCAAAATTCAGACATGCGACATCGTACGAATTTTCCGTATACAATACGGATTTTCGGGAAGAATACGGCCTTTGGCCGTTTCCCGTTTTAATACGGATTTGCTAAAAATATAAAAATCGTGACAAAGTGTGCTCTTCCTCCTTGTTCCCTGCTGTACAGTGGTGAGGATCAGGTAAAGTATTGTCGAGCCACTCTTTCTGTTCTTTTTTCCCATAGTTTTCTGTCGGCCGCCCCTCCCTCCACCTTTCATCCTCCACCGATCTTCTCATGTCCCTCCTCACACAGTCCTCCCATCTCAGCTGTGGCCTTTTCCTGCGTCCTTGATGTTTTTCCACCTCTGCTCTCTTTGCTAGTTTGCTTGCATCCATTCTTACCAAGTGGCCTGCCCATCTCATCCTGCTTCTCACCAATCTTCCTGTTAGGCTGTATTGCATCCCAACCTCTCTCCTTAGGTCGTTCATCCTTCTTCTGTCCACCTTCTTTGTTCTTGTTATTCGACGAACCCAGTTATTCTCACACACTTGCAGCTTCTGTTGCTGTTGTTCTGTCAACGCCACTAGATCATACTGGCATGCTGGTGTAACACACGTTCTCAGGACTTTCCCTTTCAGCTTTTTTGAAATGTTTCTGTCCAACATGACTCCCTCTACCTTTCTCCAAGCATTCGCTCCCGCTTGTGTCCGACGTCGCACTTCTGCCGCTGAATGCCCATCCTCCGTAACCATTCCTCCAACGTACACAAAGCCATCCACTTGCTTGATCTCCTTACCATCCAACCTGATGTTCAGCTCCTCTCTCTGGTGTCCAATCCACATCACTTCTGTCTTCTCTAGGCTCATTCTCAGTCCGTGCTTCTCGAACACCCCCTTCCATTCCTCCAACACTTCCTGTAAGTCTTGTTTGCTTTCTGCTATTATGGCCAGATCGTCTGCATACATCTTCTTCCTGAGAATATCCTTCGTGTTGATCTTTCTGCTGATTATTTCCATCACCATGAAACAGTAAAGGGCTAAGGGCACTTCCTTGCCTCAAACCGATATTAACTGGAAACTCTTCTGACAACCCAGATCCAACCACAACTCTTCCACCATCCTGGCTTCTGCTTCTGGCACTTCCATCCATCTCATTGTTGCCATCACCATCTCTCCAGGGACGGTGTCATAGGCCTTCTCCAGGTCCACAAATCCCACTGCCATTCTCCCTTGCATCTCCAACCTCTTCTCTACCATTTGTCTTAATACAAACATCCCATCAGTCGTCCCTCTGCCCTTTCTGAATCCCTGTTGTTCTTCACCCAATTCTTGCTCTACTTTCTTTCGGATCCTCACATCCAGGATCCTCTCTAGCAGCTTCATGATGTGACTTAGAAGTGTGATTCCTCGGTATTTCCCTGGGCCTTACACATCTCCCTTCTTCTTCCATATTTGGACTATTAGCCCTGTCCGCCATTTACCTTTCCTCATACATGTATTCAGCAGCTTCTTTGTCCAGCTGATTCCACTCTCCCCCGCTGCCATTACCATCTTCACACGCATCTCATCAATACCAGGTGCTCTTCCCTTCTTCATCACTTTCATCCCGGTTTGCATCTCTGTATCCGTAATGTCAGTTAACTCCACTTTCCCCTCTACATATGATGGTAATTCCAGATCGTTGTTATTTCTTTCCTGGTTCTGAAGTAGCTTTCCCAGACCAAAAATCGTGACAAAGTAGTCCTATGTATTTTCTTGTATTCGTCACATAAGTATAACTTCGAATGTCAAATTTACTTTTGAGTCTAGAGTTTCGGCAAAACGCAGCGGATTTTGTTTCATTTACACCTGTAGGTAGGCCTGTTCCAACGAAGAAAATGCGGTGGGTCTGAAAATTTTTAAACGAAAGGACAATATTAAACATATGTCATGTGCCATTTATTGCAATACTGACTAAAAGATATATAGCAATGCAAATGTTTAATAATAAAACGAGTATATTTGCACAAAAAGAGACTAACGCATCTTTGACTAAAAAGTGCTACACGCAGTTTTTCATCCAGCCCCTTCTGTTATAGGTTCTGAATTATATAATAAAAGTAGTTAGATTTCTTATTACAGAAAGTCGTGGCATCAAGTTTGAACTGAGACAAGGTGTAACTGAAACGTTTAGTCATATATGAACCAATACCCCAAAAGGCTAGATCGCCCTATCAAGAGAGTCTATCCAAACCGTTGTTGCATTATAAACTACTCTGTATAAAGCGCACCATTCGAATCTTGATCTGAATTTGAATCGGGAGACATTCTGCTAAAAGTAGTAGTACCATGTAACAACAGTGTGTGCAAACTGGTAGATTAAAACGTTTCCTAATACCTTTGAGCCTTGCAAATTAAAACTCATCATAGAAATACATACACCGTAGAAAGAAGAACAGTGTGACATCACTAGTTAACGCTGTGTACTTATATTACAAAAGCCCAAAATGTAAATGTAGTGATTAGCACATCCACCTTTCATGCCATAGTTCTGAATTCAAGACGCAAACCGGACACGGTATATTTGGTTTATAACCCTGGCTCTCAACACTGTGGACTGTGCATCCCTCGTAACTCGGAGATCACGTTAATGTCGGTCCCGTCTCAATTTGGGACGTTAAAGAACCACTGAGGTCAGCTTGGCGAAACAGTTCTGAAAAGGCTAACTAGTTGAATAAGACCTCAAAAGACCATAACATTCTAACCACAATATAATTATGCAGACAATAGTCAGTTAATAGAACGTTGCCGGGTGCTGGATACAAATAGATACTAGAAACTCTGTTTATATCAGCTTTGTTTTATTAACAGTTGTTCATCAGCAGATCTGTTAATCATTATACATCAAGCTCCAGTACTCGTTGTCATTTCCATTGTGATAATATTAGCACACCTGATTTGAGTCACGTTAATTATTGATACAGTATGTAGCTTGAGAACATTTTCCGTTTGTTCCTTTCTATGAACATTTGACAAACTGTTTCCAAATCAATCTCCATGCCGTGGTTCATGTTCGTCACGGTGAGCCCAGAAAGCCGATCTTCTCCCATCCTGTTGCCTAGGTAGGTTTTGACCCGTCGCAGGCAGGGGAATGAACTCTCTGCGTCCCAACTTCCAACAGGAAGAGTACAACCGATCCTCAACAGGGTGTGGATGTTCGGGAAGATGTCTTCATCTGCGTGCTCGAGACATTCAGTCAGGTAGGCGAGGACGATGACTGTGTGGGCTCTGTGATTCTCAAATAGCGCTGCCATCCCTTCAGCTCGCAGCGAAGAGACGTTTGGCATGTTTGACTCCAAGAACATCAAGCCGTCCACAACATGTTGTACATTTCCCGTCTCTTTACTGATCCCGGGGAGTGGAGCAAGAATCTCTATACCCTTCCTGCTTTCTGGGTTAAATCGATTGTGGAATTCGGCAGACAAGTGGTCATAAAACGGGATTGAATAGTTGCGCAGGTGGTGCTCCCATGGGGATGTGCTGGGGGAATTGGATCTTTGCATCTGTCGGGACGATCGGGGTGTCCTTGGTGCTGAGATGGATGTATCAAGAAGTGTGACTAAACGTGTAACATATTTATACCATACACTGTACTCCTCTTATATCTATCTTTTGTCTCATCGTTACCATTCGTTCCCTGGTTTGGTCGATCATACTGTACGCTTGATATATGTCCTAGTCCCTCTTTTGAAGCTTGGAGGCCATGGGTCTGACATTCTCCAAAACATTCTTGGTGATGATGAATGCAATGATTGGATGTGACGAAGTGAGACTGAATTAGCAGCCCTTGCGCTTTCGTCGTGGTCTCCTCAGCCTATGCAACCTCCTCGTAGATGTCATGATATTCAGTCGGATTCAGTACGACAACCAGACATTCACACATGAACTCATACATGTCATATAACGTATAACGTGTAGCATGTGTGACGCTCCACTCATCTGGTCTTGCACATTCCGACAAGTTTCTTATTCCTCATATCTGGTGCCAGATATTTTAGGATTCGTTCCTGGAATCGTTGTCGTTTGGGGGACAGATCGAAGAAAAGGAACACTGTATTAAGGGTGTCGACCATATTCCGGATGGCAGGTAGTCTACAGGCATTGGCGATGCTCAAATTGAGGACATGGCTGCTGCAGTGTACATACATAGCTATGGGTATAACAGCTTTATCCTCGCCTGCACGCCTTATCCGAGCACATACACTGCTCACCAACATAGCTCTGACCCCTGGCTTTACTAATGTCGATGTTATGATCTTTCAGACACTCTATGACAGCATGAGCTATAGCTTCCATCGTTGCCCTCTCAATATATATAAAATCAAAAAAGAATTATTTGACTTTACAGCTAATCAGCATCCTCAAGCACACTGACATAATCTCCTGTTTACAAGGTGGATCTGTGATCTCATCTGCCATGATGGAAAGGAAGGCATTTTCGTCTTCAAGGCTTCGTGTATTTTCTTTTCTAATGTATTCGGCTGCTACCTCAATCATTTCATTGTGGATGATTCTTGATGTATACTGCGCATTCTTCCTTCCGGTCTCAAGATGTTCTCGGAGTGTGTCGTCGCGTTTGGCCATCATCTCCAGAACTGCCCAGAAGTTTCCCCTGTTGGACGATGTACTTGTCCGATCATCCCTTTGGCCTCTAAGAGGCAAGTTTGTTTTCCACAAAATACAACTGTTTCGCCAACGTTTTTCTTGTACATCAGTAATTAATGAATTAAGTTCATGGGGCATGCTTTCCTTGGATAACTGTAGCATAAGTCTGGCTTAAACTGATGACGTAGATAGGTGACTTCTAGCACAAGCCTGGCTTAAATTAAATATTTAGTAGGGGCTACTGCCATAATACCAACCAGACAGCATACAGTTTTGAAATACGGCCGACAGGCAGCTAAGCCTAATAATGTAATTAAAAAAAATACATAACTCCTCTTGGTTTTATGTTAAAATGATCTCACTGACAGCGAAATGTGATTTTAAAACGTGTATTACTTGTTGTAATAATTAAGATATTCAAAGACGTTGCTGATACGATAGGATACGTTAAGTTTTTAACTGTAAAATGCCAATTGTTATCTTGAAAGTCAGGTCCGAAGAACTGATGCAGACGATTTTCATCAAACGACTGTTGGACGCATTTGCTGGATCTTCGCAATCTGCAGATTTTCGAGTATCCGAGGATTGCGCAACGCAATCGAGCGCAATCTGCAGATTGCGCAGATCCAGCAACTGCGCCCAACACGTCTATGAGCGCCAAACATTCCCATAGTATGTTCATTCTTTCGCGGGGAGATATGGTCAAACATGAGGTGGGCGTGTGTGTATACACGCGCGTGCGGTGTGCGTGTGCAGTGAACCTATGAACGACGTCACCGATAATGCTAAGAATAACGTTGGGGATCCCTGGACGCCATGTTTATCGCCTGCGCTAGATCAGTGTCTGAAAACGTCGGACTGCTACTAAGGAATTCGTACGTAGTAAGCTACAAGTTTGAGTTTGTGTTGTTTCTTGGCAATGCCTTTGTCCCCCGTTAACATGCAATTGCAATAGATTTTTTGGTACTCAAAAAAGGGGGGGTCCGGACCCCCTGGACCCACCCTCTGGATCCGCCTATGGGCCTACAAGAAAACACAGCGTATGGTGACAAACAAGAAAACACAGCATGTGGTGACAAACAAGAAAACGCAGCGTATGGTGACAAACAAGAAAACGCAGCGTGTGGTGACAAACAAGAAAACGCAGCGTGTGGTGACAAACAAGAAAACGCAGCGTCCAATAACAAGCAAGAACTAGAGCATAGGGGTCTACGATGACATACCAGAAAGCAATACAAAAAAATACATCATAGAGTAGAGAACGTACAAGTTCTGCTGAGCAAACATTGGATTCGAAAGATCATCGAATGACACAAATATTTCTACAAAATTAGTTGGCAACGGTTTTAGAGATATAATCATGTGAGTAATCAATTTTAATCTGTTGAACTTTCTCAAACTGTTTGAACTGTTTGCGCTTTTTGGCAGTAGGCCTATTGACATCCCATCCAGTAGGGTAACCTGGGGCAAAACGGCCCCCGGAGGTAAGACGGCCCCCAGCACGTACGCAAAATATTACACTCTGAACGTCCCAAAATCTGGTGCAAAATGAAGCTAACATCTATCGGATATTCACCTCGAAAACTCAGCAACATGAGACAGACGTAATTAAATCGGTGTTTTTTTTACTTTTCTATGCACTTGCATAAGCTCTGATCTAATAGTTCGGCAATAGTAAAAATGGTGCAACTCACTATAATAACGATATGAATCATGAACTTAACTGTGACATAATAATAGTATTAACCAGTTGACAGGCTAAACAATAATATGTGGGCAATAGTATGTTGTGTTTTGTATGTGTCGTGTTAAGACACACGTAGTGCATGTGGGGCGAGACGGTTCCTATGTATTATCGTAATGTATAAAATAGATTACACATGACCAATTACGTTTAATAAATTGAATATAGTATGAATGTTGCATAATTTACTGTTAGCATGTAAGCTGTAATTATGATCGAATATGACTAAGCCAATATTATATTATGTATGGATTGCAAGGTATATATTATATATTAACTGCAATTTAAATCTAACAACTATAATAGCCTAATATATTGCTACCATACCATTTGCATGAATACATTTTATGTTTAGGCAGTGGTTCGTTCATATGAGCGAAAACCACGGGGAGGGAGCTATTGACCGTCTTGCCCCAGCCAGAGGACCGTCTTGCCCCAGCCAGAGGACCGTCTTGCCCCAGCCAGAGGACCGTCTTGCCCCTGCCAGAGGACCGTCTTGCCCCAGCCAGAGGGCCGTCTTGCCCCAGCCAGAGGGCCGTCTTGCCCCAGCCAGAGGACCGTCTTGCCCCAGCCAGAGGACCGTCTTGCCCCAGCCAGAGGACCGTCTTGCCCCAGCCAGAGGAATTTTCCGACGGGTACCAAACATATCTGTTTACAATATGAGCACATTAAAGAAATTTTTTTAAGTTCTTTTCACCCAGTTCGCCCTACATTCACATTCACGACTGTAGCACAGAAGAAACGTACTGGAGAAACGAAACGTACCCTAGGAACCCGCATCAAAGAACAAAAAGAAGACGCTGAGAAAGCATTGGCTAGCAGACCCTACACCCGAAGCAACAGAAAAACATCCAAAAAAGAAATCACAAAAAGAGTCACAGATCACATGACTCAACAGAATCACGTAGTAGACTGGGAGGGGGCCAAATTTGTAGACAGAGAATCGGACTGGAGAACAAGAGGCGTCAAAGAAGCGATATGAATAAGAAAAACCAAAGAAGGGCCACCCAGGGCGCGGCCGCGGGGGCACACACCAGAGTGATACGACTGCGTAGAACGACTACCGTGTCTCCATAGCAGTCGAAACGCCACGAGAAGATAAAGGTAAAATGACTGTGAAATAAGTAAAATATTACTCATATAGCACAGAAGTTGAACAGAGGTCGGAACCCAATTCAAGGGACGCGAAGAAAGACTCTAAGCTACCAATCACATGGATTATGATTTAATCTTTTGGAATCTTTTTGCTTGAGTGTGGCACGAGTGTATCACTTGTACGGGGCATGTTTAATAAAGGGTGTGTCAGAAAGTGACATGTGGGAGGTTGGCCTAAAAATAGGTAGAAGGTGGGAGTATGGCCTCAAAAATATGTGGGAGGTGGGATTGGTGGGAGGTGGGAGATAGACTCTAAAAACAGGTGGGAAGTGGGTGTTTGAGACCCCTGCTGCACCCCCCTCGTTAATCCGGCACTGCGCAGTGGTGGGTGGAAGAGTGACGGAAGGGTGGAAATTAAGGGGAAGGCGGACATGGAGAAGACAAATTAGAGAACCTCCCGTATAAAGATAATATACTTTTAAATAGATCTTTACATATTACCATGGAACAGCCATTGGCCAGCGTTCGCATTGTATAGCGTTCACCACTAGAGGCCACCACTGTAACCCGTCTCACCTGCGTGACGTCACGTCGTCAATATTCGGTCTTTAGTTCAAAATGGCGACTCCCGGTCACTGGGAAGTTGTTGGCAAGACTGCCAAGAAAATATCAAGCCAGCAGAACTCTAAAATTCCTAAGAAAACATCAACAACTTCAATGCCAAAGATAGAGCATGCGTGTAAGTAGCTACGAATGTTTTACTGGCGTATTTACATTTTTCTAATTTCAAAACTAAACGTGTCAACTTGGCCTTGACTTGGGAGTTCTACTTCCGGCGATTTTAACGTCATAACTGTATACCATAAACAGTTATGTTTCTTATACTACACATCAGCTGATTTAAATATTGAGTGTGAAATTAGTTCCCTGTTATGTTTACAGTTACGCCAAACTGTTAGAATTTTTTTGGTCCTTACGTATTTTAATAAACTGGGGCTGGGAACGGCCGTACCGCCTACCGGGGCACGAACATCGTCATCGACATCGTAGAGAATGCCCAGGCCATGGCCCATGTGTTTTTTCTGTCCAGTCTCTAGAAGTTGGTCCAGACCAGGTCATTTTAATTACGTTCCGTATTTCTGTACCCAGCAATGGTAAAAAATTTATTTCAAATCTGGTTTGAACACTTGTTTATTTGTGGAATATTCTGGACAACGTCATTTTAATTACGTTCCGTATGGCGAAGAGGAGTTATTGTGCCGATATGGAAGGGGAAAGGGGACATCCATGATCCAGGGAGATACAGAGGCATTGCATTACTGAGCCAAGCCCTAAAATTGATGGAAAGAATACTGGATGCTAGGGTGAGGCATATAGTAGAGAACAAAATCGGAGAGAATCAGCTGTGATTTAGGAAAGGGGGAGGATCTGATGACGGATTGTTTACAACCAGCCAAATTATTGAGAAGAGGAGAGAATTTAGAAAGGATGTAGCATTCAGTTTTGTCAATCTGAAAAAGGCATTCGACACGGTGCCGAGAGAACTTGCATTTGCAGTCATGAGATGGATGGAGGTTGGAGAGGCAGAGGTCAGAATGGTTGAGGAAATGTACAAGGAGACAACAGCAGTGGTGAGAGCTGAAAGAGAAACATCGGAACAATTTGGAGTGGGAGTAGAACTTAGGGAAGTGCCTTGAGTCCCCTGCTTTTCATTATGGTGATGAACCTGATCAATGCAAAGGTATCTGAACAGGAAGAACTTAAGAAGATACTATATGCAGATGACCTGGCAGTGGTGGCTGATAACAAAGAGGATTTACAGAACACATTGCAAGGGGATTTACAGAAAACATTGCAAGGGGATTTACAGAAAACATTGCAAGAATGAACCTTTAGAAAACATGGCCTCCGAATTAATCTGGAGAAGACAGAAGTAATGTGGATAGGCGAACAAGAGGTGGACTTACATGTAGTTATTGACGGAAAAACCATTAAACAAGTGAACAGTTTTGTATACTTGGGCAGCACAGTGTGTGAGGATGGAGGAAGTAGTAACGAAATACAGAGGAGAGTGCAAGCTGGAGCAGCAGCATGGAGGAGAGTGGAAGGCATTGTGTGGGACAGAAAACTGAAGAAACAACTAAAAGGAAAAGTGTTGGAAGCCTGCATGGTACCAGTCTGTATATACGGGTTGAGAACACTGGCACTGACAGAGAGACAGGAGGAGAAGATGCAGATAGCAGAAAACAACTGGGTCCGAAGAATATGCAAGTAACCCATACAGTGTGATAGAGTGTACCCCATAATTATAATACACCTATCAGCACTTATATTACACTGAAATTGTTACATTGCCCTGAAATGATGACACTGCCCTTTGAATTGGCATAGTAATTGGCGTCCTACTCTTGTATTGTGTTATTGAGCTGATCTTCTATGTTGGTTGGTTTTGGCTTGTGTGTGTTATAGTGCCCTGCATGCAAGCCCAGCACGCATTTAGCAGTTAGAATACAGGCTTGCAAAAATTCACGCTCCTGGCCCGCAAACTAGAATTTAGGCCAGACCCAACCCAGACAGTTAAGGTTTGGCCCATGCTGGCCCGGCTCGCACGTTCCAGGCCCGGCCCATACCTGCAGGCCAAAGACGGGTAAGCCCACGGCCCGCTATTTTTTTTAAAGATAAACCTATTATTTTATAATAAAAAATGAAACACAAATAAACTGTAATACATACATATTGTTTTATTAAATAACATAGCAAAAATAATATATGAACATTGTATAATGTCTACTAGTCTGCTGGACAAGTTCTAGAAATCCAGCACAACCACCTGCTTCAAATGGACGAATATCCTGAAGAAAAATTATATACTTTTTATTGTCATTACTATTAAGTATCATAACATATTTTATATATAGCTTTAATTTATTGGCTTATGGTTGGGGTAGGAGATTTGTTTTTCTAACCCCAACATAACCCTAATGCAAACCATAACACTAATGTAAGTTGTTAATTGAATTAGCTCAACTAAGTTAACTTAATTTAATTAATTAATGTTAACAGTAAGGGGCAGTTAATTTGGTACTAATTGATATTTCAATTAAATGTCACCCATTGGCACTGACACCCAGTGGCATTTCCAGCAGGTTCAGACATGTGTGAATTAGTACAAGTGTGAATGAATCAGTACTGAGGAAATTGTCAAAACTAAACAGTAGACACTAGTTAATGCAACTGGAAAATACCAACTGGGGTGGGCACTGGGAAGTGGGCAGTTGCCAGTGGGTAGGTCATTAAGTCAGGCAAGAGTTGGCCGGAAGACAATAATATTTTAATGTCCACTGGTAGGGTCAAAGGGTGATGTGTTGATGGTTAATCATGGCTAGATTACCTCTGCAAATATGTCTAAAGTAAACATTTGGGGCTGGCTACTTCCAGCCAAGTGAACTTATGGGGCCATTAGATATGTGCAAAAGGCTACATTCATGCCAAAAATATGCATATGTAACATCTGTATTCTGTATGTACAGTGTACTATGTAATAGTAATATGTGTGTGCTGTGTATGCAATACTATGCATTGCTATTATATGAAATGTCTCCATTAAAATATGTACATTATTAAAATTATACCATTGGAAGTCCAATTGTTGAAAAGAGGTTAAACTACATTCCAATATTTAAAGCACTGGTGTCATTCATAATTCCATGCAAGGTCTCGATTTGCAACTATGTAATACTAAAGAAATAATTTAATTTCATTCATCATAACATTCATTGACCGGAAATACAGTTTGTAATAAGTTTTTATTAATATTAAAATACAAAATCTGGGTTTTGTATTAATATTTTTATTAGGTCCAGGCCTGACCCAGCCCGCTCACACTATGCCCAGACCCGCCCAAGCCCAATGTGTTTAATATTTGTTCAGGCCCGGCCCATGCAATTTTGTAGAGGCCCGGTCCAGAATTTTTTGGTGTGATTGAAATGGTTCAATTGTAATAGCAAAGTAATAGCTCAATTACTATTACTTTGCTTTGTATTACTATTACATTGCATTCTATTCCATCTATTACTTACATATAACTATTACCCCAGGCCTGATGCTGCGACATACCGATATACTGTTAAAATGATGCAACCCTAGTAAAATATAGGCATCCACAATGCATGAGCTTCACAAACAGTCTGCACATCATTGCTAGTAACGTAGCAGTAGCGACGCCATGCAGATCAGATGGAGATTATGTTTAATTGTTGCGCTGGGGTGGATGGCAAAGACAAACAGTCTGCACATCATTGCTAGTAACGTAGCAGTAGCGATGCAGATCAGATGGAGATTATGTTTAATTGTTGCGCTGGGGTGGATGGCAAAGACAAACAGTCTGCACATCATTGCTAGTAACGTAGCAGTAGCGACGCGATGCAGATCAGATGGAGATTATGTTTGTTTAATTGTTGCGCTGGGGTGGATGGCAAAGACAAGCGATTGAAACGATGACCTGTAGCTGTGACTAATTGGATAAAAACGATCTGAAACTATGGTGGCAATTTGAAAACTTGTGGCTCAAACAGACAACAGACCCAAAAGCAGTGCCTAGCCAGTGTTAACGTCGAGACCTGTCATATTTGTATATGTTCACAAAATGAGCTAAGAATAAGTGCACAATAATAAAGGGGTTTTCGCACCTCCAGTTCTATTCTACTTGTATCTCTCCAAACTCTTTGCTTTCACCTCTACACAGAGAAGAAAATGCAACAGGCTCATTGTCTATGGGTTTTGGTGTAATTAAATGTCATATTGAAGAATGATGAGCCAGTTAAAATAAACATAACTGTGCCCAAAATTCTGGTTATTTTGCCTTGATATGTTGTTTTGTCCTTCATATTGGCATTAGGGGAGAACAGTAACACCGTCCGTTGTTGTAAATGTCAGAATAATTATTTCTTCCATAACATTTTGATCTTGAGAATCATTTGCAGCTGATTTCTAAACCGACATATGATACATTTCAGCCCCATTCACTGAGGATCCAACAATCTATGGTGCCTTCTTAGCGAAAGAGAAGAAAGATCAACAGCGGCAACAGTCTGTGGAAACTCTTGGTGCATCTACAAAGTCAAACAGTGACACGTCAAGCCCCAAAAAACCTAGAGTCATTAAGAAATCAAATTTACCTGAGAAGAAGAAAGAAAATCCACAGAGCCTGGAAGAAGCCCTGTCGAAGGCAAGTATTGGCAGCATTTGAAATATGGAAGCTTGTTTTGCATGACATTGTTGCACTACTCTGAGAACTAAACACATATTGCCGCAAGTTCATGGTTTTGGATAAATTTTTCAATCCAGCAGTGCCTGCCAATTAATATTGTTTTAAGGTAGCTGGGTGGCAGTACTATGCTTGTTTTGAATTGAGTAGTTTCAGTAGAATTGTTTAGATAAACCCACCATTTATTCACACCTTTATTGAAATAATAAGTAATACCCCAAATTAATAAAACTTAGTTTTTCATTTATTTGGTGATGTTTCATGATTAAAAATTTTTTTTTATAAATGTGAAAAAAATACCACAAAATGCCATTTTATATCATTTTGAGAATAAAACAAACAAATAAATGACATTCATATAGGTACTACAGTGTCACTGGTGATCCCACAAGTTATTTTGGTTGACATGAACAAATTACAGCAGGATCAGGAAGATTTTAGCAGAATCTTGAATGACAGCCATACATTACACACATAAATTTTGGGACAACCCTCTTCCATTCGTTCCATAAACTCGTGTGATTTTGCTCACGGATATGTTCGTTTCATATGCCGCATTTCAGCATCGTAAGTGTTGTAGTTTTTATAAAACATTTAATTAGGTAATGATTCCTTGTCAGTGGTAATAGAAATTTTAATAGATGCACGTATAATGCTTGAAATGTGACGTTTTTCACTGGCATTTTATATATTGTCAATAAAAGATAACAGCCATTTCTAATATTGACACGTCCCCTTAATTTGCCACCACAATGGCCCTTGAATTTGTATTTGTGATGTGTTGTCGTCTACAATGTCAGTTTACACCAGCCATCTGACAAACGCGGTGTGTCATGTTTACGATAATTTTTATTGGCCCAATATCTGACGAGGTCACCAGGTCACAGCTACTGGCCGTTTCCATTTTGGCTACAAAGAAAGAATAACCTACATTAGCGCTGTTATTTGCTGGATTAAGAACATGGTTTATTTAGGTAGGCATAATACTGATATGTGCTGGAATCACAGTAACCAGACGATTATGTTCCGCTTTCATGATGAAAAAATTTATGCTGGTTCAAATATTACACACGATTGATCAGGGTTGGGTTTCTGACAGTCAGAAAGGTATTTCTGACAAGAAATGTCAGAAACTACTTTCTGACAGGTTTCTGATGCCAGAAACTGTCAGAAACTGATTTATGTATGATATTGCTAATTATGTGGCCTATTGAATAGAGAAAATTATATACATTATTCATGCATAGAAAGAACAGCAAAATCATGAATACAATTTGCCTTAACGTCCATCTCAAAGTTGCCAATATAATTTATCATTTCATGTCAGTTCAATCACATTATGTGTGTTATCCAGCAATCGGACGACACCTCTACACGACAGTATAGTAAAATATTATTAGCTTGTTAACCACACTCACTTCAAGTCCATTGTCATTGTTTAGAAAGCAAGTCCAGTCAGTAGGGCTGTGGTTCACTGTCCACTCACAGCAGTAATCTGATTTTTACTTGCCAATCCTGCTTGTAACTACGTTTGTATTGCTTAATCAATTGCTTACTACATGACGAGATCGACTTCTGGAGAATCTTGGTGCAGCAGTGTTTTTAATTTGGCACAGTGAATTGTAAGAAAAAGCATGGAATTTTGATTAGAATAAGTATTAATATTACATATAAATTATACATAAACATATTATATATATATATATATTAGGAAACAGTTTTTGTTAACATTTAGTCAGAGGCAGTATTTTTGCCTTAGTTAGTCCTGGACTCCAGCAGGGAAGTCAGCAAGCGAAAATAGGATCTGTTTACAGTTCAAGAATTAAGGTAGCAGACAACTGCCAGGATAGTCATAGACATCCCAGTGGCCATGTTATCACATCCTGCTACACTCATCGCAAGAGGTCACAACATGCGCTATCTCGTCCCCTTCTGCAGGACAAATGTGTGTAGGCACTCTTTCTTCCCAGCTGGTATCCGACTATAGAACCAGCTGACTGAGTACATAGACACATCCCCAACTCTAAATACCTTCAAGGGAGGGTTGGACACAAAGTTAAAGGCTTAATCAATTCGATTTTTTGCTAGTCTCATTTCAAATCAAGTTTTGCGAAAAACCAAACCTACCTAGTATCCACTACAACATGCTAGCTCGTTTGTGCAACTTTTATATGTAGTTTTTGTGAAATCATCAGACAAACTATTAAATTAGTTAATGCTTGTTCAAGCATTTATTGAAGTAAAAATCGAAATGCCGAAAAATCATGAATTTGTTTCTTGGTGAAATTTTGTAACTTTGTCATGTGATCGGCGAGAGGGTGGAGGTCGCGCCCATGATCGGCATTGACCCACAGTGTTTGGATATCCACTATTTTGATCCTTACCATATCTTACCATATCTGACGACTAAAGTCAATTCTTTCGATGATTTGAACAAAAATAAGCATTTTTTTATTAAATCGACTGCAGATGTTACATAAACTATTCACACACTACATATTTGGACACCAATGAACCATATTTGCAATAGGCTAAATCAGTTGAGGAAGCAGTTTTAAGCACTTAGCACAACTTTTACCTATTTTATTCTTAACCTAATTTGGTAACATTTTAGCAGAGGTTTTAGCATGATTTTTAAACAGCACATTCCATATTGTATATATTCACCACATTCACAGTGTGTATAGTCACCACAGTGTGTATAGTCACCACAGTGTGTATAGTCACCACAGTGTGTATAGTCACCACAGTGTGTATAGTCACCACAGTGTGTATAGTCACCACAGTGTGACAAAGCTCCAGAGTGGGTTTATGCAGTTATGAAGAAGAAGAAGAATCTTAACTATCCTTTTATTGCTTAATCTTATCTAATCTTATCTAATTGCTTAATATTAACTAGCCTTTTTTGCCTTCCCAACTTTCATTAATACCTGTCCACAGTCCTAACTCCGTTCATTGATGTCCTATCCAAAGTTACTGCTGGTATGCACTTACACCCCTGCCAGTTTCCTTTATGGTTTCCCAATTGTGACTGACACCTGTTGTTTTAAAAGCTAGCTGCCTAGTGAAACCATGGTGCCACAATTATTTCTGTAATCATTACCATGTGGTAACAAATCAAGAAAATTTGAACGCAATAACACTAGAGTAAAAGTTGTTCTTGCATAGGAATGGTGACATGATAATAATGCATTAATGTATTGATTTTAAATTACAGTCTACACATTAAATAAAATGGCACATCTTTTTTAGAGTCTGATGCTTTATTGTTATAAGAAAGGTATTTTTGATGAGGTGGTAAATACCATGGTATTTACTATCTCACCAGAAACCTGCCAATCCTGGGAACGAAGCATACACTGTCGTTATTATGGAAATATCGTCAGCTCTTCAAAGAAGTCAGAGATTTCCAAACGGACCTGTTTTTAAAGAATGGATTGACAAAACACAACGTTAGTGCCGGGTGATTATTTGTGGTGTCAACATTCAGTCAAGCATTTCCTAATGGTATGAGGAAAAGATCAACTGACATGTTAGCCACCCCTGCAATAAAGAATGGTGACACAGCCATTAATAACTGATTATTAGCAAATAAAATGTTTTTATTTCCTTCTCACACAGTTTCAATGTTTATTACACAATTTATTTTTCAACACACTTAACCCACACAAAGTCGCATTCGCACATCATGTTGTCATTATTAATTTTTTTAGAAAACCTGGTATATACATATTAGACTTCATTTCTGTATGTTCCTGAGTTTGTACTAAATGTAATGTTCTTAAACGTTTATGCATGATAATTAATGTGACTCATTATAATTAATGTGACTTCAAGGAGGGTTTGCCACTCTGGACGCTTAAAGGTGCTTAACAATTTGATTTTTTGCTAGTCTCTTTTCAAATTAAAAGAAGAAATACTACCAATATCAACAAACCAATGAGTGGCACCAATTTGGTGATTCCCCTGAGTGCCTGAATGAAAAAGAGATGTTGACATCATTAAATTTGATTCATCCTATAGAAATTTGTTGTGGGGTTCCTGGCAAGGGCATACTTTTACTGAAGGGAGTTATATTACTGATAGAAAGTTTAGCTATGAATAAAGTCGTATTCTGGATAACACTTGTTCAGAACATATATATATATATATATATATATATATATGCTAGAGCATCCATGAATGCTAGAGTTTTTGTTCACAGATTGAAATCCAGGAACTGCAGAAAGCCCTTGCTACATCCCAAGAGAGCTTTCCTGAAAGCAGGTCTATATGGCTGAAGGATCTTGCTTCAGTATTAAACTTGCGGCTGGAGAAAGTGACTATGATTGACCCTGTTTTTGAGGATGAAATACCAGGTTTGTGTGACCAGGATTTGTTTGTCTTTCCGTAATAATAATTACACTATGACAGGTGTATTATTATGCCTCGTGCATGTGGATTACATGCATTTAAACAATACCACAGTCATATTACATGTGATTTCTCTGTATTTGAACCCCTAATACACCAGAAAATGTTTTTATTTTATGTCACGTGACACCTTGTAATAAAGAATGGTGACACAACCCTGGGTGTTTATGTTTCTTAAAATTAACTTTGTTTTGCCAATATACACAATTTCAGTTGAGTTGCAATCTAATGCAACTGTTTACCATGGATATGAAATATTGCGTTAACTGTTAAGATGTGACATATATTTTGTGGATTTATGCTTAGAAAAAAAAATCAAGATTTGCTTAATATTTGTTGATTTACCACCAGTCACTGGCCTGAGTGTACTGCAGGCAACTGAACCTGAGCTAGAGATCCTTCATGCTCCCATGAGGGTGAACATACCTAAACTGATAAGTATCTTCAAAGTGCTTTTAAGCAGTATTTAAGATGTGTAAATCTAGAAGATATTCAAACTCTTTACATGTTGGTTGTACCTACAAAGTGGCAGTGATTGTCTCCTGGTTTCCAACTACTATGGGTGTGTGATTTGGCAGAGTATCCTGCCTGCCTGCTTCCCAGGAAGATGCGATCGCTGCTGCTGGGACAGTTGCGTGAATGTCCACAAGAGATGCTTGAGTTGTTTCTGGAGCACTGTGTACAGAGCATGATCACCAGCATCAACAAAGGTAGTGTGGTCTTTGTGGCAACGTTGTTTGCAAGTTGTGTTAGTTTGTTATAGTATGATGTATGTACAAATATTGCTCATCAGGTCTTGTGAAGCATGCCCAGTGGCAGTTTCTTTGTTAGCATGTCCTGTTTATCAAAGACATGTTGGAGAAAAACAGCAACTTTTCATATAAAAATTAACAAAGATTAAGGAGCAGATGTTAAGACTTCACACCAGTACCTCTATCAGCTGTTCCTAGCCATATCTACTCAGTGCTGTTGCAATACGTAGTCCTATCTACTCAGTGCTGTTGCAGTATGTAGTCCTATCAACTCAGTGCTATCACAATACCTAGCCCAGAAGCCATGGCTGGCCAGTAAGTGAATCTCATTGCCTATTTCAATAAACTAGCTAAGCATTTCCTATAAATATATTACTCCTGCATATTCATGCACTTGTAAAATATGTATATATTTTCTGCAGATAATTATGTATGTGCAATTGTGCATGTATATTGGATTAGTGCAAGTGACAAATCGTTTGGCCCTAGGAAGCCTAGGAAGAAACACATCAGAGAATATAAATGAATGTCTGGTAAAATTCAGGTTTTGTGGTTTCCGGTGATTTGATTTCACAACAACTGCATGATCTGCTTGTAGGTGGATCAACATTTGGGTACTGCATCTTCATTCAGCTTCTGTTCAGCTTGAAAGCAGGCTTGGCTTCAGACTGTCTATCAAAGGTACACTTCAAACAAATCCACTCGTGGGAACATTTGTTCAAAGAAACAATAATAATGTCTTGACTACTCTGCATCTCTGCTGTTCTACCAAACACAAATACTTCTGGACAATTGCACTGTGGCAAAAAAAGGGTAACACGAGTGTAAAAAATACTTTTTGTTTTGAGTGCATTTTGTATGTTGAAGAACAATAGTAAAGTAGTACAAAGGTAATACAGATGGTGTAAGAAATAAATTACTAGAGCCTTGTTTACTGTTGTTAGGACCCATGTCTTTACAAAAGTATGAGGGTAATTCTGCTATTTGTGGCATGATAATCAGCATGCCTACACCAAGATTGGAACTTCACAATGTTGCCATGTTGTCTACACAGGTATTATTATTATTCTGTGCTTTCCTCGACAGTTGAGTGGAACAACCATCAACTCTCTCTTGGGGTTTGCATCAGTTGTGTTCATCACCAGTATTTTGTTATTTCAGTACTTGGACATGCTGAGGAACAACCAGAAGCGTCCACTGCCCTGTCTGTCGATCATGTGGGCGCTTGGCCAGGCTGGCACACAGAACCTAACCTGTGGTCTCAAAGGTGGGTACTTTCTGTCATGTCACAAGATTTTCTCACGTTGGCAGCTTGTGAGATATACTATATTATTCTGTTGTCTATGCTATGAAGTAGTTTGTGACTCTGTATGATGTCTCATATCTCCGTCAGTTTCACCTGTTTGGGGCTGACATTTTGCTTGGGGACCCATGTGAATGGTTTGTACATTAAACAATATTAAAAATTCCCTTTTGGGTTGGAGATAGTGCAAATGTGGACATTTGACGTTTGTTTACATAACTCAGACCAATAAGAGTTCGTAATTACATACAGTTGTTACCAATGCTGTACGTGTTTTCTACGATTGTTCGAAGTTATGTGATCTATGTCAAGCATCCACATAAATTCCTTCACGAATGCTTCGTGAAATCAGAAGTTGTACATGATTTTGATTTTTGCAGCATGAAGTTGTCATTGGCATTACCTTACCAAAACGTGACTGGGTAGTGCAAAGAGTTATAAGTTGTCATTGGCATTACCTTACCAAAACGTGACTGGGTAGTGCAAAGAGTTATAAGCTGTTGTAGTGGCTAGCTTTTTTCCCATGCAACACTGGGCAACTTAGTTTGTTATATGATAAATTGCATCACAACACAAATATGTGTGTGAAACAGATATGCACATATGTGGTGCAATATACGTTTGTAATGTCACTAAGTAATGTAATTTTATTTCACAGTGTGGCAACAGTTAATGGTTCCTGTGCTCAATATCCGTGCTCTGTCTGCCTACGGTGCGCTGTACTTGGACAGTCTATTCAGGTAAGAAACATCTCTGCGCCTGCTTTCAATGGACATATCAATTAAAGGTCCCTCCTCAGTAGTTTTAGCCCTTCACAAATCAAATTCAGATTTGTAGTGTGTGAATAGTTTAAATAACTTGCAGTCAGTTTAATAAAATATTGCTTTATTTTGTTAATAAAATAGTGCATTATTTTGTTAATAAAATAGTGCATTTATTTTGTTAATAAAATAGTGCATACTTTTGTTAATAAAATAGTGCATACTTTTGTTAATAAAATAGTGCATACTTTTGTTAATAAAGTAGTGCATTCTTTTGTTAATAAAATAGTGCATACTTTTGTTAATAAGAGTGCACACTTTTGTTAAAATCATCGAAACAATTGACTTTGATCATTAGATGGGGTGATGTGTGAAAGGGTGAATACCTTTACGCTATAGTTGATCATGAGATGGGATGATGTGCTAAAGGGTGAATACCCTTATGCTATAGTTGATCATAAGATGGGGTGATGTGTAAAAGGTGAATAACATTATTCTATGGTTGATCATAAGATGTGGTGATATGTGAAAGGTGAATTGCCTTATCCTATAGTTGATCATAATATGGGGTGATGTGTGAAAGGTGAATAGCCTTATGCTATAGTTGATCATAAGATTAGGTGATGTGTGAAAGGTGAATAGCCTTATGCTATAGTTGATCATAAGATTGGGTGATGTGTGAAAGGTGAATAGCCAAATGCTATAGTTGATCATAAGATGGGGTGATGTGTGAAAGGTGGATAGCCATATGCTATAGGTGATCATAAGATGGGGTGATGTGTGAAAGGGTGAATAGCCTTATGTTATAGTTGATCATAAGATGGGGTGATGTGTGAAATGTGAGTAGCCATATGCTATAGGTGATCATAAGATGGGGTTATGTGCAAAAGGGTGAATAGCCTTATGCTATAGTTGATCATAAGATGGGGTGATGTGTGAAAGGTGAATAGCCATATGCTATAGTTGATCATAAGATGGGGTGATGTGCAAAAGGGTGAATAGCTTTGTGCTATAGTTGATCATAAGATGGGGTGATGTGCTAAAGGGCAAATAGTCTTGTGCTATAGTTGATCATAAGATGGGGTGATGTGTGAAAGGTGAATAGCCGTATGCTATAGTTGATCATAAGATGGGGTGATGTGCTAAAGGGCAAATAGTCTTGTGCTATAGTTGATCATAGGATGGGGTGATGTGCTAAAGGGCAAATAGTCTTGTGCTATAGTACACAGAACCAGACCTTTCACCAAATTTTTACTTGATCAGGTCAAAAACAATTTAATAGTTTGTCTAATTATTTCACCAAAACTGAATAAAAATTTATTCACAATTCCCAATGACTGACATATAGATCGAACAGCGCTATGTATTTCATGAGAGACAACCAGTGAGATGTGACCACCCGCTGTCTGTGTTTCAGACGTCACCCTAACCTTGACAGTGCCTATGGGGTGTTCACCTTTCACGACTTTTTCCCAATGTTGGATCTCATATTCTCCCAGAAGTCAAACGGTTTGCCCAGCATGCAGCAGAACATGCTTCAATCGCTCTATCCCAAGCTCAAGGCAAGTACCAACAAATATGTTCTTAACGTTGCTACTATTGGATGCAAAATAATTAATGAATGGCATCTAATTTTAAGTCTGACATTTTTGTTAATTCATACGAATTTGTATCCAAAAGTGAGAACTATCCGCTAGTGTTACTAGTTATTGTGTAGATCCGTCATAAAGTTTGATAAATCTTTTTGTTAATTTCACGTGTTTATTGAATCCTGCTCTTTTGTGTAGTTGATCTGTTTTGGCGATGATCGACAAAACACCCTTCATAATTTCTTCCCATCGTTTCTGAACCGATGTCTGCCAAACTGTCCAAGCAAACTCCAGGCCGAGGTGAGGACTATCTAAGTGGACATAATGTAGCTAGTATCTTCTGATGTATAGTAAGAATTTACTGATAAATAAAGAAACAGTTTTCTACCAGATCAGAAGGTTTGCAATTTATGTGTCTGTAATGATGTTCTTGTAACTTGCTGGTTTGTTAAACTTGTTTTGAGTTAGTGGCTGTATTTGCAGAATGCTAATTTTCATTAGAGATAGTTTTTGTTTTAGCATTACACATTGGAAATGAATCATTATCATTGTGATATCCAATAAATATTAAAAATAACAACTCATTATTGCTGATTTCTAACAACTGCCTAACATGTATATTTGTAAAATAATGTTCTGATGTATAACACTTTTCAGACATGATTCCACAATATTTTTTTGAAGTATTGTTACATTTGCAAAAAATGTATGAGCACCTGCATTAGATAAGTGATGATGCAGTAATGACATCTGTGGATTATTATTGGCACTCACCATTTACAAGGAATTTGACTTTTTGCTTATCATATATTATTATCATTATAATTACTCTTTCTGTATTTGACATTGCTGTTGGATTGTTAAACTGGTCTTTGTTTGCCAGCTGCTGGAATGTCTGGTTACGTGTCTCGCAGAAGACAAACAGAGCTTTAGTCGGTGGCGACAGATGTATACAAACCACATGGTACAGACAAGGTGGGTGTGCTTGAAAACTGCTCAACTTGCATTTCGCACACTTTGTATTTGGTTGTGAATGTTTTCTTTCTTCCTGGATCAATGAACGTTTTCTTTCTCCCTGGATCAATGAATGTTTTCTTTCTTCCTGGATCAATGAACGTTTTCTTTCTTCCTGGATCACTGAATGTTTTCTTTCTTCCTTTTTAATTTAATGAAAGAATACGTTCTTTTAAAAAATTATTGAAAGAATTGACTTTTGTTGTTAGATGAAGTAACATGCGTAGTTGCGAAAGTGTGAATAGCCTTGTGTTATAGTGTATATAACCAGACCACTTTTTCCCTTTTTTGCTGAATTTGTACAAGGTAAAACAAATTTATGAGATGAGTGAAAAAAATTATTAATTTTTTACATTTTTTATCTTAAACGTTGCAGCAGCTGCATGGTTATTTAATTTTAATAACTTGATGAAAGTGTGTTTTGACTATATTAAGTGAACATTCTAATGACTTGATGCCAGATTGTATCTGTGTACAGTCTGCTGCTGGGTCACATCAGTCATGCGAGATTGTGTTTAAATTCAGTCTTCTGCTGGGACACATCGTGAGACACTGGGATGCTGTTGGCCATAGACTGAACAAACAACAACTTGCAGACCTATTACAAGAGTTCAGCAACACCAGTGCTGAGCTGGCATCTGGAGTGGGCAAGGATATCGATGGTTACACTCACTGTGTTGAAGTATGCAAGGTTAATATGCCAAGTTTAAGTTTTTCATAGACATGCTGCTGTCAAGAAAATGGTAGTTTGTGCTGAAAGTAATGCTCTGCAGTACAGACATGTTTGCAGGTTACTGCTGAAATAAGAAAATAGCTACTTCATGCAGAAAATAAAGACACTGATTACAGAACTTATTACGTAGTGTTTTGTAAAATGATACTTTTGAGTAACTTAAAATATATGGCATAGAACAAAACGCACGTCAATCATGATATTGAAGAGGGAATATATGCTTTCTTGTGGTCTAAAACAGCAGCCACATTTTCAAGTATAATGTAGTGACATTAATTACATGGTTACTAATCTGTATCTGACTTGTTACAGCACATGATATTCACCTGATGACTTGTGTTGCAGGAGCTGGAGACTAAGTTGTCAGTTGCAAGGTTTCCATGGGGACTGACAACTTTGATGATCACATGTTTATTTGGTAGCATTATATACTTTGACATCTTCACACATGGCAGTTTTGAACGTAAGTGTAGAAACTTTTAGCTCTCTCTGTATAAGTCGTCAGACTTGGAACATGTTTTAATCACAATTTATTGTTGTCACTAGTCTAGGCTTAGACTTTGTTGTGCACACTCACACATACCTCAGTATTCTGAAAAACATTACTGTCATAGGTTTTACGACCTTCTAAAAGTGTTACACTAATTCTTTATAGTGTAAAGTTTAATACACGTCCCAAAGTTGGAATAGGTAACTGCAATGCTGTTTTACCTCAACTTAAGTAAGTCTTATAACAAACCTGTGACATTAATGTACGTCTGTGACAGTGATGTACGTCTCAGACAGATAACTGATGTTTCATGACAGTGTGTGTACATTTCAGAATCCAAGACCCACTCGGTTCTCTCTGATACGGGTGCACTCGCACTTCTCCGACAAACATGGCGAAAGATTCTTGTCTACCTTGAGTTCACAGTGATGTAAGTATGTTGTCTAGCAGAGCTTGTGACAGAGCAATTACATACAGGTAAATGTAACCAGTGGGATAAAATGTACACATGATGGTTGTTCTGTTTTATATGATAACACACAGATAGTTTTTTGTTGACAGGGCATATTTTACTGTATAGAAAAATGTAGTTGGACAATCTCTTATCAGTCCTGGTGTTAAAACATTGTGTTCCAGTTATGGTGATTCTTTCCATGTGCTGTTTACTTCTTCACACTGTCTTTGTGAATTCAGGTCTGATCGTGTTCAATTTCTGTGCCATGATTATACAATAAAGGTGCCATCTTGCTTGTTGTAGGTGGCTAATAAAATACGTGCCCATCTACTATGAGAAAGCTAGCGTCTTTGCTGCACCATACCTTGAGCTGTTGTGGCAGAAGTTGGTTCACCTTGGTGTGCTTGCCGCCCAGCTGACAGAATCAACAAGGACATGGCTGTATGAGAAGGTGCCAGAACTGCTGCACTGGGTGAGCAACATCACCTTTCAATGGGCTTGGTCACTTATCAACAACTGTATGCAAATCAGCTTCAGAAGATCATTAAATACCTTTGTTTAACTTCTAGTAGCAAACGTTTTGCTTTCTATGGCTACATTGTGGTAACAAAAAGGCCTGCCAAGAGTATCTATATAATAATATATAAAATACTTCTGTTGCGCTAAAATCCTCGGCCTCAAGCTCGGCAGCGCATCAAAACAAAAGGGGTTAAGCAGTTCATAATGGATAACCAGTTCCAGTTATAAACAGTTGGATTGGTACGCTGGGGAGCTGTGGAGGATAAGCAAATTTGAACATGTGGGTTTTTAGTTTACGGCGAAATGTAGTTATATTTCCTAGACTTAACACTAACAGGGAGCGAGTTCCACAGAGTCGGTGCAGCAACTGAAAAAGCTCTAGTTCAGACATTTCTATTAACACTGGGAACAAAAAGTAGATTAGAATTAGATGATCAAAGCTGTCTGGGCTGTAAATATGCTGGTTGCTTGGATGAAAGTGCCCATAATTTGTTGTGTATAAATCTGCCTTAGAAAAGTTTATATACTTTTGAGTGCAGTTTCATTCTGTTGAAACAGGCTTCTGAAAACTAATGTAATCACTGAACAGTTTACATGTAGTGTAATCTCACAGGATGGTTTATGCTTTAGGAGTGTGTTCATGAAATCTGTTTTCATTTGCAGTTGGAGATAAATGTTCCCATCGTGCTGAACATTTGTGGCTACTACCTTAACATACTGTGGGGGCTGCTTGTCTACCTTGCACAACAAGCCATGATTGGCATCAACGTCACCATTGCATGGCTTGAAGAAAACGTCTTTGTGTGAGTACATATACTGATCTTTAAGTGTAGGGCATGACTCAATTAATGCTGATCATGATTTTATTATTAGGACCTGCTTTTATCCTTCCATTCTATCTTATTTTACAACCTAATAAAAATGTGTAGAAAAATGTGTAGTTCGTCTTGTATAGAAACAATGTGTCACCTTGTCAGGCGTAAGTAGTTGCTGGTAACAGGTACTCAATGTTATGTCTGTTGTTAGTGCTGTGGGGTCAGAGACATCCCCTAAAGATTTACTATATTAACACATTTCCACTCAGCCGAGTATGTTTTGCAGATAACAAATCTAGCAGTAGTATTGACCATTATTTCTTCTGGGCTGTTTGACCGTGGGTAAGGTCATGTATGTTATCATGCAATTTTCGTGAATCACATTTGTAAACATTGATAGTTCCAAAACTGATGCGAATTTGTGTTCATCATCGAACCTTCTTACATCTAGCACCCCAAGCATATAACAAGTGATATTTGTATTTACTTGTGGCCCTATGATGTACAAAATAACTACCAGTTTTACAATGAAAATATGAACACTGCAGAAAATATCATGTCCTATTAAAGTTGTATTGTATATAGATAGGTACCAGATATTTGTATTCTTGTATTAGCAATTGTTTACAACTCTGTACCGAGTGACTACCCATAATATATATGCAGTTGTGCCACCTTTGTTTCAGTGGTTCAGTGTCGCTGGAGAACATTCAAAAGTCTGTCGTGTCGGTTCTGATGTCCCTTCGGGTGTATGTCATACAGTTCTTTGAGTGGTGCAAACACGCTGCGTCCAGCAAGAGCTAACTACTAACCGTGGAGCATTAAACCACACGAGAGCTGCTGTCTTATGATCCAATTACAACAACATAATGAACAAACGAACAAATAGATATTCAGCATGTAGTGTTAGAATAAATTCCTTGTCAATTTGTTCCTCCACATTCCTTGTTATTAAGAAATACTGTGTTTGTGTATCATTTTAAAACATTTGACAATTTTGGACATATGATTGCTCCGCGTTGATCAATTTTGTGTTGCATGTAGAACAAAATACAAAAGTTGACAAAGTTGTATGCCCTATTGCCACTATGCTTGCTCTGTTCCACCAACTTGTCAGTGATGTGATTATGCCAATACATTCCCTTCCCACTAATACATTATCCAGTAATACAATAACAAATGTTAGCAATTCCCAAGGTAACCAATACTTGATTTATGGGGTTCTTTGTTTCTCGACATGTCGCCAACATTTTTAATGCATTTATGACATGTAACAGGTATACAGTTAATTTATTAATGTTCATTGTTGAAATGTTGTTTGTCATTATCAACAAAAGGTGCTATTTAAACCACTGAACTGCCTTCAGTTCCAGTATACGGCTGGAATAAAATTGTTTAGATGCATGTGCCATATCAGTGATACCTTCTCACATTCTCCCAAGGTGCCAAGTGTGTTGTGTGATTGCTACTGGTTGCAATGCTTATGCCTGCCAGAGCATGTTTTTACAGGCAGTAATTGGTCATTGCAACTAAAGTTGGTAGAAAAATAATAATAAATACTACTTGCATCCACCAGCACCAGAGCATTTATTGTGGTTGAGGGTGTATGTGCTGATATTTGTGGAAATAAAGACATCAAGAACCCTACTTTGAATGTTATTGGGAGTTTGTTAACCTAAGGCCAAATAAAATGTGTTATAATACAACACAGCAGACTCTTGGTCTATGGAACATCTGCTTAAAACAACTCATAAATCTCAGTTCTGGTCTGTGCTTTTGTGTGTACCCAATGGATATAAGGAAGAACGGATATATGGAACAGTTTGACCAAGTGACAACTTGTTCCTCATAGCAAGAGTCCACCATATGTTCACATATCTTATAATGTATTATGTGTAGTAAAAAATATGCTTAAATTTATTGGAAGCGCAATGTAATATGTCTTGAATAGTCCTGTCCTGCAGCTGTGTTGGTGAAGCTGCCATCAACATCAATGATGACCATCTACAGTAGCAGGTCTACTGTCTACAAAACACCTTCAGTGTGTTTTGGTAGAGTGAGTTGGCGAGGTCATTGATGTCTTCTCCCCTCGCACCAGCCATCACTTCCAGCACTTGTCTGCAGCATACAACAACATATTCACAGTTGTCTGTAGCACACATAGACATAAATAGAACACCCGTTAGTAAAACAAGACCACTGAGCTCTTATCAGTTGACACATGATAAAGTGATGCCGGCATGGACCAGTGACATTCATGCTGCTGCACAGCAAGAACCCACTGGAGGCCAATTGTTTATACTGTACAGCACCCAGTTTTCATCATATATCTATAGATATACAGTACTAATAAGATATTATTACTATATAGCTATATATACCTAATACGTTATTACATGCACAATCTATTCATGCACCTTGTATATCAAATATCATAACATATTAACTATAACAGTAGCACCACTAAACATGATCGAAACTGAACTTTCTGAAATGTGCTCTCTCATTTAAGCTGTCGATTGTTTTAGTACCTTTCACATGGTTTGTCAAACAAATGCATAGAATGCAATGAATGTTGCAATGTGTACAGAATGAGTTACATGATAGTGGTTAATACAACGAAGAAAAGGCAAATGACGACCAAAAAGGGGAGAGCCTCATTAAATGCAGATGATTAATAAAGAAAAAAAATCTTATTAATGAGCTGACATCTAGTAGAGTTTAAAAAAAGAGTTACAAATATGCATACACGCACGCACACACACACACATTATTTATAAAACTGAATCCTACCCCTATAACATTTTATGTTGCACCCAATCAATGTGACTACTGGGAAACACTTAATGTACGCTCCCCCAAGAAAAACAAACGTAACTGATATTTCAGAACATTTTTGAAACTGTTACATTCATTCACATATACACTAACACAGTACAAACATTTGCGACATAAATTACCTGAAAATAACAAGATGTTAGATCCTGTCTTCTGTCTGTCGTACAGCTGTAAGTCATACAGGAAATAACCATATTTGTTGTCCTACAACGTTTTCCAGCAAGCCTCCAAAATGTTTGTCTTGAAGAGTTTAACACAAATGCACGATGCTCACTCCAGTATGAACAACCCAACTGCCCACACTTATAACACAACTGCTGGGACCACCTTTACCCAAATTATTTATCAGTCTGGTGGCCATGCCCCATTAAGAACAAATGACAATGACAAATCTTCAAGTTAATTGGTTCCTGGTGTCATCGTCACTGGCTATTAGCCCGATAAGTTTATACTTCTCTGGTAGCCACCTCATCTTCATTGCTTTTGTTTGCCTTATATTGTACATGATGATGGTGAGGAAGAAATAAATTAACTTACTTACTCACTTACTCACATATGTTAGACAACTATTTGTAACATGCTATGTTCACACTATAAACAGTACTACCCTATGTGTCATGCAGTGGATGCAACTGTTTCTGCCGTGCAATGAAATGCCGGCCAGTGGTCCACGACCGCTTCACTGCAGTGAGCTGGCTTATCGCTCTTGTTTACAGGGGGGGGGATGATTAATGATGTAACTCTACGGTAGCACACAACAACACACATTCACACTTGTCTGCAGCATACAACACACATTTACAGTTGTCTGCAGTACACAGCAACACACATTTACAGTTGCCTGCAGCACACAACAACACATATTCACAGTTGTCTGCAGCACACAATAACACACATTTACAGTTGTCTGCAGTACACAGCAACACACATTCACAGTTGTCTGCATCACACAACAACACATTCACAGTTGTCTGCAGCACACAACAACACACATTCACAGTTGTCTGCAGCACACAGCAACACACATTCACAGTTGTCTGCAGCACACAGCAACACACATTCACAGTTGTCTGCAGCACACAGCAACACACATTCACAGTTGTCTGCAGTATACAACACACGTTCAGTTGTCTGCAGCACACAGCAACACACATTCACAGTTGTCTGCAGTATACAACACACATTCAGTTGTCTGCAGTATACAACACACATTCAGTTGTCTGCATCACACAGCAACACACATTCACAGTTGCCTGCAGCACACAGCAACACACATTCACAGTTGTCTGCAGTATACAACACACATTCATAGTTGTCTGCAGTACACAGCAACACACATTCACAGTTGTCTGCATCACACAACAACACACATTCACAGTTGTCTGCAGTACACAGCAACACACATTCACAGTTGTCTGCAGTATACAACACACATTCACAGTTGTCTGCAGTACACAGCAACACACATTCACAGTTGTCTGCATCACACAACAACACACATTCACAGTTGTCTGCAGTACACAGCAACACACATTCAAAGTTGTCTGCATCACACAACACACATTCACAGTTGTCTGCAGTACACAGCAACACACATTCAAAGTTGTCTGCATCACACAACAACACACATTCACAGCTGTCTGCAGTGCACAGCAACACACATTCAAAGTTGTCTGCATCACACAACAACACACATTCACAGTTGTCTGCAGTATACAACACACATTCACAGTTGTGTGCAGTATACAACACACATTCACAGTTGTCTGCAGCACACAGCAACACACATTCACAGTTGTCTGCATCACACAACAACACACATTCACAGTTGTCTGCAGTACACAGCAACACACATTCAAAGTTGTCTGCATTACACAACAACACACATTCACAGTTGTCTGCAGTACACAGCAACACACATTCACAGTTGTCTGCATCACACAACAACACACATTCACAGTTGTCTGCAGTACACACCAACACACATTCACAGTTGTCTGCATCAGGCAACAACACACATTCACAGTTGTCTGCAGCACACAGCAACACACATTCAAAGTTGTCTGCATCACACAACACACATTCACACTTGTCTGCAGCACACAACACACATTCACAGTTGTCTGCAGTATACAACAACACACATTCAGTTGTCTGCAGTACACAGCAACACACATTCACAGTTGTCTGCAGTATACAACACACATTCACAGTTGTCTGCAGTACACAGCAACACACAATCACAGTTGTCTGCATCACACAACACACATTCACAGTTGTCTGCAGCACACAGCAACACACATTCACAGTTGTCTGCAGTATACAACACACATTCACAGTTGTCTGCAGTACACAGCAACACACAATCACAGTTGTCTGCAGCACACAGCAACACACATTCACAGTTGTCTGCAGCACACAACACACATTCACAGTTGTCTGCAGTACACAGCAACACACAATCACAGTTGTCTGCAGCACACAACAACACACATTCACAGTTGTCTGCAGTACACAGCAACACACAATCACAGTTGCCTGCAGCACACAACAACACACAATCACAGTTGTCTGCAGCACACAACAACACACAATCACAGTTGTCTGCAGCACACAGCAACACACATTTACAATTGTCTGCAGTATACAACACATGTTCAGTTGTCTGCAGCACGCAGCAACACACATTCACAGTTGTCTGCAGTATACAACACATGTTCAGTTGTCTGCAGCACGCAGCAACACACATTCACAGTTGTCTGCAGTATACAACACACATTCAGTTGTCTGCAGCACACAGCAACACACATTCACAGTTGTCTGCGGTATACAACGCACATTCACAGTTGTCTGTAGTACACAGCAACACACAATCACAGTTGTCTGCAGCACACAACAACACACAATCACAGTTGTCTGCAGCACGCAGCAACATACATTCACAGTTGTCTGCAGCACACAGCAACACACATTCACAGTTGTCTGCAGTATACAACACACGTTAAGTTGTCTGCAGCACACAGCAACACACATTCACAGTTGTCTGCAGTATACAACACACATTCAGGTGTCTGCAGCACACAGCAACACACATTCACAGTTGTCTGCAGTATACAACACACATTCAGTTGTCTGCATCACACAGCAACACACATTCACAGTTATCTGCAGCACACAACACACATTCACAGTTGTCTGCAGTACACAGCAACACACAATCACAGTTGTCTGCAGCACACAACAACACACATTCACAGTTGTCTGCAGTACACAGCAACACACAATCACAGTTGCCTGCAGCACACAACAACACACAATCACAGTTGTCTGCAGCACACAACAACACACAATCACAGTTGTCTGCAGCACACAGCAACACACATTTACAATTGTCTGCAGTATACAACACACGTTCAGTTGTCTGCAGCACGCAGCAACACACATTCACAGTTGTCTGCAGTATACAACACATGTTCAGTTGTCTGCAGCACGCAGCAACACACATTCACAGTTGTCTGCAGTATACAACACACATTCAGTTGTCTGCAGCACACAGCAACACACATTCACAGTTGTCTGCGGTATACAACACACATTCACAGTTGTCTGTAGTACACAGCAACACACAATCACAGTTGTCTGCAGCACACAACAACACACAATCACAGTTGTCTGCAGCACGCAGCAACACACATTCACAGTTGTCTGCAGCACACAGCAACACACATTCACAGTTGTCTGCAGTATACAACACACGTTCAGTTGTCTGCAGCACACAGCAACACACATTCACAGTTGTCTGCAGTATACAACACACATTCACAGTTGTCTGCAGTATACAACACACATTCAGTTGTCTGCATCACACAGCAACACACATTCACAGTTGCCTGCAGCACACAGCAACACACATTCACAGTTGTCTGCAGCACACAGCAACACACATTCACAGTTGTCTGCAGTATACAACACACA
The DNA here is from genome assembly GCA_963662155.1 of Lamellibrachia columna. NCBI lineage: Eukaryota > Metazoa > Annelida > Polychaeta > Sabellida > Siboglinidae > Lamellibrachia > Lamellibrachia columna. The sequence goes on from OY759265.1 coordinate 35,762,414, forward strand.
TTCAGTTGTCTGCAGTACACAGCAACACACATTCACAGTTGTCTGCAGCACAGAACAACACACATTCACAAATATTAATGCACTATACAGCTGTAGTTTCAATTCAACAAATGATAATATTTTAGGCATAATGACAACTGCTTACGAGAAAACAATTAGCTTTGCTTCTTGACAGGCACGCTGCTCAAAAAGACAAAAGTCCATATTTCATTAGATCTGCATATTACATGAGACTTAAGAACAAATTGGTTTGTTGAGTGTCAAGATTTTATCAATGGTACAATATCCAGTGGGACTTACATGATCATTGACGATTCATTCCTTCCCTTCACCATACTGCCTGCCACCCATTTCTCTTTCTTCTTACACGGGAACTGTGTCTTTATGTACTTGTGGCCGGCATGTGTTGGACGGATCTCACACCAGGGGGCGTCTGAGGACACAATCCACAGTTGAGATGGTTCACACCTCAAGTTTTGGCAGGGGTTTTACTGGAAGATGTTGGCTTATATTTCTAACATGTGGACATGGTTCTACTTAAACAGAGGGAGCAGGCAAATATATGTCCAGTAGATGATTAAATATGGATATATATAACTGCATTTGATGCAAGTCATTGCGAGACCAAACAATGATAATAAGCAAACACTGCTTCCAATTCCAAGACCTAATACGTAAGTGAAACTGCTAATTATTATATTATACTATAGAATGGTTACACCACAGAAACAATCACCTCAAAAAGGCTGGCTAACTTGCTAACTTACACAGAGTTGAGAGATGCCAAACAAAGGCAGCAGCAAACTTTAAACTACGTTTCATGTTTGCAGCAAAATAACACTTATGTAGACCTGTATACATCGTCATCGCAAAAACTTAGTAATCTATGTACATCACATCAGACAAGAAGCTTACCAGTTTCTATCATAAGCCTTTCACATGGAATATCACACATTGCATCAATATTTTCTTGAGTCTTCAGTGAGCTGAAAAATACATAAATTGTACTTATAGTCCCAAGAAAATTCACCCTTGTTTGAGATAACATTTAAAGTATTTTTAATGATGTCCAAATATAACTTTATATAACTTTACTGCTACCAACGTCTGCAAGTTGACTTGTTGCTCACCAGCCATTGATACCAATGTAAAGACCCAGGTCCAATATACTCTTTACGTCTTCCTTTGTCCCGTCAAATGAGTGTACCTGCAATAATGATAATCATGTTGACACTTGTCTGATTAATTTACCCTATAAGTACATAGCACGCATGCACACATGCACGCACACACACCCGCACAAACCATTTCATTGTTTCACTGCAGTCTTGTTCAATTAAATCATACTAACAGGCATATATACCAAACCGATACAGTTGACAAATACCAAAGGTGATCAAACTTATCACAATAAATACAGAGAAGAAATACAAGTATAATTTACATGAAAATAACAATCTATGTGCTGATGAATCAAACAGTGATTTGAAATGATAAGCATCATACATACAACACCCGATGTAAATCTATCCCTGTTTCTTGTCAGGATATCCAGGAAATCGTTGGTGGAGTTTCTGTTGTGTAGAAACATTGGTAGTTTACTTTCTTCAGCAATCTCTAACTGCTTCTCAAAATACCTGCAAATAAAAAATGTGGGTGTTTTTTTAACTGATAGAGCACATGGGGCAATAAGGTCTTCATGAAGGAGAGATTACGTGGGACAAAGGAGTATTTCAACTTCAATCCTCTGAATTGAATTCCAGTGGCATTGTGTAGTCATAATGACAACTCATAAAACTCAATATGCACAGTAAAGACACATCAGTGTACAAACTTTAAATATGACTGGCAATTAATTGTTAATTACTGCCAACTGAAAACAATAATTTTTTAACAAGATTTAACAAGATTGCCATCCAAGGCATAGGCCCAGATAGCAAGTGGACAAGGAAGCAATTGGCTTATTGAGAGTCCAAAATGTTTTCATTTATGTGTAACCTGCCCTCCTGAGATATGTGTCAACCTTGTTTTTAAACAAATTAACACTGCTAGCATTTACACAATATGTAGATAATTTGTTCCATTCTGATCTTTCTCTGTGAGAATGAGTACTTCCTGATATCTAATCTACAATGATCATTTACTAATGTAACCTCATGTTCTCTAGTTCTACTATCTTTCTTCAGTGAGAAAAAATATTTCTATCAATATTTTAATACCAATTCAATATCTTAAAAATTTCAATTTCATCTCTTAACCTCCTTAAATTTTTGTCTCAAGGGTTGTTAAACCACATTTTTAAGCGTTCTTCACAACTAAGGTCTACCAGTTCTGGAATAAGTTTAGTTGCTCTCTTCTGTATTCTTTTTCCTTATGTTACATTTCTCCTAATCAACCCAAGAATTTGATTACCCTTGAAGCAGCAATAACACACTGCTCTGAAACTGTCATATCAGCACTTATTGTTACACCTCCTTTTCTTTTTTGGTAGTACCTAGAACAGTATCTTCTATTTTATAGTTTACATCTAAGTTCCCATGTCCTGCGTTTAGGCATGTACATTTCCATTTCCATTTTTCAGACTATTTAACTAATTTGTCTAGATTGCTTTGTAAATGTTGTTTATCACCATAGTTTTTAACCTTTCTAAACACTTTGGTGTCATCCGCAAATTTCAGTTGCTTGTTGTATTATCATCCAAGTCATTGATATACATGTATATATATATATTTATATATATATTATTATATATATATTAAGAATACCGGTAGTAAAGGTCCTAATACTGATCCTTGTGGTACCCCACTCAAAACTTATGTCCAGTTTGAAACTTCCCCATCAACTACAACACGCTGTCTTTTGTCAGTCAGCCATTTTTCTATCCAGTCAAATATAAAAAAAATGTATGCCTAACCACTATTAGTAGGAAGTCCACTATATGGTCTTTAATTATCATTTCTAATAATTTACAAATCACTCATGTTAAACTCACTGGTCTGTAATTCTCTGGCTTATTCCTTGAACCCTTTTTAAATAATGGTATCTATGCTTCTGTCCATTCAAAAGGAACCACTCCTGCAAGTGGAATACTCTTGCAAGTAGTGTACTAATTTGTTCTACTGTTTCCATTAGTAGTCATGGCGGAATTCTATCACCTCCAGGTAATTTATTATCATTCACTGCCTTTATTTTCTTAGCTACCATTTCTGGAGTTACAATTAACTGCCCTAAATTTAGCATCTGGAACTGGTAATGAACTAATATCGTCTCTTATAAACAATGAACTGAAGTATCCATTTAGGTCTTCCACCATTAAAAAACCTAGTGATATTATATTTCCAGCACTTTTTTCTTGAAGTGCAACATTGTCTCGTAGGCTGTGTTTACTCCTGACATGTGCATAAAAACTCTTGCTGTAATTTTTTTATCTTACATGCTAATTTTTGCTCAGTTTCTAATTTCAGTCGTAGCTGCATCAAGTGCCTGTTTGTAATTTGTGTAGTTTTCATCCTTTCTGGTACGCCTATGTTCTACTAAATGTTAACCCCATACTTACTTGAGCTGTGTTTCTTTTGGGCAAAAATGCAGTCTATCATAATCTGAAACAAGACAATTATCACAACTATCTCAGGTTTAACATAAATAAAGCATACCAATGCGATATCATACCTTGTTCATCAGAAATTGGTTTTATGTGCAAATATATCCTATAGCCTCATACAAAACGCATCAGATCTTTCAAGGAATTGCAGCAAATTCTACTTCATAAATAAGTTCAGTAAAATCTCTTCAATTAAACATAACTTCAGTTCACGGCAAACACTAATCATGTTAAATGGTGCAATAAAACTGTTTACAGTATTTCCACATTAAACAAGACTATCAGATTGCTCACCTAAACCACACTCGCCTACAGCTACAACCTTGTCTCTATTGCTCTTGGCGAGGTGTACCAGGTCACTGAGGTATTTGTCAGGGTCGCCACTTGATTCAAACTCCAAACAGCGTGTCGGATGACAACCTACCGTGCTGTACAGTTGTGCTGAAAATAACATGCAAGAAAATAATTTTATTAGTTGACTTGAATATCCTTTAGTTATTTGTCAAATAAAATATAAATAATTTATGTTAATTTACAAGGACAAATCCAATGAGTGGAAAATTCTAATGTTATAATATCACTACTTCATCTTCACGATTGATCAAAACATCACCATTGACTATATAGAAACGAGAACTGGTTCTCAAACATCATCACTATTAAGGGTTCATCACGATAAGCATAGGAGTGACATGGTTGCAGTTTATAATTATTGATAAGTGTTACACTTTAATGCTTTATTTATTTCTTGTGAAGGGTGGATGTACGGATGCTTCACAGCTGTCAAATACATCTGCAAAACAGTTGTTCGGATTCCTCACTTCACCAGTGGTTGAATGAAATCCAAGTATACACAAGTTGGGAAGTGTTTGTAATTTTTGCCCACTGGTTATGAATAAACACAAAAATGTCAGGTATTTCCCTTAAAAAGTGGGCTATGATGCCTCCTCGTATCAATAATACATTATATTAATGGTGGACATAGCAGTAATGTCACACACAGAGACTTCATTTTTGGTCAAATATGGTTTCATGTATAGCATCAAAATGGTTTTGATGGTGGTAAATTAATCTGGTGTAGCAGTGTTATCAGTATTCATTATGAGCAGAATAGGAGATGTTTTGATAAGAGTCAGACAGTTCAGCAATAAATTCTCTGTTAACAGAAAACGAACCATGTGACATCCATGGCATTTTTCAAGGTTTTATATTTGCATGTTGGCTTATTTTTTTTATTTTACTGTGAACACAACTTGTACCAGTGTATTCTAAAATGGAGAATTGGATGTGTGTGTGTGTGTGTGTGTGTGTGTGTGTGTGTGTGTGTGTGTGTGTGTGTGTGTGTGTGTGGGTGTGTGTGGGGGGGATGTTGTATGTTCGAAAATTGGTGATTTAGAATTTTGAATTCCTGAAAACACAATCTGTACATTCTAAAATGTGTACACTACTCCAACAGCCCAACCATTTGCATTCTACAGTATGATCGTAGTTGGTCGTGTTGCAGCTACTTGTATTAATAAACTAAGATATTTATTTGCATGATTTTCACAGGTCAAGAATATAAATCACATTTTCTAATGGGACATATAATGAAAAGACACAATGACAAAATAAATAATAAAACAAGATAGCAATAAGAATGATTCAACATGGAGCAATTGTGGCTGTGCTGTCCTGGTACATTATGTGAACATGCAATGACATGACGAGGCACTAAATCTTACCCACCATGTGTTCTAGAGAGTTCTAATGCATTCCTACAATCTTCTAAGTTACCGCCTGTGATAAACATCTGAAAAATAATCATGTTCATTTTACTCATTGGCTAAATATACGAGTAGTACAACCACTAGGTGGCAGCACATGATGAGCTACTTTTAACATTATAGGTACCTGATGTATTCATACAATTTCCAATTTGTGTTGATTTCAGTTAATTAAAACATTAATGTAGTTGAATATACTGAGCCAGGAGCCCAAAGATTATAGGATTGTCACAGGAATAGTGACAAATTTTTTGTGAAAAGTATATATGAGTAATGGTGGTAGCAGACTGGGAAAAAATTATTCTTTTTTATGCAATCCATTTATTTATTTACATAGCAATTTATGTCAAAAGTGATCCATAACAAATTGGCAACGTTATGGCACTTTACAATTTTTTTTTTCCAAACGTTGCATTGTTGTGTGTGTATGTATGTGTGTGTGTGTCAGTGCCCTGCGCAGGCCTATAATTTGCGCCCAAGCCCGGCCCACAATTAGCAGTTAGAGTCCAGGCCCGGTCCAGGCCCGCAGCAATTTATCAAGCCCAGCCCAGGCCCGCAAACTAGAATTTAGGCCCAGGCCCGACCCAGAATGTGAATGTTTGGCCCAGGCCCGGCCTGGCCCGCAAGTTTCAGGACCATACCCGGCCCATACCCGTGGGCCAAAGACGGGTAAGCCCGCAGCCTGCGGCCCGCTAAGTTTAGAGAAGATAAAACTATAATCTTATAAGAAATACAAAACACAAATAAACTGTAAAACAGACTTATTGTTTTAATAAATAAAAAAATAATATATGAACATTGTATAATGTTTACTACTGAAACACTAATGTCAGTTGTTGTTTAGTAGTGTCTAGCTAGTAGCTAGTACTAGCTACTACTATATGTCACCCACTGGCACTGACACCCAGTGGCATTTCCAGCAGGCCTGCAGTCACTAGCCTGAGACAGATCAGGTTGAGACACTAGTTCACACAAATGATAAATACCAATTACCAACTGGTGTAGGTACTGGGTACTAGCACTACTGGGCAGTGGGCAGTGGCCAGTTGGCTGGTCATTCAGGTGGGCAATGTTTGGAGGGAAGACCTAGACTATAGAATGTCCACTGGTTTGGTCCAAGGGTGATTAAGTTGATGGTTAATCATGGTGTGATTGCCTCTGCAAATATGTCTAAAGTAAATATTTGGGACTGGCTGCTTCTAGCCAGGTGAACTTAAGTGGCCTGGTATGAGGTCATTAGATTTATGCAAAAGATTTAACAAGATTTGCCATCCAAGCCAAAGGCCCAGATGGCAAGTGGACAAGGAAGCCATTGGCTTATCGAGAGTCCAACAATGTTCATCTACTTATAACCCGCCCTCCTGAGATATGTGTCAACCTTGTTTTTAAACATATTCACGCTGCTAACAGTTACACAATATGTAGACAATTTGTTCCATTCATTTATTGTCCTCTGTGAGAACGAGTGCTTCCTGATGTCCAATCTACATTGATCCTTTACTAATTTTACCTAATGTCCTCTAGTTCTGCTATCCTTCTTGAGTGAGAAAAACATATTTCTATCAATATTTTCATACCCATTCAATATCTTAAAAACTTCAATCTGATCTCCTCTTAACCTCCTTGTCTCTAGAGTTGTTAAACCACATTCTTTCAGGCGTTCTTCATAACTAAGGTCTCTAAGTTCTGGAATCATTTTAGTTGCTCTCCTTTGTATGCGTTCAAGCGTATCTATATCCTTCTTACGATATGGTCTCCATGCTTGTATACAGTATTCTAAATGAGGTCTAACTATTGCTTTATAAAGAGGTATAATTTACTTTTTTCCCTTGTATGTTATGTTTCTTCTAATCAATCCAAGAATTTGATTACCCTTTGAAGCTGCAATACCACACTGCTCTGAAACTTTCATATCAGCGCTTATTGTAACTCCTAAGTTCTTTTCTTTTACAGTAGTACCCAGAACAGTATCTCCCATTTTATAGTTTACATTCAAGTTCCCATGTCCTGTATGTAGGCATTTACATTTCCCAAAATTGAACAGCATGTGCCATTTCTCAGACCATTTCACTAATCTGTCTAGATCATTTTGTAAATGTTGTTTATCACCATCAGTATTAACCTTTCTAAACAGTTTTGTGTCATCCGCAAATTTCAGTACGTTACTTGTTATACTGTCGTCCAAGTCATTGATATAAATTAAGAATAATATAGGTCCTAATACTGATCCTTGAGGTACTCCACTCAAAACCGATTTCCAATTTGAAACTTCTCCATCTACTACAACTCGTTGTCTTCTGTCAGTCAGCCACTGTTCTATCCAGTCAGTTATGCTATCCCCGATATCATGGGCTTTTAATTTAAGTAGTAATCTTTGATGTGGCACTTAGTCAAAAGCTTTGTGAAAATCTAAGTAGATAATATCTACTGGCGATCCCACGTCTATCCACTTAGTGATTTCTTCCAAAAAACATAACATATTTGATTTTAAAAGGGTACACTCATGCCAAAAATATGCGGTTTACAGAATCTAGACATCACGCATTAAGGGATAGGAAGTTAAGTTTGAGCTGAAGAAGAATGATGGGAAAATTGCATTAACTGTGATGAAGCCAGTGAAACAAGTGCCACTACTCCAGTCACAGTGTCTTGGAAAGCCAGTACATGTTTAAAGAATTACAATACAAAGATATTGGCATGCGACTATGCATATATTTCTTATGAAATGTCTCTATTAAAAGAATGCACATTATTAAAATGATACCATAGAAAGTCCCATTGTTGAAAAGAGGTTAAACTGCATTCCAACGTATAAAGCACTAGTGTCATTTATAATTCCATGCAAGGTCTCAATTTGCTAATATATAATACTAAAGATATAATTTTAAGCATTCATTAACCAGAATTATAATTTATAATCAGTTTTTATTAATAATAAAATTAATAATCTGGGTTTTGTATGAATATTTTTATTATGTCCAGGCCCAGCCCAAGCCCGGCCCGGCCCACTCACACTAGGCCCAAGCTCAATGTGTTTAATTTTTGTTAAGCCCAGGCCCGGCCCCACAATATGTAGGCCCAGGCCCGGCCCGCAAAATTATGTAGAGGCCCACGGGCTGCGGGCTTGGACCCAAAGCCCGGCCCGTGCAGGGCACTAGTGTGTGTGTGTGCGCATGCGTGTGTAAGTGCGTGCATGCATGTACGTGTACATGAATGTTATTTATACCTGCACCCATCCTGGCAGACAGTACCAGGAATCTTACCTTCTGTAGTCCAATGTCCCAAGCTCTTGTCAAAACATCTTGTAGATCTTCTATAATTGTTAAATAAACATTTACTACCATTTGTTAGATAACATTAAATACATAAAAATAAATATAGTTGCGTTTCAGATAATTCATCCATTCATGCATGCACTGTGTAGGCATGGATGGCTTATTGTTTCAGAGCAATTCTCATACACATACAGTTATCTAAGTATAAAGTACAGCATCAGTGACATCACAGATGTATCCGTTACACGTTTATTTAAAAACTTTTGCAAATATTTCTGTGTTTTTTTCAGTAGCATAATTATACTTAACATGAGTAATGGACTGACTCATTTAACAAATAATTACACTACCTGAAAAACATAACCTTACAGTAATCAACACTACTGACTGAACTATGTTAAAATGATATGAAACATATATCTTACCTTTATGCTTAACAGAACCATGATAAATGCCTCGGAACATGGGATCTAGAAGAAAAGTGAATACTATTTAATTGATTGATTTTGTGTAATGTCAGTCATAATTCATTGAGCATCTGCTAAATAATATTAATTAAAAACAAACAAACTGTTTTGCATACAGAGTTGTTTGATTTAAATCATTAGAGTTAAATCATTGATTTAAATCATCATTTAAATCACTACAAAAAATCATTGTTTTGTGATTTTTTTATTTCTGATTGTTTTAATCGCTGATTTATATGAATTTAATAAATAATTGTTTACAAGCATCGAGATCAACAAAGTTTTGTATATGATTAAGCTATTCCCTTGCAGTGAATCCACACAAACTTGTCTTCCAGAGGAAGTATCTTTTCAAGTCAGAAGCCCTGAGTTAAAGTCCACTTAGAGCTTAGAGCTAGGTTAACAATTCAGCATGTTGACTGACTCAAGTGAGACAGCCTGGGCTACAGACTAATACTGTACCAGTCTGCAGTCTGGTTATAGACCCTTAGAGTAGGCAGAGCCCTGGACAGGTGCTAATCCATCTTCTCAGCAAACAATAATTATCAGGGCTACAGCCACAGACACATAACATGCTTTCCTTTCCAAGACAGATTATGCAACTACAGGGGGTGAGGTCTTGTGGACATTGTCTAATGTGTGGATTCGTCCCAATGAGTGCATGAACAATTAAAAATTGGATCTGGTGATATATATATATATATATATATATATATATATATATATATATATATATATATATACATATATATATACATATATATATAAATATATATATATATATATATATATATATATATATATATATATATATATATATATATATATAGAAACATCATCAATGAATCACTATTGTGTTACGTAATGTAATGTGTGTATTGTACTGTATGATGCATGAATATGCACTACTAATAAAAGAAAAAGGGCAGGTACTTTAAAAAAAATGATGCTACATTTAAAATGTGCATTCTAGTATATAACAGTGTATGCCTGAAAATCAGTGTATTTTTTTATATTTTTGCTGATAAATAAAACCCCATTTTCAAACTTCATTTTAATAAAAAAATAAATACAATTCCATGGCTTCCCATAACTGGAAAATTTATTCAGAAAATCCATGATTTTCCAGGTTTCCATGACCAGTGCAAACCCTGCTGTAATACATCAGAGACAGAAAAAAATGCCCAAGCGTGTTTAGACGACCATCGTAACTAACACACCGCGCACCTGAAATACAATATATTATGGTATTTACTGTATTGGGTTCCCAGTGGGCGATAACAGCGGATCGAAGTGTAATGTTCGCAGTAAAGATGTAGTATTCAGTACCTGTTAGATTCACTCCGATATCTGAAACGGTCCGTTCGTGATTTAATTGTCGAGCAGCCAACCAGATGTTTATTTGATGGTGTAAATGCGGATTCCACGGTGGAGAAACAGATGGGGTTAACCACCGGAACAGCAGGATTCACGAAGATTTCGACAGGCGTGGGTCGATTCATGAAACAGAATGATACAGCAAATCAAATGTAGTTAGTTTACATAACTTGCTGGCATTTACAGTAATAACGTTACTGTCGCACAATAACACAACAACAACAACAATGTACCGATTAACTTGAAGCGTGCTGCCATGTCGACCATAATATGTGACTGTGTTAGCCGAAAGGGTACACCCAGCAAAAAGTGCAAACGGTGCAACGACGACGGCTTTGCCTTTGATCGGTCATCGTCGAATGGTAATTCCAACTAACTACTACATATTATATAGACGCATAGTTTTGTGAAATTTGACACTAATTTATACTTTAAGAGTTTATATAAAAAAGCAATTGTCATTTGTCAATGCATCGACGTCTTCACAACTCTGCTTCTGGGACCCTTGTCGTGTTTGGGTACATTTGTTTTTATGCCGACGAAATACGTGTTCCGAATTTCACGTTTACCGGCGATGAGCGGTTATCGTTGGCGTTGTAAATTCAGTGCTAATGCATAATTATAAGTTATTTGCTATCTTAGCATAAACATCCACAGTACCAGGTGCCCAGTATACAACTACTGCAACTACAAGTCACGATATGCACTGATGGAACATCGTCGTGATCAAGGACAGACGGTACCCGGTAGCCTAAACATGAAAACACACTAGCAGAACGGCGGTCAGTGGCGGCACACGACAGTGTTCAAGTCTGTATCAAGGCGCACTCTTGTGTATTTAAGCAATGCACGGTGTAGTTGTAACACCATGTTTAACTATACTAAAGTGTACAGAATATACACAACACAACGTAATTGCCTGAGTAAAAAGTGCGAAATGTTAACCTTTTAAAAGAAACGCTATTTGTTGAATCGGAAGCGCAATTAGGTCGTGTAGTGAGTAAACAAAATTGATGATGGATGTTTTCTCGAAGGATGCGCTTGGCCTTAGAAGCATGTTTTGTTTTGCTTAGGTTAGCACAATATGCACAACGACTACTGGAGAATATCAGATTCAGAATTCAATGAACAGAAAAGTAACTCAAATAATGGCACAAAAGCATCTGATTCAGAGTCTGACTCGATCGCGAATACGTGGTCGTGGAAATCTTCCGAAGTAATCCACCGATCAAGTAGTGCCCGACATTTACGCGCGCCTATAAATGCTGGAAGAAAGTCAACACAGTGTCCAAAGATTGTGAATATCTTGCTGAATCACGAGATTCATCATCCGAGAGTTATGGTACCTAAAAGTTTACCAAAAGGAACGCTGTTTTTTACGTCAAATTCTGCGCGTTATCGCCCTGGTACGTTGACGTCGTCGACAATTATAACACATTTTAAAATGACAGAATGTAGTAAGAATAACTACCATAGACAGAGTACTAGTTTTTTATCACTATAGCAAGAACACAAATTGTTTTTTATTAATCTACAGCAAAAACACGTCCTCGACTTGATGCAGTCCCGAGAACAACAGCAAGGTTCAATGACTGAATATTACTGTGTAGGGAATACAAAATATTGTTATTTATAAATACTGTGAAAATTGTGTAGATATATATTTTGAACTCTGATAACAAAACAGGTAATTTGCTTGTATGATATATGTCTGATTGTTTTACATCTATTATTGTTGAAACAACACTATTTAGATTTTTGTATTAGTTTCAGATACTGTTGAACCTGGCGACAAGGACATGGAAGATAAATATGTCTCCTCCTTGTTTAAACACTACCTGAAACAGAACCTTAGGAAAGATTACTTGTAAGTATGTTTGTTTATTCATTGCATGATTAAGATTATGCCTAATTAAGTAATAGCTTGAATATTATAATGGTTGTCAGTTGTTATAAGACTGTACAACTGTACATGAAAGCCAACAAAATAGGTGTGGGCAGAGCTGCCCCTGATGTTTAGTGCTTATGTTACCATATAGGTATGTATTTTTATGCATTTCTCTGGTCTCCGAGTCTGATGGCACTCTTTTTGTGGTGATGACAGTCAGTGCTGTGATTTGTGTTGACATTTGTTTGGCCATTTGAGTTGTTTGTGGAGAGCATGAACTGGCAGATCTTGTTCTCGCCCAACGCTTGTACTTCTGACATTGCATAGACCCAGCCAAAATCTAGGATATTAACCAAGATAAATTTTGGCTGTGCAGTAAAAGTTTTTAGTAGTACTTAGCGAAAGCTTTATTTTAAGGTGTTGACCTCCAGGTTGATACAAGCCAATATTTCATTGTTCTTTCTTAAACTCATGTATTTCCAATGTATCTCTCATTTTGGTCCTGCAGTGATGCACATTGGGCTCGGACATCGGACATAGACCGATTAAACTTGAAAATGTCCTATTGATGTGGCCTTGATCAGGTCATTTGTCCTATAAAATTATCGTTGGAACGGTCATGTGGCCTAACTTTTTTTCATCACTGAGGACACTGAGAACAACTTTTACCAAACTCTGCAGTTCGTTCACTAGTTCGGCTTCTCACTATTCATGCTAATGCATCATCAATTTGTAGCCTTGAAGTAGGCACTTCAACAATAATAGATGTTTTTAAAATGCAAAGTACTTTGGTTACTAGGCATTAGCCTATAGGCAGCTGTGCAGGGGCTTCACTTGACATGCAAAGCGCATGTCTAAACACATGCACGTGCACACGTATCTAATTTGTTACCAATGTGCCTAATCATTAAAAGAGGTGGTGATGCAATATGTCATTGTGTGTGAATGAAGAATACAATTTGTTTACTTAATAACTGCAAAACTTTTAATTTTTATTAGTATTATTCTTTATAACTACACTGAATTGCACATTGTATGCTAAATTAGTTACTACTACTGCTCAAGTCTCAAAGTGCAACCAAAATCAATGAGCATCTTTCATGGTAGAATGTCCTATTGTTTTTGTGGGTCAGGACATTGTGTCCTATTGATTTCAGAGGTTCAGGACATTTTGTCTTATCACTTCTGTTTTCAGTATGCATCACTGGTCCTGTTTAGTTGATGAAAACGTGTAATTTTAAAATGTACATTAATTTTCAGGTGATAATAAGTTGCCAACCATTGTTTCTCTTTATTGTGCACATGGTTTGTCTGTCTGCTACAGTTTCATAACGTGCAGCCAGTGCATAGTTGTATTGTTTTTTGATAGGTGAGTGATAATACATTTATTGGTTACTGTTGCGTGTTGGGAATATGTGTCGCATTCCCCGACTATATACATACTTCAAAGAATATGATTCGAATCTAATCAAAGAAATGGTTTCAGATGGTTTATTGATTCAAACAGTAATGCCAGTATGCTTTAAAAAACTGCTTTCTGGCAGGTGACAGGTGACAGTGACAGGTGCCCATGCTTTGTTAGGTATATGTTTTTCATTTGCTGAACATGTGTAGTAAGTCTGTTCGTTTCATCGGAAATCGTAGGGAATATTTTTTCATCCCACATCTGATAAAAAACAAAAGTGGGTTGTCACTGGTACTACAGTCTTGTTTAGGTCCCATGGTGTGCTGAAATTCTTCCAAAATGACATCTTTGGTGGTATACTCGACCACCCATTGGCGTTGTCAGTGTCTTTGACATTGTGGCCATTAGCACTCACACTGTCATTGATCTACCTACACTAATATTGCTGTCTGAATCCAATGTCTGAATGTCAATGTCTGCATAATGTTACCGTTTCTAACGTTATCCTCGACATCGCTAGAGAGAGAGAAGCCAGGGAAATTGATAGCACAGTGTCGCTGTCTGCCATTTTGATAAAACTGCAGATGATGTGCGGAAATACTGGTTATTTATGTTTGTTTTAATGTGTATATCGTATATCTATGCACGTAAACAAGCTGGAAACATCCCTTCGACCTTCTTTTGCATATACAAGTTCAATGTTGTCAAAATGATGATGTATGCAGCGATCTTGTCGACGTAGTACTTAGTGCCATTCTTGGCCAGTACAAGGAAAATTCAGCTAAGCTGGTCCTGGCCGTTATTAGTAAATTAGGCAAGAGCTGTTTGTGGCCAAAAATTGGTAACTGTCGTTTTCAGCCATTGAAAGTGCTAAGGGTTACGATTGCCACTTCATAGTATCGGCCGTAGTAACCTACCACTACAAGCAGGTAATGACAAAGGAAATGGACCTATTAGATTCATCTCAAGGTGTTGGTCTATCCGGTGAAGGCATTGGTTTCAGTGGTTCGTTTGGGTCTGGTCGCGCCACCTGGTGCCACTAGACAACCATGAAAGGCTCTATTGTGTTTCTTCTGCTGCAATGCATCACTAGTCCTCACTACACCCAGGTGACCCTTATGCTTGGGTGCTAAGGCCGCTGCCCTCAACTATATGTGTGGCGTGCAGAACTAGGTAATCAAGAAACAAGAGTTCGCTTGTTATCGGCATGTATGCTCTGCAACTAACAGATCTACCAGTCTTTATGGCGTGTCTTACTTTGCTTCTTTGCTCTTCATTGTCTGTTGCCACTTCCTCTACTAGACTCGTGGACAGTGCTCTGAGTGTTGCATTGACTGCCACAAATCTGACATATTCTTCAGCTTCATGCTTATGTTCATCTGGTTTGATTTTGCTGTCTAGCAAGCATGATAGAGGATCAGCGGTTTTCTGTGGTCCTGGGATGTGCACCACTTGGAAGTCATAAGGTTGCACGCGTAAAACCCACCATTCTGTTCAGGCACAGGGCTTTGCCATTCAGTGTCAGGTCGTATACGTCCAGTTGCTTCAACACCTTGTGTAAGGATTAGTTGTATGTCTCTTGGTCAGGCCCATGCACAGTGATGTCATCGGAAATGGTCTCTATACCTGCGATGCCAGCCAGTGCTGTAGAACTCTCATACTGGTATTGCCCACTCGCCGAGTTCACTCCAAGCAAGAAATGTTTGTAGTGATACAAGCCAGCATGAATAGCAAATGTCGTGATTTTATGTTACAATTCCAGTTGGTGATAATCCCATTACAGATCCAATTTGCTGAATACTGCCAAACCATTCATGTTCTGTAGCACCTCGTCAACACCTGATGTTGCTGCAGTCTGGTGCCATCGCCCTTTCCCTTCATAATATTCACCCATGGTGTGGCACTGTTGACAAGCTCAATTGCCTTGGCCTCACCTGCATCTGTATGGTCAAGGTGTGCCCTGACTTTCCTACCAAACAACACCTCTGTCAGCAATCTACCCGTGGTAGCATGCAGAGTATTTCTGTACTAAATGAAATATTCTTCCAGTATACAGAAGATGCTTAGGCATGTTGTATGTAACAACACACAATGTTGCAATGTACCTATGCACACATGTGAACTTAAAAAAATGGATAGATCATAGAAATGTCTGAATTAGTCGCTGTTCCCATGGATAACTTCACATTCAACCTGCATCTTCACAGACTGCTCTCTGACCAGCATGTTGCAGAAGATAGGACCACTATCATATGAGCTGAGTGTATGCACATCAGCAGTCACTCAGCTGATATCACCATAACTCGTGCACAAGCTGTCAGATCCATCTTGTACACCATGTACAGTCCTGAGGCACAGAGCTTTGGACATTTTTCATCACATGTTACTGCAGAATTTACATTTCCTTGCATTACCTTCTTGTGACTTTTGCTCTTCGCTCTCTCCAGGGTAATTTACATGCAGCACCAGGTCATCTGCGAAGCCACCAAAAGTACAATCTCTAACTTGCTTCTTTAGGGCATTTAAGAAATTAATTGATTATATGCGAATTCTGTTTCATTGTTAGAAACTGATTATGTGCTGTAAATACGCTCAACCATCGTTTGCAAAACTAGTCCAAATTTGCAATGACATCGTCAAACGTTGACTGAACATTCACGTTGAAAGTGAAATTGTCATAAATGTCATTTCCTATCTATGAACTGCTGAAATTGTGCCCATTGTTCTGGCAGTAAGTAATCAGTAAGCATCTCTTGTTTAATGTTTAATTAATGCCTTTCACAGTCACTTTGATACAAAGCGATTGGTTTCCCTTGCATAACTAGGATTTGGTGCATACTTTCTTGAAAGACATCTTGACTCAAATTCAGCCTGAATGGTAGTCTCAGGAATTGGTATCTACCGAAGGGGCTTTTAAATGTGGTCTTCATAATATACTCTTGAGTCTTCATCTAGTGACACTGACCAATAACCATGACGTGTGTCAACTTGGAAAAGACCTGAGTTGGAGACAGATCCCGAGTTACATCTGACTGGTAAACATTCAGCAGTGCGGCAATGTCACTAAAATCAGACAAGTGTCGACATTAAATGTCACATCATTTAAGAACATTGTTTTTTGGTGTTATTGTATCAATTATTGGGGTACAGATCAATGCATGCCTGTGTGTCTCTTATTTATACAAGAAGTACATTTCCAAGCTGTATGACAATTCACTAGTGCATAGTGCCCATAGATGGGTTGTTAATCAAATATTTATTTTGTGTTTTTAAAACCCATTTGTGACTGATTGAAGTGCCACAGGTTATTTGGTAACACTGTGGACAGAGACCTACATTAAAAGCCTGTTAATGCTTATTTGAATAACTCACAATAAAATTAACATTGACTGAAAGACTAAGTAAAGAAGAGTGGAGAGACCACTTCTGTGTATGTTGTGCTGTGATTCACATGAATAGTTAGAGCACCCACTGTTGAATCTGAGGATCACACTTTCGATAATACTAATAGCTTAGGAAGTGCATCAAAATTATCACTATTTGGATTGGTTATGAGAGTAAGGACGTGGACTGTGGAAACATGTCAGCTAGCCAGTTTGCAGGCAAAGCTGGCACTGAACAGTTGGCCTGGCTTTGCAGTGAGATGGGCGGGGTACGACTGAAAGTGGTCTATTCCAGAGGCTCTCATATGTCATGCATTTTATCAGTGACAGAGCTGTTACAACAGGATCTTATCATTCAGCCACTACACTCTAGACACAGGTAAGTTGAATGAAATCCCTTCTTCCTCCAAATACTACGTGAACCTCATATGGTTGAGGAGTTTTTGTTGTTTGTATATAAATAAACTTGTCTGCCAAAGTCTGTGAAACTTGTGACATTATGTAGCTATAAATATGGGAGCCTTTATGTTGCGCATCCATTTTTAAATGCGATATTGGGATGCTTTTTAGGCAAGCCGATTTAGCAAAACGCAACTTAGAAATATATAATTGCAAAAGTTATCATATAGTGGCACTTTAAACTTCATTTAGTCTGTTGAACACTTTACTCTATTATGTTCCTTATCAACACTCAGCATTTTCCGTTTGATGTAGTCATAGTCATTTCCTCATTGGCATTATTCCTATGCCATCTGCATTGTGCTCAGTTCAACTGGTTTGACACCGGTGGCAATTTGTATGTAGTGGAAATATAATCAATTAAGTTCTTTGAATACATCTGTACTGTCACAAAGATTGGAATGCTGTTGCATTTGTGGTTAAATACAATGTGCTGGTGAGTGTTTAGTGTATTTCTTCAGTCAACATGCTATAATGGTGTTATAGTCCTTCATCTGGCCAAATACAGACAGGACCGGAGACTCATCAACTGGATGATATTTGCCAGAATAATGATGAAGCACGTTATTTGTATTCTTAGACATTGTGTATTGTACTCTCGAGTGCCAAATAAACGTATAGGCCAAATAAAAGAATAGGGTGGCAAATCGGTCAAATTTAATAATAGTATAGTGCCGAATAACAGCATAGAGGGGCAAATTGTTCAAAACAAATAATAGTATAGTGTGAAAAAGTCATTAGTATATTTGTCTTTTTTAGCGCCGAAGCCAAATTGTTTGATTTGACGTGAAGGCGTCCTTAGAAAACTATGCGGATCACCGTGTATTTTCCTGCCGAATATGCATAAACTTTGTGCATATTCGCGTCGCGTCACCGCAGATATAGTAACCGCATTTTATATCTGCAAAAACTGGGGAATTTTCGTTTTTAAAAGGACATTAAAGTTTTATTGAATTGAATACGCAAGCCCGTTTCAGGGGAAATCGCCACCAACTAATAATATACCATATCGAGCTCCCGAGAACTATGGATTCTGATTGATTCATCTAATCATGGAAATCTAACGGTCTAACGCTTTGGGATCAAAATGTAGAAATTCACGACTGTCGTTCGAAAGGATGAAAACTTAGCCGTCAGATGGAGCCACATGCAGGCTCCAGTTGGGAGCAAGTGATTTTAGCGTGGATGATTAATTAGCGCTAGCAATAGGAAGTGAGACCGATTGCTCTCCTAAAAATTATACCCTGCATAATTTGCCATGATTATCGGAGAATATAGACTGGCACAAATGTTTAAATTTAGTAACAGTATAGTGCCAAATAAGGTGCGTATAGGACGCTTATTCGGCACTCAAGAATAAGTAGATTGATTGTCTCTGGATGTGTTCATCAAGTGCACAGTACTGTGTGGGGATATTCAAGAATGTATTACATAGTTATACGTCTCAATGCCATGGTTGCTTTTGGCTAGCAGTTTCTGTTATGGTTCTACTATGTATTCACCGATAGGTGTCATATTACACTTAGAGTGGCTTTTTGGATATTTCTGTAGCTACTTCCAAGGAAAATCTCTGATTTATTTAGCATACTTGTGTATTCTTGAGAGACACTAATTTGGGCAGTTTTGTGATCAGTGGCCAATGGCTTTTCCACTCGATAGTTTCTTAATCGCCTGTGAGGTTTCATTGTTAGTCATGCATGGTGCTTGTTCATGCTATGTTACTTTGAGTGCCGCCATTGTGTTCAAGTCCATCGTTTAAGAATTATGCGTCTTTCCATCGGCACTCATGAGTGGAGTGGCTCCACTTCTCTATTAGTTCACCAGGTTTCCTTCATGGCACAAGGCATGACCAGTGTTTGTTGCTTATAGTGATGGTAAGCAGCTGATTTCAATGATGAGTTGTTATCATTTATCAACTTGAAACATGAAGTGTGTATGTCAGGGTTGAATGATTTATATCACATGGCGTTAAATACTGGTATAAACCATCTTGGTGAAAACAGGTTTATGATGCCAAAAGCGTTGGAAACTATGAGACACTATGATAATGTCACAATTGGGGTATCCTGCAAGTCAGGAGGGCCCCCCCTCAATGAAGATGCAGTCGACAGAATATGCGTTTATTTTCAGACAAAGTGAAGACCCTGTCCACAGTTAAGTCGGAAAGATGTGCACAGGTCACACTGGCTGTAATGGATCACTTGATCACAATTTAAGAAGTCATGTAGGTCTTATTGAAAACCACGATGGTCTTGTAACTTGTAAACATGTGTTTCTTGTTAGTTCAGATCAGGCCAACTGCCCCAAGGAATTCTAACTATTGTACCATACTGCTGTGCGCATAAAATATATCAGCTGTAATACCCATTCAATTGACCTTTAGATTAAGAAAAGGTTAAGAAAAGTAACACCTACAAGAAATAGCACAGCATATATGTACATGTAATAAATAGTTTGAAATATTACAATAACGAGATTAAGACTACTTTGTGCCAGCGGCGTCAAGAAAATGGAAATGCAGTCACGGCTACTCCTAGTTGGTTGCTGGGGTGCATGCCGGTGAATAACAATATTTTTTGTTCTACAAAACCCACATTCAGTAATATCGTGAGTAGGGGCTGTCCTCGACATCAAACACAAGACTTATCAATAAGTTATCAATAAACATAAAAAACATTTAAATAAACGAATTGTAATTTAGAACTACTTCCACAATCATTTATATAAATGACACTAGATATAATCCTTGATTCTATAAAGTTATAGTATTCTTGCTGATTGAACTGACTAATGATGGCTGGAGCTGCAAGTGGTGAGGCCGCAGATGGTAGGGCCACAGGTGGTGGGGCCACAGGCAGTGGGGCCACAGATGGTTGATCTGCAGTGGTGGGGCCTCAGGTAGTGGGGCCACAGATGGTAGGGCTGCAGGTGGTGGGGTCGCAGGTCGTGGGGCGACAGATGGTGGGGCCGCAGGTAATATAATTTCTTCCAAATACTACACTGACCTCATCTAGTTGAGGACTAATATGTAGGGTGCTGGTGCTCAACATAAACAAACAAACAAACAAATATTAAACCAGGGAAACATGTAAAAATAAAGGGGTAAACGTCCATGTGTGTTTCACTGTGGGACTTTGAGGTCCTCCAGAAGAGTGCACCACCTCTGTACTGATGGTAGGCTGCTGATTTCAGAGGCGAGTTCTTATCATTTATCCACGTGAAGTGTGTATGTCAGGGTTGCATGATTTATGCCACGTGGCAGTAAATACTGGTTTACACCGTGGTATAAACCGTCTTGTCAAAAACAGGGTTGTGATACCAAAAGCTGCCAAAGAATAGAAATTATAAATAGCTGCATGTTCATTTATATAAACGACACCAGGGATGAGCCCTGATTCTATGAAGTAATAGTATTTGTGCTGGTTGAACTGACTACTGATGGCTGGAGTTGCAGGCGGTGGGGCCACAGATGGTGAGGCTGCAGCCAGTGGGGCTGCAGCCAGTGGGGCTGCAGCCAGTGGGGCTGCAGCCAGTGGGGCTGCAGCCAGTGGGGCTGCAGCCAGTGGGGCTGCAGCCAGTGGGGCTGCAGCCAGTGGGGCCACAGGCAGTGGGGCCACAGATGGTGAGGCTGCATGCAGTGGGGCCACAGGCAATGGGGCTACAGATGGTGAGGCTGCAGGCAGTGGGGCCACAGGCAGTAGGGCCACAGATGGTGGGGCCACAGGCAACATCAGCCAGGACTTCTTCCAAATACTACGTTAACCTCATTTAGGGTTATGATACCAAAACCTGCCAAAGAATAAAAATTATGAATAGCTGCATGTTCATTTATATAAACGACACCAGGGATAAGCCCTGATTCTATGAAGTAATAGTATTTGTGCTGGTTGAACTGACTACTGATGGCTGAAGTTGCAGGCGGTGGGGCCACAGATGGTGAAGCTGCAGGAAGTGGGGCCACAGGCAGTGGGGCCACAGATGGTGGGGCCGCAGGTAATATAATTTCTTCCAAATACTACACTGACCTCATCTAGTTGAGGACTAATATGTAGGGTGCTGGTGGTCAACATAAACAAACAAACAAATATTAAACCAGGGAAACATGTAAAAATAAAGGGGTAAATGTCCATGTGTGTTTCACTGTGGGACTTTGAGGTCCTCCAGAAGAGTGCACCACCTCTGTGTACTGATGGTAGGCTGCTGATTTCAGTGGCGAGTTCTTATCATTTATCCACATGAAGTATGTATGTCAGGGTTGCATGATTTATGCCACGTGGCAGTAAATACTGGTTTACACCGTGGTATAAACCATCTTGTCAAAAACAGGGTTGTGATACCAAAAGCTGCCAAAGAATAGAAATTATGAATAGCTGCATGTTCATTTATATAAACGACACCAGGGATGAGCCCTGATTCTATGAAGTAATAGTATTTGTGCTGGTTGAACTGACTACTGATGGCTGGAGTTGCAGGCGGTGGGGCCACAGATGGTGAGGCTGCAGGCAGTGGGGCCACAGGCAGTGGGGCCACAGGCAGTGGGGCCACAGGCAGTGGGGCCACAGATGGTGAGGCTTCAGGCAGTGGGGCCACAGATGGTGAGGCTGCAGGCAGTGGGGCCACAGATGGTGAGGCTGCAGGCAGTGGGGCCACAGATGGTGAGGCTGCAGGCAATGGGGCCACAGATGGTGAGGCTGCAGGCAGTGGGGCCACAGGCAATGGGGCCACAGATGGTGAGGCTGCAGGCAGTGGGGCCACAGGTAGTGGGGCCACAGGCAGTGGGGCCACAGATGGTGGGCCACAGTCAACATCGGCAGTGGGGCCACAGGCAGTGGGGCCACAGATGGTGAGGCTGCAGGCATTGGGGCCACAGATGGTAAGGCTGCATGCAGTGGGGCCACAGGCTATGTGGCCACAGATGGTGAGGCTGCAGGCAGTGGGGCCACAGGCAGTGGGGCCACATATGGTGAGGCTGCAGGCAGTGGGGCCACAGGCAGTGGGGCCACAGATGGTGTGGCCACAGGCAACATCGGCAGTGGGGCCACAGGCAATAGGGCCACAGATGGTGGGGCTACAGGCAACATCAGCCAGGACTTCTTCCAAATACTACGTTAACCTCATTTAGTTGAGGACTAATATATGGAATGCTGATGTGCAGCATAAACAAAACAAAAATATAAACAGGTGTAAATGTGTAAAAATAAAATGTTAAAGGTACAATGATAAAGGTGTGTTTCATTCTGGGACTGGGAGGCTCACCAGGAGAGTCTTATATGTCTCCAGTGTGGGCCCCTGCACATCCTCTGTGGGAAGATAATTCCAGTTCACTATAGTTCTAGGAAAAAATGACATCCTCTGTGAATTGGTTCTAGCGCAGAGTTGTAGTACGCTAAGGGGCGTGTATGTCTGGAACAACGAGTCAAAGGGGAGAGCTATTGTTTTGAATTCATACCTCCAATGTTGTTGACTATATTATACAATATTTAATGTTAATCTGGAGTTGAGACGACAGTGTTGCACATGCCACATTTGAGATGATGTAACATCTATCAGAGTCGAAGTGTTGTGGTACCCACCTTACTGATCTCCTCTGTATCTTCTCAATCTGATGAATATTGCTGGTGATATGAGAGCAGTACTATGAGGAGCAGTGTTTCTTGATGCTTGCATACATGCCTGAAAAATTCCTTTTTAACCTTCAACATTTTAAAAAGTATATTTCATCACCAGTTACTTCATCGTCGAGTCTTGTTTTGTTTTTGTCTATGCTTTCCCATTGCATTGTGAGTGATAAATGAGTCGCTCGAAAATCACTTTGCACACAGTAAAAAAAACCACTAAAATGAACTTGCACTTTGACTCGAGAAAACATAGGTCGTTTTTAGCATAGTTTACGTAGGTAATACGATTCAAGATTAAAGAACTTTCTGTCTCTGATGGATACAACTCTGGTGCTTAATGCACATTTTGAATAATACACCCCTTCTGGAAATTGACCTTGACCTCATCATGTCCTATCACCCAAGATGGTTTGACGTTTGGCAGGACTAACAACTACATCATTTGAACTGTTTGTTATCTTGAATGAATGTCACAAATGTCTCAGGATAGATATCTTCACTAGACAAACCGTGAGTGTCATCCATATGATCTACTTGTCCGCCATAAAAAATGCCAACAATCCACCTAGCCTTTGTAATATATAAGCAATCTGTGTTAAGTAATTGCATTTGCTGATGTTTGTAGTCAGCATGACCTACCTGTTTGTATAGAGGGCAAACACTTTTTGCTGTACAAATCTGTCTGGTGCTATACAATGTCACATAAGTTTACTGAAATATGAAAATACAGCGTGCATCACCTTGGCATGTTCCGTGGTATGATTCTGTAGTGAACGCATGTTTATGAGCTGACATTTATTCTCGAACTGGGGCTGAGAACCGTAAGGGAACTGGTAGCCAAGTACATAGGGGCTCGTAAGTACAATAGCCATCGCATATGCCACATTCCTCCCAACGTTAGTTGCTGTTCCACAGTCCTGTAAAGTGTATAATAACAAAATGAACATTATCGTTAAGTGCCCAATTGGCTAGTGTCCTTGAAATAAACTGCTGCCAACTGGCATAACTATATGTAGAGTCCAGTATGAACTGAGTACTATAAATTTGCATTATACGTGTTATTACAAGTCGAAACGTTTCGGTTGCTGTCTGACTCGTGTTGAACGACGTAGTTCAAACTCCGGCTCGGGCGGTGTGCGGTCGGTTGGCTGAGCTGGCGTCGACGGCGCTGTCGGAGTCGATGTCCTGTTCTCCGTCGGAGTCGATGTCCTGTTCTCCGCCTCGGACGGCTCCGGCTCAATCGTTCGCTGTCGCGGCTCCTCCACGTAAATGGGAAGCTCACGAACCACTTGACTGCTCGACAGTCTACTTTGTAGCTGGTCGATGTGGCGTCTGGCGAACGTGCCGTCTTCAAGATGTACGGTGTATGATACCGGACCCGTCTGTGTGACAACAGTGCCTGGAGACCAGTTAGTTTTGTTGCCACGATACATCAGCGCGTACACCAGGTCACCAGGTTGATATTGTCGTGCCTGTGTGTGTTGGTCGTGTCTCTCTTTCTGTGTTGTCTGTTTGCTGATCGCTCTGCCGGACACGTCAGGTATTATCCGATCCAACCTCGTCCTCAGTTTTCGCCCAGTCAGCAGTTCTGCTGATGATACGCCTGTTGTGGTGTGTGGCGTGATTCTGTAGTCGAGTAAGAAGTGCGCGATTCGTGTCTTGAGATCACCTTGTAGGCATTGTACCTCTCCCTTGAGGATGCCCAAGGCCCTCTCGGCGAGGCCGTTCGTTGCTGGGTGATGGGGCGCACTGGTTACGTGTTTTATACCATTGCGTCGGCAGAAACTCTGGAACTCTTCACTGACGAAGCCTGTAGCGTTGTCACTCACGATGACATCCGGTATGCCATGTGAACTGAAGATCCATTTGAGTTTGCTGATCGTGATGGCTGACGTAGACCCAGAAGTCGTGTAGGCTTCAATCCACTTGGAATGCGCATCTATGACCACTAGGATCATCTTTCCCATAACCGGTCCGGCATAGTCGATGTGCACTCGTGACCACAGTCTGTCAGGGAATGACCATGGCTGCAGTGGAGCTTCTGTAGGCTTATGGCGGCTTCGCCTGCACATGTCGCACGAGTTGACTGTTCTTTCAATGTCACTGTCAATGCCGGGCCACCACATGAAACTGCGGCCCACGGCTTTCATACGCACTATGCCTGAATGTGCGTTGTGTAACTCCTCCAGCATCGCATTACGGTAGCGACTGGGAATGACTACACGTGCGCCCCACATGAGACAACCATCAGTGATGCTGAGCTCGGTCCTCCGTTTATGGTAGGGCTTCAGTAGATCATTGTCCTCGAGTTGTGGGAAACCATCTCTCGCTCTCATGAAGACTTTAGAGAGTATCGCGTCACGCATCGTCTCATTGCGAATGTCGCAAGACGTCACAGACGACATGTCCATATACTGCATTGCTAGTATAGTCTCTCCTGGCACCGGCACGTGTGTCGGTGCGCCACCTAGCGGGAGGCGGCTCAGTGCATCGGCCTGGGGTATACTCGACCCCGGCCTGTGGACAATCTGGTACTCATAGGCTGCCAATGTCAAAGCCCATCGCTGCATACGAGGAGATAGCATTTGCGGTACTGCTTTCTGCTCTCCAAAAAGACCCAGAAGTGGTTTGTGGTCCGTCACGATCAGGAATGGTCGACCCCACAGGTACTGGTGAAACTTGGTTAGCCCTGCGATGACAGCTAGCCCTTCCTTGTCAATTTGCGCGTAGTTTTTCTCAGCTGCCGAAAGGCTTCTTGAGTAGTACGCGATCGGTCTCTCGACACGGTCGTCAAACGCATGTGCGAGGACCGCACCGACTCCGTACGGCGATGCGTCACAGGTGAGCACGAGTGGCTTAGAAGAGTCGAAGTGAGTCATTACCTGAGGTGTACTCAGCATCTCCTTCGTCTGCGCGAAAGCGTCCTGTTGAGCCTTGCTCCAACGCCATCTCGTCTCTTTCCTCAATAGCTGGTGCAGTGGTGCCAGAACTGTCGAGAGGTTGGACACAAACCTACCATAGTGGTTTACCATACCCAGATATGACCGAAGCTCTGCCACGTTAACAGGAGCGGGAGCGTCTCGAACGGCCACGAGTGCGTGTCCCGATGGATGAATGCCCAAGGCGTCTATGCGATGGCCCAGGTATTCAACCTCCTCGACCATGAAGTGACATTTTTGTCTCTTCAAGCAGAAACCTGCGCTCATCAGGCGTCCCATCACCAGATCCAGTGTCTGCAAGTGTTCTTCGTCAGTCCTTCCAGTTACAAGCACGTCATCGAGATACACCATAGTGTTTTTGATGCCCTTGAGTAAAGAGTCCATCACTCGCTGATAAATGCCCGGTGCTGAAGATACTCCGTAGGGAAGGCGTTTGTAAGTAAATAGCCCCCCTAGGAGTTTTGATCGTTACATACTTGCGACTTTCGGGATGTAACTCGATTTGTTCGTAGGCGTGGCGCATATCGAGTTTCGTGTAGGATGTGCCATTGCCAAGTTGTGCGTACAAGTCTTCTATTCTTGGAATGGGATACCTGTCTAGCTTCGCTACCTGATTCACCGTCAGCTTGTAGTCTCCACACAGACGAACGTTCTTGTCGGCTTTCATCACGGGAACTACCGGTGTCGCCCAATCAGAGTATTGTACTGGCTCTATGATGTCATCTGCCAGCAAACGATCCAGTTCCTTGTCCACCATGTCGCGCATAGCATACGGTCGAGCTTTGAAGTACTTTGGTGTCGCATTTTCTTTGACATAGATCCTCGCTGCCTCTGTCTTGGCGGCTAGGTGCGGGTCTTTGAAAGCCGCGTCATACTTCTGGAGTAACGCCTCAAGTCGCGGATCTGACGTTCTATCGTCTCGACGTGTCGAAGACGACGCACCTAAATGATGGATCCTGGTCCAATCAAGTTGTAGCATGCCGAGCCAATTTCTGCCTAGCAAACTTGGCCCGTTTCCGGGAACGACCATCAGTGGAAGTGTGTGACATTCTCCCTTTTTGCCTTCGACCTTCACGTCCACGATGCCCTTGATCTTCACGCACTGCCCGGTGTATGTGCGCAAGGTGTCGTGTGAATGCTCCAAGTGTGGACGTGGTCGCGTCCAGTGTCGACGCCACGTCTCTTCACTGACGACTGATAGGGTCGCTCCTGTGTCGACCTCCATCTGTAACATCTGTCCATCAACATTGAGTGAGGTAACAATCGGGTCAGGGCGTGGCCCCTTCACTGTGTACAGCGAATACATCGACCCATGATTCTCTTCTCGCCCCGTTGCTCTCATATGATGGGTGTGATTCCTCGGCTTGTATTTCTTTGAGAAACAGTGGCTCTCGATGTGGCCTATCTTCTTGCAGAAACGACACTCAGTGTCTTTGAAACGACACTCGCTTGGCAGATGTGTCGTCTTGCCACACCTGTAACATGCTTTCAACTGCGAATGAGTGGGAGTCCCTTTTTTTACTTTGTGACCGCACTGTTTACGCATGGAGACCTTGTCTGCGTCGGCGTAATACACAGTAGTGTCCTTAGTGTGGAGCTGTGCCGCGTTTGTGGCAGCTGACTCCATAGCTAGAGCTAACTGAAAAGCTTTATCAAAACTCAAGTCCGACTCCCCCAGCAATCTCCGCTGGATGGCAGTGTCTGCCACACCACACACTAACCTGTCCCGTAGGTTTTCCTCCAAGATTAATTTTTCAGTTAAATTAACCCCTGTGCTGGTCTTGCCAAAATCACAGTAACGTGCTAACCCTTTTAACTCTGCCACAAAGTCTTTGACACTTTGGCCCTGTTTGCGGTATGCTGAATAGAAATTATATCGCTGTAATATGGCGTTTGGTTTGGGTTCAAAATGAGAAGAAAGTAAATCGCACAGTTCTTTGTATGTCAACTCAGCTGGCCTTTGTGGCGCTGTCAAACTGCGCAACAGAGTGTAAGTGTCAGTGCCTATGACCGAAAGCAAAATAGCCCACTGCTTATTGACAGCATTAGTGTCAGCTGAAATGTCATTGGCTTCGAAATAAAAACCCAGCCTGTCCATGTAGGACGACCAGTCCTTTCTCGAAAATTCGGGCAAAGTTCCGTGTACAGCCATAGTAACAGCGAAGCACAACAGTAAACACCGTACGACAATGAATACTTGCGGTTGCCCCTTTTCGCCATACTTGTTGACATTAATTTAGCCACGGTGACGTTTCCGCTGGCTTGCGAGTTCCGAGTGTTGGTGTCGATAATTCAGTTTCGCTGACGCTGCGTCAGCGAGTCCGAAAGTAGCTTCAAAGTTCACTTTTCCGCGTCGTCTCGGTAATTACTCGATATCCAGTAATGACAGTCGATGTCAAAACGTATAAGTCCCGTATTCTATTTACTGAATTAGTAAATGTATCGTCCATCCTCGTCGCCAAATGTAGTGAACGCATGTTTATGAGCTGACATTTATTCTCGAACTGGGGCTGAGAACCGTAAGGGAACTGGTAGCCAAGTACATAGGGGCTCGTAAGTACAATAGCCATCGCATATGCCACAGATTCTTATCAAGTAATGAATCAAGTGCTTGTGACATCCTGGGTTTAATGTGGCAGCTCAGTTCCATATGTTTGTTTCCTAAACTTAGGCAGCTTAGTGTGAATCAATATCAACCATATAAGGGTGATTAAGTTTTCTAATGCAGGAGACAATTCTATGTTTTCTACAACGACCTTACCGTGGGATACTGAGTTATGAAGTGCGCGTCCAATGTTGACTCTCCTGTGGTACGACGTTTTCCGTTCCATGATATGGAATTGTCCATTCTGGCCTCGCTATACAAAGCTTGCACATGCGCTCATGCATTTACACAAGCTGCCTCCAACTTCTATAGGTAGTCCCACCACACGTTGACAAAGCTTACTTGACATCTCAGAAGACTTTGCTGCCAATAACAGCCGGCACCAACCTTTTTCTCTCCACCAGAGATGTGCCAACAGGGTCCTTGATAATCAGGAACCCCATACCCTGAAAGGAATGTCTCTTCAACAGGTAGTTCTATGTATCCCATGTAAGGGGTTTCAAGGCCCTGAGCTGCAGATATCTTAATCAACTGTGACACATCCCTGATATGTTTTTCTTCCTGAGCGAGATGTTCACAGAAAAATTACTGTTATTGTTGACAATAGGGCTCCAGGATCTATCAAACAGCGAATTTCAACAGGTCCAATCTTGTTCCGGTGAGGCGGTCGTCCCATTTCATTTACTGGCAGGCTGTCACACAGTTCATGATTTGTTGAGAAGTACCCGTGTTGTATTTGGTTGAATTTAACATGCGGACCTTGGCACATTGATGTAGTGTAGAGCCAGCAGTAAATCCTACCATGTGGCCCACAACAATGGGCTTTACTAAAAATCCAGATTGCTTGTTCTGTTTCTCTTCCAGGACAATTGCAGCACATGTCATTCGGTAGTGATAGAAGCAATATGTCCAGAAAATTGTTAGTTTATTTTGAAGGTTAAAAGAGAACTTACCTGGAAGTTTGACCAGAATTTTTTTCAATCACCGTCGGAGGTAGGCTTCCCATGAGATTTCAATGCGTGGGTGATCTCGAATGAAGACACAATGTGTAATCAAGGCGAACACAATTGTTTTAATTTCATTTATGTGTCTAAAACCTTTGTGTACAATGGTTTCACCTATATAATTCACAATGATCTAATTCACGCTGCTGCTGAGGATGTTGTGTCAACATGTGATTACAATGGATTGTAAAATTTTGCAAATGTCTTCTCATTTGACCATCCTGCCATATTCAAGATATCTGAAACCTTAACTCATTGACGCCGGGCTGCAGATACCGTCACTGCCATTCTAGTACTAGTAGGTTTTAAAATGTTACTATCAATGAATGCATACCTTTAGATGTTGCTTTGTTCTCTAGGTTTATAAAGTTTTACAGAACAGTAGCCTTGTCAGACAACATGGTTGTTAATTATATAGCAAATACAATGACATTTGCTTATGGGTCCATTATAAGCCAGAAGATCGTAGATCTATAATCGCCGCTAGAAGGGCCGTCCTAATTTAACAATGGTGATAGTAAACTACAGCTTGCCTATTATGGACTTTAGTTCATGCAGAGTGATCTTGTCACATGTTATTTTTGTCAGTATGTAATTTTTATATTTGTCCAGTTTGTCAAGTGGAAGGCGAGCCATCCATCATATGTCATGTATCTAGCTCGATCCCTAAAAATGTGATAACCTGCGATGGTCCTACTGTCTTGTGATGAGCGATAGGGATTCCTAAATCCATGGAAAGACTTAGGAAGCTGCTTAATACGGATTGGTATTATTGTTTTGTATTGGCTGTAAAAAAATCATCTAGTACCTTGACCATGCTGTACACTCCGAGTTTGTTCTGTAATAAGCCATTTCAGGG
Organism: Lamellibrachia columna; assembly: GCA_963662155.1. NCBI lineage: Eukaryota > Metazoa > Annelida > Polychaeta > Sabellida > Siboglinidae > Lamellibrachia > Lamellibrachia columna. Next base: position 35,793,060 of record OY759265.1, read on the forward strand.
GAGTGGAGAAAGTTTCAAACTTTCTACAAGAGGATGCACTTCCGTGTGGCAAGCACTTATCATAATAGTATTTTTAAGTTAAGCCCAGTTAAATGGTATTGAGATGGGTGCAAAGGAGTCAGATGGAATGTATCTGCTATGTCACTCTTTGCCATATGAGTACTAGGCGATGATTCCTGTATGGCGGTAACAGCATGGGACAAGTTCTCATACGTGACTGTTGAGGCCGACTTGGGGATGTTGTAGTTAACAGAGTTGAGGTCATATGGATATGACAGATTGTGTAGGAGCCTGTATGTACTGCATTGTTGTTTTTCTCATAGTGGAGATGATTTGAAGTTTATGAAAGGAGGTGTATGAAATGGCCCCACTATTCTGCCATTTGAGAGTTCATGTTGCAAATTGGTCTGTACTACATCTGATAGTAGTAGAACAGACTTGGAGTTGTTTGATGTCAGTGGGAATCATTCCCTTCAAAGTCTGATGTAAACATTTCCACTACCTTCCATTTGTGTGGGTAACCAGAGCGCCATTTATGTAAGGCGGGTGTTTTGCTGGGTGTTGTAGCGCATCTGACATATCGGGAGTGGTAGTTGTAGCAGTAGCCTGGTGGCGGGTGGTTTTGTTGTTGTGTGTTGGCCTGGAAGGACCGAGTTGGCAGAAAGAGCTGATTGTTGGGAGTTGTGAATGTGGGTTTGTTGAGGGTTGCTGTCAACTGTAGATTGACTCACACTGCTGCCCAGGAACATAGGTGTACTTCCTGTCAACCCTGAACTGGTGGTCGTAATAGCGCCAGTTGACACCGGACCGGTGGCTCTATGATGTACCTGCTGTATGTAGTCAGGTCACTCAGGTTGTTAGGGTGTTTTTGTGTGTACAACGCAAGGAAATCATCCCATGCGGTGCTCCATTCGGTTTCTGTTATCGGTCTTTTCTTTTGTGGAACAAAATTCAGTGTGGTGTGTTTGAACTGTTAAGTGACATCGTGTAAGCGGAATCGTGTGTAGTGTAGTTAAAGAAGTCATGAAAGTCGACATGTTTGTGTAGCCAGATTTTTGTTTTGGTGTGGTCACTGAGATGATAGCCTGCTGGCAAGACAAGCAATATGTTGAACATATCAGCCTGAAACACCATCTGCATTAGTCTCTGAAAAGTTGCTGGCGCCTTACATAGTCCGAAAGGCATGCGCGTATATTCATACAACCTGACTGGGGTCGTGAACGCCGTCTTCCGCTGATCCTCCGGCTCCATCTGTACCTGGTTATACGCCGACTGTAAATCTAATGTTGAAAACCACTTCGATCCAGTCATCGCGTCCATGGATTCTACGATGCGAGGGAGTGCATACGCATCCTTTACCGTCTTTGCGTTCAACGCACAATAGTCCACACACATACGTAGTGCACCGGATTTCTTCCGCACTAAAACGATGGGACTGGCATGATCGCTATGACTCGGCACTATGACACCCATTCGCAGTAGCTTCTCCAAATGCTCTTTAACTTCGTCCAGCTGGGTCGGAGGAACTCGACGGTAAGGTTGTGTCACCGGTCGAGTATCAGTCGTCCAAATGTGGTGTTTAACCGCATCCGTGCAACCAATTCTCGTACCTGGGTTCAAATTCACGCCGGTTGAAGAATTGTTGACTACCTTGACAATGACAGAATCGGATTCAATGTGAAGAGATTTCCTGCAAATGCAGTAGATAAAGGTTTCACTATGGCAGTTCCTGACCCACAATGTCCTATTGCAGGAATGTCCATCGTCGAGTGAATCATCGACAACAGCCATGGAACGAAATGCTTCACTCATAGCAGGCACATGTGAGAGTACATTGGTTCCGAGCAGACCACACACATCAGCATTCTTGTGTTCACTATCCTTTACAACTAGCACGCCTCGCTTCGGCACCACAACACCACATACTTCAATATCTAATTCCAAGTAACCAACATATGGCACAGACAATCCATTGGCCGCTCGGACGGTCAACCAATTATTTGGGTTGTGAAGATCATTGCCGGTGGCCAGGTGTTTTCGGTAAAACGCCTCTGTGATCGTGGTGACCTGGCTTCCCGTGTCTACCAGAAAATGAATGGTCACGCCACCAACCGTGGCTTCAACGATCGGCGCGTTTCCCACCAATTGTTTCCATGCTGAAGAGTCTGTTTTTCCTACCCTCTCCTCTGCTCGACTCTCAGCGGAGGAGACAGTTAATTTAAATGGTTCCTGACTTCGTTCTGTGTCGCTGCATAGGCCCGACACTGGTGCTGCGCATGACCCCTGCACCCACAGAAATTGCACATCCGGCTAGAGTGAAAACCCAGGAGATCGCCTCCGACATTCGCGGGCATAATGGCCTGGCTGGCCACACTGGTAACAATTACCTTTAACGTTGCGACGTCTACAATCATCAGTTGTAGTTGGAGCTCCCAGCGTTCGTATCAGCTGTTGTTGCTGTTCAACGATGACTTTCAGCATTGCCATGACCCCGTCTTCCACAGCGGCCTCCTGCGATGCTGCACATACCTGACGTTTTCCTGCATCCATTTCAGCAGTCCACCAAACAGCCATGTCCCTGATCTCGATAAATGATGCGCTCGGCTGTGCCTCCGTCTTCTTTTTCAGTTCCCATTGTCGCACCCCAAAAACATCGATGATCTCATGTGCTAGCAGCACTACTGCATTGGCCACCATCACGGCCAGTGCGCCGTTAGCAACGTCGTTCGTACTGATGTCTACAATGATAAATGTAGGATGGACTGTGGTTAGTGCGTCATATGCTTCCACTCCCTGAAGCACACATGCACCGCAAGTGCCTACCAAGTGGAACTCATCGACTCTGATGCTTATCGACAGCTGATAAGCTATGTTGGTCGCAGTAACAACATGGTGGCCACATTGTGAAAAATGGTCACTCAGACCTGACAAAAAAGAGTGTCCGAAAAGCATGCCGATGTTACAGGAAGCATCCATACCTTTATAGTAACGTGGTTATGCTGAACAAGGGTCAGACAATAAATAACAGTAAGAATAATGAGTAACAATCGATAACTGCGGAATCGGAGTCGGAATCGTACCGATACAACCGGAGTTGGAATCGGAATCGAAAAGGTCTGCTGGAGTCGGAATCGGAGTAGGAAGGAATCGGAGTAGGAATCGTTGAAGTGGAATCGAACCCAGGTCTGAATGCCAGTCCATCGACGAGAGCTGTAATGGTTGCCGCCATCTTTGTTTTTGTGAAAACTTTGTCTCATTTCGATGCCGTTACGAGATTTCGGTGGCCTGCATAGTGGTGACCATCGCTTGCACGGTAGCATTTTTGCACACGTTGCAACTTTATATCGCTTGACCGCATGGTTTGCGATAATTTTGCCCGGATTTCCGGGTTGACTCTGGTCAAAGCGAACGCCTTGCAATTTCCCGGTCTTACATAGGACATAAATTTTTTCTATAAGCTTGTCCTCCGACATCTTATTTTGGCAGAGATTGCCAACGATGTTTGCCAATTGTCCGACGACGTCTGGCGCAACATTTTTGCTCGAGTCGTAGAACTCTTCAAGCCCGGTCAGGAAGTCAACCCTCTCCGGTTGTGGGGCCTTTGCGATAGATTCTGTGTTTGTCTCGATGTTCCTACCTATATTGGCTTCGCTGTCGTCTTTGGCCAATTTGGACATAAACCAATTCATCTGTTCCGCCAAGGTACTCAAAGTTGATTGCAATTGTGCCAACTCAGACTGTGTGGTTCTGGCCGCCATTGCCGAAGTTGAAGGTATCAGTTGAGCCAACTGTTTTTCTTCGGAATGGGTCAAACTATCAGTGTTAGCATTTATGCCTACCGAGTCATGAGACGATTTATCATGCAATCGTGATTTTGTCCCTCTTGGTTTTGTGATCTTTGCTGACCTGGACGAAGGGACCGAAAGCTGTGACTATGCCATCCAAGATGGCACAGTCAGCATGTTGTGAGACCATAGTTGGCACTGTTTTATTTGTAAAACAGGCCGGCCAAACTCCGAGATAATACACGTAATCGATATATGTAACAATGAAATTATAAATAAACGTAAACCAAAACAGAATATACCAAAACCAACAAAAAACAACTGCCGATGGCATTTGATTTAAAACATGACTGATCCTTGCAAAAGCTAGCAACGCACTGTGATTCTGGAAGTTATGCATGCATCTCATGCGAAACCTGCCTCCAATTGGATAAAATTAAATGAACATACTGCACAAATTAACCACACTGTTCCATGCAGTTATGGGCACATACATTTTTAAAAAGACTTATAATTTTTCTCTGCTGTGCTCCAAAAGCACATGTCTTTTTTCCAGATCAATCCATTTAGCCTATTGGAACTAAGAAGGTAAAATATGACAGAACATTCCCTGAAAGACACCTGGCTTTGTATGATTAGAATAGTGTTTAATCATTTATCACTAATGTATAGTCATTGGGTAGTTTGGTTTGGTAGTTGTGTCTGCTCAGACAAATTATGCATGTATAGTTTGGAATCCTCAATAGACTCAATAATATTAGGTTTCAATGCAATTGATTATTTACCTTACTATCTTACCTGTTTTTCAAAGGCCTTACCTTCTTAAACATGTGTAGGTATTGCATTTTATTTATAAGACCTTTAAATCCATAAGTTACTTTATTTATTTAATAAAATGAAGGCAGTTACTTGGTAGAGTTTGTTTGTTCTTCTGTGAGTTTTGACCTGGCAGTAATCACAGTTCACCCGACAGCACATGTATACATGCACTGTTGATCTGTGCTTCAAGACTGCACCAGCTTACATTTGTAACAATGTAATGTCCAAGCAGATTATTAGCTGCATTATCCGTGGTATATAATCGTGTGTTGAGGTGCGTGGTAGTGGACCAACATATTTACCTTTAGCCTTTGTAGGAGTGAAGAAACATGATCTTTTGTTGATTGGAAAGATCAATTATGTTTACCCAGTGGTGGTGAGGAAAGCATTCATGTGCTCTGCTTGAGCTGAATGCCTTGCTACAGAAGACATCACAGCAGGACATCAGTGGGTATATATCCTGCTAGGTCAGCGACTCCTATCAAGTAGTTGTAACACAAAGTGTGAATGCTTATTCTCAAACAATGGATACTAGTACAAGACCTGGGTGTTGTGGTCAAGCAGTGCCATGCAGGACTTATAGTGTAGAGGACATGAATGTTTCACACCTTGGATTTGGTGGCAGGCTGCTTATATGTTCATGTGTGTATCAAACTAACACACTTCAGAGTTGTCATATGAAGAATTATAAGTTTCAAGTTCGCCTGCAAGGATATTAAATCAAGTTCTAGTAAGTGGACAACTGCTTCACTGAAAAGCAAAACTATACCACCGGTAATTGGAAAAGATATATGTTTATGACAATGGGACAGTCACCAAGGTTGGCTGCCATTAACAAACATTTGAATGCCATCCGTGCCAGCGGAGCTGAGGAGTTGCCACATATACGTGCCTATGAGGGCAAGATGGTGCGGCTGAGACTGATGCATAACGGCAGTCACCACCACCTACTGAAACCACTCGAGTTCCCAACCTACCTCACGTAAGCTACCATTATTGTACGTTGTTGTATTAAAACTTAAACAGAATAACATTGTTTATGACATCATGTGAACTTCTGTCATATAGTAACAGTTTGTCTCGTGTCATTCAACAAAAGGCTGTGTTGACTTGGGAATACACTCGTGTCCAGACCATATTCTCCTGATCCTATGTGGTACACTTTCAGTAGCAGCTAGTGACAGGTAGTACTGACAACACTTCCTAATAGCACCTCCATATAGACTGCATGTTTGATCAACAGATAAAATGATATTGAACACTATTAGTTGTAGCTATACAGTCCTAGTATGCAGTTATTTTCAGCTGTTCTATTAAGACACATTGTGACCATGAATAATCAATAGATTTTCAAGTTCTGTTAATTCCAAGAATGGCATGGAGTTTTGTGTGAAATAAAGTCTTGTAAATAAAGTATGTATGTTTGCTTGTCCAGCATTATAATGCTGGTAGCAAACAAATACCACAGTGTCTGCAACTGTCAGAACTACTATTGAAAGAGAGAACAAGATAAACTGTTACCCAGATGGTTTATGGATCGCCAAAATGCATATATACGAGGACATAATTTATGCATCTAACAAAATAGTTAAAACTGAGATAGGTGGCTTTATGTTTTGTGTAGAACCTTACAGAGTAATCTCTGGTGTTTCAAATGAAGCTGCCTTAAGTAAATTTCTGCTGGTTCTACATCAACTGTGTATCTTGTTTTGTAGTGAGTCTCCCAAGCATGTTCACCACAAGTACAAACATGTACCACATGAAGTACGCAGTGCACTTTCCACATAATAGGAATTTAAAACACCTACAGTAATTATGATTGTGTAGCAGCTAGAAATACCTTATGTTGTGCTAAATTTAGTTCATCCATTGACTGTCAGAACCAAAGATCATGAGCATTGATACACAGTGTTCCACACTAATTGGTTGGCATTTAGATAACTGATTCTACGAATTTGTTCAGTTCATTTCAAGGATGTAAGTGCTATAAACATATGCAATTTTTATGTAGAAGGGGGATTCCTTTGGTACACATATTTACTGTCATAGTCAGAAATGACTATTCTTGTACAACACATATTCAGTTGTGTTAACATTTATCTGTGCTGCTGCTTCTTGTCATTCAATTAATGTTAACATTTATCTGTGCTGCTGCTTCTTGTCCTACAATTAATGTTAACATTTATTTGTGCTGCTGCTTCTTGTCCTACAATTAATGTTAAAATTTATTTGTGCTGCTGCTTCTTGTCCTACAATTAATGTTAACATTTATTTGTGCTGCTGCTTCTTGTCCTACAATTAATGTTAACATTTATTTGTGCTGCTGCTTCTTGTCCTACAATTAATGTTAACATTTAGTTGTGCTGCTGCTTCTTGTCCTACAATTAATGTTAACATTTATTTGTGCTGCTGCTTCTTGTCCTACAATTAATGTTAACATTTATTTGTGCTGCTGCTTCTTGTCCTACAATTAATGTTAACATTTATTTGTGCTGCTGCTTCTTGTCCTACAATTAATGTTAACATTTATCTGTGCTGCTGCTTCTTGTCCTACAATTAATGTTAACATTTATTTGTGCTGCTGCTTCTTGTCCTATAATTAATGTTAACATTTATTTGTGCTGCTGCTTCTTGTCCTACCATTAATGTTAACATTTAGTTGTGCTGCTGCTTCTTGTCCTACAATTAATGTTAACATTTATTTGTGCTGCTGCTTCTTGTCCTACAATTAATGTTAACATTTATTTGTGCTGCTGCTTCTTGTCCTATAATTAATGTTAACATTTATATGTGCTGCTGCTTCTTGTCCTACAATTAATGTTAACATTTATTTGTGCTGCTGCTTCTTGTCCTACAATTAATGTTAACATTTATCTGTGCTGCTGCTTCTTGTCCTACAATTAATGTTAACATTTATTTGTGCTGCTGCTTCTTGTCCTACAATTAATGTTAACATTTATTTGTGCTGCTGCTTCTTGTCCTACAATTAATGTTAACATTTATCTGTGCTGCTGCTTCTTGTCCTACAATTAATGTTAAAATTACATTAAAAAAACTGCTGGTTTATTACATGTACCAAGCATTTGTCACACAACTATACTGGGTCAATAGCTGGCATCCACTATAGGTTAATATACAATACACTTAATGGTGTCATAACTGTTACATCCTATTAAGTTAGCATTTTTGGAGTTCGTAATACTAAAAATGCAGAAATTATACCCTTTTTTTGCTTTTATCGTCATCAACTGACAGCAAAGAATCTACTGAGTCGGTGCTCTCCATGATTGTTGTCATTGACAACTGTCAAACTATTTCTGCGCATCAGCCAGTGTGACATTGAAATAATATTTTGAATGGTGCAATAACTTATTTTAGGATGAAAACATTTGCTTCTTAGCTTATGATAGATTTAAAGAGCATCTTAGTGAAACACAGTTTGAAAACACTTAAAATTTAATGAATGATTTTCCATATTAGCTCTTTATCTTTAGTAATGAAACGGTCCCCTGTACTGTTCACATGTGTTAACAGTTGTTTTCCCGTAAGCCATTCATTTGCACCTTTTCATGCTGCTATTTACCATAATATACTGCAGTGGTCTACCACAAGACAAACAGTACACTCTGGCTATGTTACTTTCATTCTTGTTTATTGTTAGCCAGAATGTTACTTTCATTCTTGTTTATTGGTAGCCAGAATGTTACTTTCATTCTTGTTTATTGGTAGCCAGAATGTTACTTTCATTCTTGTTTATTGGTAGCCAGAATGCTGATAGTAGGCATTCCAAAGTGATTTTTGAAACTCAGCTTTTTAAAATGTGCCATTTGACATAGCTTTTAATTCTGAAACAATGATATAAATTTTATATTTGTACTCCAATATTTAGCAGATATGATTTTTTTTTTTTTTCTACATACATTTTTCGTCAAAGTCTTAATTTGGCTGAAAGGCCTGCTTTAAGACACCACAAATATCAAACAACAACACAACGTGAACTCTCAACACTTTTTATTCCATTTAGTATACATACCTATAGACCACACCCAATTTTTTTCAAACATGTAAGATCAACATACAATTCATAATTTTATAAAAAAAAAATTTTAATTTCCTTAATTTGTGCTGATGGGTCAGAACAAGTCAACATTTATAACTCTGACTGTTCATAACTTTTGACATAATTGAGGTACATGGATAATTTTTGTACCTTTAGAATGGTATAGCTTTCACCAATGCATTTAAAGCATATAAAGCATGGGTTCTGTAAGATTAATCTTGACTTTTACAGGTAGTAAAGGGCAGCATATCACAATTACACAAACGTTTCCCCCAAATAAAGCAATGTGCCAAACAGTGTTCTTGATGCCAAAACTGCTAATTATGTGTAGCTACTTGCACACAAAAACACTAGGGAGATAAATTGCTAAGAGTTATTGAGAAATAGCAATTTCAAACTCTTTGTGACCGTCAGTTAAGAGAGGATTTACAGACTCTGTCGTGATTTTCTCATAATCTGTTGAAATTTACTTCACAACTGGCATGGACCACACACGACCATACATCTATTTAAAAGCACATTGTTTCTGAGCCCTTAACATTATACAAAAGCAAACAGTAATAAAAAGCATTTGACACATACCATTTATTAATTATGTTTATTAATATAACAAATACACTTGGTCAAATGAAATACAGTGTTTTTCAAATTGTTAAATACATCTTCTAAGTTTTGATACAAATACATTTCCCTCCCAAGTTCTTTTAATAATTGACATATCTGCTGTTTTACTTCTTTTGTCTTCTTTGTCATCCAAATTCCTGGTTTTGTGTACTATTACAATTTACAACTATTACAAGTCCTGGTTGCATTTGACAAACATCAACTGCTGAAAGTGGTCGTCACTCAAGTTGCACCAATCAGCCAGGACGGAAGATTTTCACATCAAATCATTCCAGCCTACCCGGTAGTTGTCATCGCTGTCAGTCCCTGAACCTCCATTTGGGATTTGAAGTGTAGCTTAATTATGAAACAGAATAAAGTAAAGTGACAGTTGACTTGTTTATTATTTTAACAATACACTGAATCAGCCAGTATATCAATATACAATTACTATAATATGACAAAATAACAAATTGCCTGTACAGTCAAACAAATACTATGTGCATAAACAGATTAAAGTTTAAATTAATATAAAGTTGCATTATTCCAGTTAATTTAAAAACGGATGGTGATGGTAAATTCTGCCTGAAAAAATAAATGCCTGTGCTCATTTAATAATATACCATTAAACAAAACAAAGTTTATACGGATAACCACAAAAATATTATCACTAAAAGATAATTGCGTGTCTTAACTTCGTGCATAAGCTGTCACGCAATATCATGGCAACTTGGTATTGTAATGCAGCAAGAAACAAACTGGTCACGTGATCAAAGATTTCGTCATTTTCAGCAGAAACTAACACTAAATAAGATGTTAATAATTCAAATGCTTATTGTATCTTTGGGACACAAACTGTTTTTATTGTTGGGTAGACAGGTTGCCTAAAAAGAAATAAAACATTCGCATCATATAGGGACCGGTCCTGTGAAAGTCGGACCTATGCTATGGCATTGGCTTCGACTCAACTGTTTGATGTTAAATTTTATCACATATAATCATTAAACTAACAGAATATTACTTCACAAAATGAAAAATATACAATAACTTACCTTTCTGAGTGAAGTTAACATGTTTCTGAGCGACTTTCTGCGAAGCAGATGACTCTGACGTCTGACAGTGCGGACACGGACACACCTTCGCCGCCATGTTTTTGAACTTGCTGGCATTTATTAGTGAGGGGAACTTTGACCAGCCAACGGAGGGAAGCCATTGTTTTACAACAAATTAAAGTTTTCTAAAAAGAACAGGTGCTTGCCTATTTAATGATATATTGCATGTTGAGAAATAATTTTCTGGTTCATGTCAAACAACAAAAAGAAAATTTCATCATCATAAATTATATTCTTTGCGGGCTTTGTTTTGAAAAAAATTAAATGTATCAGTGGCTGAACTTCTCCCCTTTGACCTCAACATAAATTTAGCATCATCCAAGGTCATGCTTTCCTCCCCGAAGGGACGAAACATGGTGGGATGCAAATGTCGGTGACGCGAAGTCGGAACATCGCTTTTCACGACCACCAATCCTATTACTTAAAAAAATTCTTCAACAAATAAATATGCCTTTTTAAAACAAATAATGATCACTGAGCAACAGAGGAAAGATACCAACATTTATTGAGGAATATTTGTTGCTCAAAATGGTATCAGTGATTTGATATTGATTTTTGAACATGACCCAAAAATGGCCTTCTGCAGCAGTTTTCGCAAGCAGCTACAGACTCCTTGTTTTAATCTTATATTTAGTGTAGTTAGCATGTCATCCGCACAATCTCCAATTGCGTACAGCAATGTAGTAACTTGCTCCCTCTGCGGCTCGGCTTGTAACCCTGATGCTACACGATATCGCTCAAATCGTTTGGCCCATTTAGCCCACAACTCGGTTTGCACCAGGCTGTTGGCGTCGTCGAATTTCCCTGGAAGGGGAAGTTGAGTCACTAATTGTTGACGTTCCTCTTCCTTCCTACCTGAACTGTCAACATGCATTCACACATGAATCTACTGGCCTTAGTGGTGATTATAGCTTAGTTGGTTATAGTGACAAGTAATACACCAGGTGGCAGCACTGTTTGGCCTGAACTTCTGGCGTGGTACATTCAACCTACTCTGGTTGTGTCTAGTTCAGAAACATTTCTCTTACTCATTGATTATACATGTTGTTATGCCATACAATGTAGGTCTGGTTAATTTGAAATACGAAGATATATACTTTGAACATTTAGCATAAAACATGCTGCAACATGAATATGTAGGACTTTTCCTTATATGTAGGCAGGCGGGCGGGCGGGCGGTCGGGCGGGCGGGCGGGCGGGCGGGCGGTCGGGCGGGCGGGCGGGCGGTCGTGTGTGTTTTCTACAGGTGGTAAATGTATTATTAGTTTTGTATAATGCAGATAAAATGATAAAGTGCTGAATATAAAAAAAAAAAATCAGCTTATAGTCTACTTGTTATAAATTTAGAAGTTGTTAAATTTTAATATTTTTTGAAGTATGACTTGTATATTCAGCTACACACATTATACTTGTGAAATGCATTATTTACTCTGCTGGTCTTGTCCTTATTACTGCTGTTTATGACACCTGACAGTTTCTTTCAAATTATGTCACAGCATTTTGCTGAAAGTTTATTTAAATACTGTATTTATTTTCTTAATGGGTTCTTTGATATTACTGTGTTGGTGGAGGCAGGTGCATGGTCACCTATTCTTATTCTTGCCAATAAGATATGGCCATGCCATTTGCATCCAAGCTCAACATATTTTGGCATTTGTTTACCAAACTAGTCTTCTTTCTGTAAAAATAACACGTTTGTTTGAGACTGCATTAGTTCTGCATATGCCGGCCTCCCTTAATATGTCACTTTAGTCTAGGTCATTCCGATTTTATAGAACTGCACATGCGCTTATCGGTCACGCTAGTAAACATGTCAGCCCTCGGTCATTCGGAGAAATTACTGGATTCTCCAACTTTTAGAACATATTCTGAATAAACCACTGGCATAATATTCTTGATTTTAGTTTCACATGGTTAGTTTTTATTATCTCTATTAGGTGCATAGCCTCAAAACCATGACTTTTGTTTCGCTTAATGATTGATGGAAGCTGCTGGTTGCCATTCAACCACCAGCAAACACCTCCTCTGAAAAGCAAATATACTTGTCCAGTAATGAAATGGTTCATGCATAATTCAGTGAACATATTGGTGGATTTGCGGTTCAAATTTGGGTTACGATTGGTCAGTTTTAGAAAGTACTGCTTGTAATTAGAGCTCATGTATCAGGGGAACTGCTTATTAGTGGATTTTCCATGAAAGGTTTCTAGCTACCGGTATGTACTGCCTTTCTCACCAAGAACAAATACGTTTGGTTCACGTGGACTTTTGTGAAAGAGAAGGAAAGGTTAGTTATTAGCAGAAGTGGACAGCAACAGGAATGGTGGAGTGAGAGCCACATGACTTGAAACATTGAACTAGGGAACAATCTGGCAGTGGTGCTTTTCATCAGGTATACTAATATATGTACAGCCAACAGTTTTTGTGTGAAAATGCAGCATGTGAATAGTGGAGATTATTACAACTAAGACACTTATTTCCACTATCTCATTAACATGGGTAGTAGCCAGTAGGCAGCATTTTGTTCAAACACAAGTGGCAGATCTACAGACAACAGAACAGTGAATATAAAATATTAATTGTCTGCTGTTGGAAAACAAGATAACATTGTACTGTATGTACACAATGCAGCAACACTGGCAGGCGAACGTGGCAATGTTGCTACATGCTGCCCAGTTTGGCCATGGCACAAACCTACTTGACGCTAGTCGCAGCCTTGATGGCTTTACATTTCTAGCACAGATGTCAACTGACTTGAGTGGCTGGGCAGCTTGGTGCAGTTCATAAGAAACCATTGGTAATCCATGCTGAACAGTCAACTGGATTAATTTGTTTCAGCTTCAGTGAAGGTCTCCTTATTAATTCCATTATGTGCAAACATCGGGAGCCTATTGCGAACTGTGGATCAAAAACATGCGTGGATTATTATGGATGCTGTGCATGGAATATGTTAGTGCAATAGCGGCGGTTAAACTTGTCATTGGTGCAAACACTGAGCTGCGGTAGACTTCATATGACCCAGCTGGCAATCCTGAGAGGAAGAATGCGCAAGGAAGGGAGAGTACAAACTATGTCGCAGTTGGAGAAAAACAAGATGCTCCAGACTCGTCTTGTGCGGATGCAGATGTCGACGGGTATCCCACCAACTGCTGGCTTGTTCTCCGACCAGATGCACTGGCTGGCCACAGAGACACCGTCACCTGGTCTCTTCCCCTACCAGTCTCACTGGCTTCCGTAGGTCTTACATTCATTTCCCTGTTGCTATTAGTACTCCTATATCGTAGGAATTTTGGAAATACAGATTATGTATTGTAGCTCATATCTCGTTCCATCAAGTCGTAGCCAACTTCTGATCTACCAGGTAGCTACATAAATGATATGAATAATAATATACAGATGCGGCATTGTCAATTTCTGTGACACTTCAGAAAATATTTGCATGTAACAGCAACATAATTGTCTATAATGACATAAAATGGAATGTTGTGACTTTTTTCATTCTGTACTTCCTGTGTATCACTGTTTATGAATTTTTTTCAGTAGGATATTGGCTCGAGTCATTTAAGTTCTTCTCATCATCACTGTACTCAAACATACTTATTTTAACTAAGACATCAGTACCACTGCAGTTCTCTCGTCTGTTTGAATATGCCTTCTTAATGGGCTTGTCATCTAAAGAAGCAAGAATACCCATTACATAACACAAATTATAATATTATACACAGGTTATTATAGCAGGCTAGTACAGCATATAATGTTAGGTTTAAGTCCGTAGGAAATATAATAACATTTCGCTGTAAACTAAAAACCTACCTGTTTAAACTCGCTTATTGTCCATAGCTCCTCAGTGTATCAATCCAAATTTTTACAGCTAGAATCGCTAACTGATTAGAAACTGCTTAACCCCTTTTGTTTTGGTGTGCAGCCGAGTTTGGGTCTTCCAAAGATTTTAGCACGATACAAGCGTTTTATATTGTATTGTAGTGTATTGTATATTTGAAATCGAATTAATATTATGCATATTATATTAACTTGATACTTGATCTTTTCATTGAGAAACAATGAGTTTGCATCAGTGTGTATATATTCTGATTGTGTATTAATAAGTTTACTGGTGTTACATTATTGCACATACACAGTATGTCAGTGATGTGACATTGCCATTGTGCTGGCTGAAGTGGCTGTTACCTATGCATCAACTTACATACCCACAACTCTTGGCACCTACCTAGTATGTACACATTGTTGCTACATATATCAGTATTTCAGGAATACCTTTAGACATAAGAAGTTCTTTGTATAAGAACTTTTCGGGCACAGTTAGAACGTTGGGCTCTCAATCAAGAGAACCCGGGTTCAAATCCTCTTGCTGCTATTTCGTTCATCCCACATTGCCATAGTTCACTCAGCTTTATAAATGAGTGCCTGGCTACAGACAGAGATTGATATCGGAATGAATAATCTTTGCGCAGTAATTGCTACTGAGAAGTCAAAATGGCATTGGAATGACCAGGTCTGCCAGGGGGTGAAGTTTAAAGTGCTTTGAACAATCCCAAGGGCTGGATACTGCACTTTATTTAACAACATGCCTTTACTGTTTATACCTAGTTAATAGTCTGCCTGCTACATTATACAGCCTTTACCATAGTGTAGTTTCCACTGTGTTTGAGCAGTGGCCATGCATAGTAGAGACCACACTCGTGGTCATTATGCATTGACCACCTACCGTATGGCATAGACTAGTGCAGTATGAGCCAGACCGATAAGCCTCTTACAGACACATTGCAAGTTCACACAGACGTAACAGTACATGACAGTGATGGAGTGATGTCATTGAGTAGTCTGTAGTCATTGATTGTAGTGCTGAGTGCTTCTCAGAGAGGTCAGGATAGTGTTGAAGTGATCAGGGGACCGTTTCACTAAGATACTGCGCTCATAATAATCGTACCAGGTCTGGAAGGTATAATGTGTGCAACATTGATGCTGGCGTGTTATGGTGATCTGCTGTTTTGAAGACACTCAATAGACGGTTTCAGCCATAAGTGTTTCACCCTGCATATTGTTAGTTCCATAACTTATAGATACTGAATTAACAGGACAGGCAAATCACTAGTAATTTTACTGCAATTACATGTTGAAGAACGAGTTGACACCCACACTAGTGGAAAATCACTCAAGCGTGGCAAGGCTGAAGGCCACCGCTTAAGAGATAAGTTAACCTAAAAACTGTGTTAAGCATTGAGATGCATTCGGAGCATGGAACCTGTGGCTGAAACTGTCTAATATGTGATTTCTTAAGTAAACTATCCTGTTGTTATTAGTATATTGTTATTAATAAGTGCAGACTGTAAAATCAATATAGAGTATTGATTATTGTCCTAAGAAAAAAATAGTTAAACTTTGAGACTTAGAGATTTTAGACGTTTTCTGTAGGCAGTGATTCAGTATGCCCCTGGAATGCAAGGTAGGTAAGCGCATTTTTACTATACAGCCTGTAGTTGGCAAAAATAAAATATTGGCTTTGTAAAATATTTCACATGTTCTGTTCTGAAATCCTGGTTTAAGCTATGCACTTGAGGATGGTGGTGATTGTTGTAATGAGGTATCAAATGGATACCAGTTGGCAGTAGGTTTCTAGCAATAATGCCCAGCTACTCAATACACTACCAGTATGATTTGCTTGCCAAGCAAACCTACTTCAATCATGCACATGTTATTCACATGGATGTATGCACAATGAATTGAAGCCAACGAATACTAAGGGCATGTCATTGCTGATTCGATTACTGCGATGCAATGCTGACACCTCAGCACAAATTAGGCTACCGGAACATGTACAAAGTAATGGATATTTTCAGACATTTCAACTAGCCTGCAGCAGGCAAACTCCACAGGTGGTAATAACTTGTCTTGTTGGAGAGGTCTACAAGTTATGACATGGAGTAGTTGCTGTGTTGGTGGTTTGTGATAGAGTGCTGCTTCAGTTTGTCTGCACCAGTTGGAAGAACAGTTGTAAACAGTGACTCTTGAGGACTGGCATGGCTGTTACTGGTACTGAATGAAGGATTTGACAATGTGATACACATATTGGTTCATCAGAAGTGGACGTATCTGGAACAGGTTGGTGACTGCTGTGAACAAGTCGCAGACAGTGGATGTTGTCTCTACAGCTTTATTACAGTGTTGATACTGTCACTATGCTGATAACAACCTACTCAAAGTACTGAGCTTGCTGCATTTAGTGCATGCAGAACCCAGCATGATCATTGTGACATTGACAGTGTGTCATCATGATTGCCACTGGGGTCTCCACTGGTCTAAGTGCTCGATCACGACAACGAAAATCAGCATTTGAGAGGTTTGATTACTTATACGAAATGTAAGCAAACACATCTGATTTTGCATGTTTCTACATCTGTAATTTTGTATGGGTGTAATATATTCTCATTGTTGCACTTCACTAAATTGTCATTATTTCTGAGCTGATTGGTGATAATCAAGTTTGTCTGCTAGAAGGCCTTGGGACATCTGACACAGCATCAGGGCAGATATTTTCTGGGTTTATCCATTTTCTGTACTGACACAGTGTAATTATTCTGCTATATTGATTCAGGTACTACACTGCACAACAGGTGTTGCTAGACTAACTGAAGTACTGGACAATTAAACCATTGAAGTGAATCTGGTGTTGTTCCTGCACTGTTTCACACTCATAAAGTGCTATTCAGTGGCTCTTGGCTTTATAGTTCAAGGGTGAGCAAGATATTAGGTGTCATTTAGCTAGCTGTGATTTTCTCAATGACCGGATTAGTGTGAGATTGTCTGTATGCTTCCCTTGTGTTTGATCGTGTCTCAACAGACATCACCACACTGACTTGTTTTGGACTTGACAACAACGCTACTCAACATTGTCCACAGCACTAAGATGGCTGCCACAAGAAGTCTCGACTCACAACAGTATTTTGGTCACTTCTATAGAAAATTTCTCTACCATTATCAGTTCTCCAAGTGGAAGCTGCTGCCACCCATGTAAGTGATTACTGCCATAGGTCTATGCGTAGGATGAATTTGTCCCTTGAATGTATGGATGTTCTGGTTTCTTGGATTGTTGCATTAGATGTGTTATCTACCTCGCAATAAACTGTGGCATTCTCAAGAATGTTGGCCGCCTCACTTGGCCTTCATTGACCGATTGACTTCACTGCAGGCAAGTCACATGGCAAAGAAAGGAATATTGTTGGTGCAGTGAAAATGATTTGTCATTTGTGCCTTTGTTTTGTATTTATTTGTTGATGTAAAGGTTACGTGCAACTTTGACGTGGTAAAAGCTTGGAGTTTGAACAGGTTTGGTGGAACATATGTATGATAAGCATCTTCGAGACAATTTTTATTTATAGTTTTCAAAATGTTTGTTTTCCGTGGTCACTCACCTCCTACTTGCTCACTCACCTCCTAGTTGCTCACTCACCTACTTGCTCACTCACCTCCTAGTTGCTCACTCACCTACTTGCTCACTCACCTCCTAGTTGCTCACTCACCTACTTGCTCACTCACCTCCTAGTTGCTCATTCCTCCTAGTTGCTCACTCACCTCCTACTTGCTCACTCACCTCCTACTTGCTCACTCACCTCCTAGTTGCTCATTCCTCCTAGTTGCTCACTTACCTCCTACTTGCTCACTCACCTCCTACTTGCTCATTCATTTCCTAGTTGCTCACTCACCTACTTGCTCACTCACATCCTACTTGCTCACTCACCTCCTAGTTGCTCACTCACCTCCTACTTGCTCACTCACATCCTACTTGCTCACTTACCTCCTTGCTCACTCACCTCCTACTTGCTCACTTACCTCCTACTTGCTCACTCACCTCCTACTTGCTCACTTACCTCCTACTTGCTCACTCACATCCTACTTGCTCACTCACATCCTACTTGCTCACTCACATGCATACAATGTAGTTTCACTGTCATGTAAGACAGATGGTGTTCATTTTGAAATAATTATGTTATAGTTGATTGATTCACACGAACAAATTGATTATGTGTGGAATGAATTAGAACATGTGGTTTGTCTAAAAAAACAGGTTGCAATTGTTGGCTGTAGTTTCACCCCGGGGAGCACGTTCCTTTAATGAGTTCTTGTGCCAATAGGCTTGTCCTTATTTATAGACTTCCATACCTGCAGTTATTGCACTAGTGAGTTGGTGTAGATAGGTGCATAAACCACCAGATAGCAAGGATGTTGTATAAAGATCCCTACTAGAGATGCACACACGGCTCACAGGACATGATAGAGGAGGAGCTCTCTTCAATGGAGATACAATGTAACACAACAGTGTGAGTAGGGTGCATTTCGTGATAATTGAATCATTTTTATGTTTGTCTAATTATGGATTGTTTTTCACAAACACTGTGTAAGTCAGTTGGTCTGAAAATAACAGTTGAATGATCAAGTAAGGAAATTAGGTTGCATTTTGCAGACTGCCTGAAATGTTTTTAAGAACTAATTGTTGCTCTTGCATGTTCATCTAGGTTCCTAAAGCCAAACCAGACAGTACATGATAAAGAAATAATTACAGTCATTTGCAAACGAATAAGACTTGAGAGTAGATAGGATAGTCAATACTTCCATCTCCAGTGTGACGGAAAGCAGAACTCATTTGCACTGCCATCCTCATCACAGACAACCTGATGTGCAATCATTTTGTGCCGATGTTTGCAGTTTTCTTGTATTCGTTCTCATTTTTCAGCTGCTCATTTTTCTTGCTCCTGTTTTGATCATCCAGTAAGCCGCATTCTCACATTCCCTTTCAGTATAACACCTGCCACCAAATGTCCCTTTACAACATTTTAAATTGTAGTTTCGATCATCCCTGTGAACAAGTTCCACTCTATCTCACAATAAAAGATGGCTTTGAGGATATGACTATTGTCCAAATGCAAGACATGTCCAATCCAGAACAGTTGGAATTTGAGCAAGATCCTTCTGACTCTAGGCTCACCAGCATGTTGCAAAATTCTCCAGAAATAAAAGCTATTAAGTCAGATGATTAAAAAACAATTCTTTATGTATCAGAATTTAATTATGTTGCCAAGAAGCAAAAATAAAAAAAAAATTAAAATTTTAAATACATGTAACATTTGGAATTAACATTGCAAATTAGATTAATGAACATTTCAGCCAAACATCATGGTCTTTGCATTAGCCTTTTTTGAAATTAATTGTAATCACCAGGAGGCAGCACTGCTTGCTCCCTGCTAAACCAGCAGGGATTTAGTTGATTTTGCAGTTTGTTATTAATAAATCATGGTAGCTATGTGTCCATATAAAATATTTGGATGAAGAAAAACAATGATTGTTTCCAAACGGAGTTAAAATCACATATTTTGCCCATGTAAAGGTGTAGGACTGAGCATGAAATTTTATGAACATTTACACAAACAAATATGTGCTGGAATAAATTGGTAGTACAGATTGGTTGTTAATACAGAAAATGGATACTTACCAATTAGTTTAGAAGCAGTGGTTTGCACAGTGACATTACAAATATAATTATTTGTGGGAAGAGGTATGGATGGATTATGTGAGTGCCCATGTAATAATATGAATTGTAAATGACATGACTGTAACAAAACCTACGTCAGAGGTCGGCAACCTTTATGAATGGAGCTAGTGACTTGTTATTATTAAATGTCAACCTTTGGTTGTGAGCAACAATTGTATTTTGTTATTCAGGAATGATAATAGTCTTATCATGTTATTGGCATGCAATCTAGGCCATCTTGACTAGTGTGATGTATGGTGTTCCACATTTGGACACAGACCCTGCAAACCTTTGATGCACCATCAAAGTGTCTGTCTGTTCGATGCGCCTGTGTCTTGCATTCAATGAATTTCATCTACATGAACAGCTTCTTCTTTACAGCTCGAAAATACTCTAGCCACATTTATATGTGGCTAACATAGAGTCCTGAGCTTAAATGGAAGAAGAAGAGGACATGCTACCAAACAAAGTCGCAATGAGCTTGGCATGTTTGAACAGTTCTATAAGTGGCATCTCTTTCAAGGTTGCTTTGAGTGCAGTAAAGCAGCGCAGTTCAATGAGCTCCACCTGCAGTATTCCAGTCTGGAACTTAATCTGGAATAAGGTGGAAAAAACCATCAATTAACCCGCCACCGCGAGCATTGAATCGGTCTGCAAACTCCTGTCTTAGCAGCTCAATGAATGCTACATACATGTCCGGACTTGCTGGTTTGTTTTCCAGGAGGGCCAGGAAGTGCACACAGTTGGCTTACCGCAGTTGTAATTCCCCCAGTTGCAACTTGATCTTGAAAGCGGAGACGAACTGAAAGAATTTGCCGAGATGCTCTTTGTCCCTGGAGTTACACATTCAACAGATGTGATTAGTGCATTTTGTCAGGATGAATGGAGTAAAATTAGATTGAAAATCCCTACTGGCAGTCATCTTCTTTGTGCATTTGTTAGTTGGAATTATGCATATTTATTTAACTGTTCTCCCAGAGGTAATAGAACCCGGAAATTTATGTAGAAGAATTGGTTAGATGACAGAGAGACAGTTATATCAGTAGGATGGCTTTCATGAAATGTGCTTGTATGTATATAGAAAGAAAGAGGAGAGAGGTATGCCTATAACATACATAACCACGACATCAGACAAATGTTGAATGGCTATGGCTGTGTATGCTAGAGATATGGAATGTGTCATTTCATTCATGCAGTTTGCTTGTTGACCTACAGTTATTATAATTGTGTTAGGTCAGAAAGGTGGTGTTGTCAAGTACCACATGCACACTGGACATTCACTCTTGGTTAGAAACATATATTACCTCCTAAATGTCAATACTGAATAGATCATGTATTCACTGCCACAGCTCAATGATTTAAGGCTTAATGCCTAGTGTTCAATCATGTCAAGATTTGTGCAGATTTCGGTTTTGTTCATAACACTGTTGCATACCTTAATAGCACAGATTGCAAATCAATATTATTGACAGTGGGATTGTTTACCCGGCCTGCCATTTGGGGGGGGGGGGATACGTGTAATGGTGCTTGCTTGAGATTGATTTAATCTTTTGACTGGACTCTTGTTGAATACTCAATTCACTGTTGGAAATGGAATCTGCCTGTGACTAGACATTGACATCCCTGTCCGGTGAGAGCCTCGCTGACTCTCCAACAGGAAGGCAGCTGGTGCTTCTTGATGTACTGTGTTTCATTTGTTGTCTTGGTGACAATGATAACATCATTGACAGGCAAGCACATTTTGTCATTATGGATAAACCAAAGATAATATTTGGTGAACTTCGGTCATTTCTCTGACTGATTATAGCTTATCTGGTTTCCCCCTGTGTGGTCGGTGCCATGACTCGTTGACACACTTCACTGGATATGACACGGGCAAGACTTGACTGTGGGAACCTGCCATTGGTTTAACAGTTTTATTCAAGAATAGATTGGGCAAGCTGAAACAAGCTCAATCATAGTCAGATAGATGAAGAGTCTTGTTACAGCTTTCTGCTGATTATTCTCGGATGGTTGGATGGTTGGGATGCTGCCATTTGTCATCTACGTCATGCTAGATTTTAGTACACATTAGTAAACATGACAATTCGGTTGCCAAAGTTGAAACAGAAGCATCTGATGGCTGCTGTACATCTGCCATATGACAGTCTGAAGTTGCGATTCCGCGGCACCCCGGTTCCTAGGTTGCTGCCATGGCAACTGAGACATGACAGCTGGTAAGATGGTCTTTCATTCATAGTGTTGATGATGATTCTTACTCAAGTGACATCAGTTGGTAAAATGTACCTCAAATGTATATATGTTGCTATCTTTAGTTGTCAAGTTCATTAAAATATAATTGACCGACGTACACTACAATTTACAAGGATAGTTTTTATTCTTAGGTGCATTTTAATTATAAAGTTAAGTGCTTGACATTTTGGGAATATATAAAAAAAAAATTTAACTGATTGTAACTGGATAAGGTTGGATACATCCATCATTTCATTTTCTGCATAATCAATTTCTGGGACTAAGTATGGTGTACATGATTGATAATCTGAAGTAGAAAACTGAGAAGTCATAAAAAATATGAGTTAAGAATAAGCAAAGAAGGTTGGATAAAATGTGTGTGGCTGGAGTGAAGGAGAAATGTGATGGCTGAGTGAAGGAGAAATGTGATGGCTGGAGTGAAGGAGAAATGTGATGGCTGAGTGAAGGAGAAATGTGATGGCTGAGTGAAGGAAAAATGTGATGGCTGGAGTGAAGGAGAAATGTTATGGCTGAGTGAAGGAGAAATGTTATGGCTGAGTGAAGGAGAAATGTGATGGCTTAGTGAAGGAGAAATGTGATGGCTGAGTGAAGGAGAAATGTGATAGCTGAGTGAAGGAGAAATGTGATGGCTGGAGTGAAGGAGAAATGTTATGGCTGAGTGAAGGAGAAATGTGATGGCTGGAGTGAAGGAGAAATGTAATGGCTGGAGTGAAGGAGAAATGTTATGGCTGAGTGAAGGAGAAATGTGATGGCTGGAGTGAAGGAGAAATGTGATGGCTGAGTGAAGGAGAAATGTGATGGCTGAGTGAAGGAGAAATATGATAGCTGAGTGAAGGAGAAATGTGATGGCTGGAGTGAAGGAGAAATTTTATGGCTGAGTGAAGGAGAAATGTGTTTGGTGGAGTGACGGAGAAATGTGATAGCTGAGTGAAGGAGAAATGTGATGGCTGAGTGAAGGAGAAATGTGATGGCTTAATGAAGGAGAAATATGATGGCTGAATGAAGGAGAAATATGATGGCTAAGTGAAGGAGAAATGTGATGGCTGAATGAAGGAGAAATATGATGGCTAAGTGAAGGAGAAATGTGATAGCTGAGTGAAGGAGAAATGTGATGGCTAGAGTGAAGGAGAAATTTGATGGCTGAGTGAAGGAGAAATGTGATGGCTGGAGTGAAGGAGAAATGTGATGGCTGGAGTGAAGGAGAAATGTGATGGCTGGAGTGAAGGAGAAATGTGATGGCTGGAGTGAAGGAGAAATGTGATGGCTGGAGTGAAGGAGAAATGTGATGGCTGGAGTGAAGGAGAAATGTGATGGCCGCCTGCCATCTTGATATTGTTGTCAAGTTGGTTGCACAAGGAATAGTAATTGGCAATACTAAGTTAGGTGAACAGTTATAATAATCTGTATGTATGTTTTCCATGGATTGAATTTGGGGATTTTGTTCTATGATTCAGTTGGAATCTTTAAAATGAGGTCATTCAGATATTTTTGTATTCTGCCTTTTCCTGCAAAAAAATTTCATAGAAATCATAGAATTTTTTTGTTCTCAAATGCTTTTATTTACATGTTGACATGTAAAGTCCAGCTTTCACTACTAGGAAGACTTGCTTCCTCAGTCAGAATCTTGAGCCAGTTGGTCTGCTGTTCTCAGTTAGTCTCATCGTATGAGTGATCCTGCTCTCTCTCTCTCTGCCTCTAGTTGCCCTTCCTCGCTGCATGCCGCTTCTGTAGAAGGGTCGATCCCCGAACAGAAACTTAAGATGCTCTTCTGCATGACATTTTTTCTTGTCATTCAAATGTGAAATTGTGGGGCGTGGTAGCGTGGCGGTTAGAATGTCAGGCTCTAAATTGTGGGGCGTGGTAGCATGGCGGTTAGAATGTTAGGCTCTAAATTGTGGGGCGTGGTAGCGTGACGGTTAGAATGTCAGGCTCTAAATTGTGGGGCGTGGTAGCGTGGCGGTTAGAATGTCAGGCTCTAAATTGTGGGGCGTGGTAGCGTGGCGGTTAGAATGTCAGGCTCTAAATTGTGGGGCGTGGTAGCGTGGCGGTTAGAATGTCAGGCTCTAAATTGTGGGGCGTGGTAGCGTGGCGGTTAGAATGTCAGGCTCTAAATTGTGGGGCGTGGTAGCGTGGCGGTTAGAATGTCAGGCTCTAAATTGTGGGGCGTGGTAGCGTGGCGGTTAGAATGTCAGGCTCTAAATTGTGGGGCGTGGTAGCATAGCGGTTAGAATGTCAGGCTCTAAATTGTGGGGCGTGGTAGCATGGCGGTTAGAATGTCAGGCTCTAAATTGTGGGGCGTGGTAGCGTGGCGGTTAGAATGTCAGGCTCTAAATTGTGGGGCGTGGTAGCGTGGCGGTTAGAATGTCAGGCTCTAAATTGTGGGGCGTGGTAGCATGGCGGTTAGAATGTCAGGCTCTAAATTGTGGGGCGTGGTAGCGTAGCGGTTAGAATGTCAGGCTCTAAATTGTGGGGCGTGGTAGCATGGCGGTTAGAATGTCAGGCTCTAAATTGTGGGGCGTGGTAGCGTGGCGGTTAGAATGTCAGGCTCTAAATTGTGGGGCGTGGTAACGTGGCGGTTAGAATGTCAGGCTCTAAATTGTGTGGCGTGGTAGCGTGGCGGTTAGAATGTCAGGCTCTAAATTGTGGGGCGTGGTAGCGTGGCGGTTAGAATGTCAGGCTCTAAATTTAGAGAACCTGGGTTCGAATCATCTTGCTGCCATTTTGAAACTTTTGCAATTTCGTTCATCCCACATTGCCACAGTTCACTCATGAGTACTTGGCTACTGACAGAGGTGGATATCGGAACGAATAGTCTTTGCACAATAATTGCAGCATAGCTGAATGCTTCCCAGAGGAGTCAAGTTGGCATTGGAATGAAGAGGTCTGCCGGGGGATGTGTAAAGCGCTTTGAATAGTCTCAAGGACTGGAATGTACGTTTATGCGCTGTCCTTGGTGTTCACTCAATACAGTTTGAAACACGTTCTGTTGTGATGTAATTATTTTTAAAGACTTTCAAATGTTCATGGACTTGGAGTGTCCAGATGACACTGAGTGAGCTCAATGTTGAACCTACATTACAAGCCATTCTTCAGCCGACTGTACCTGCCTAGTTACCATTTTATAATTACTCTCTGATTTGTGCTTGATTAGGGATTTGAGATGCCACATTGATTTTCTATGCTGTGGTAGATGTCTGTGTAAGCAATGTTAATCCACACAGATCATTAAATCGGTGAACTGTGTAGCTAGGTTCATGGCACAGTAGGATTTGGGCACAGTTTATAGTTTAGACTTGTTGTATGTGAGCATAGGTTGCTCTATGTATGAATGGTACTTGGGCACAGTTTAAACGACAGGACACTGCAAGTGAATCAATTACATTATTACACATGGCGGATAGGCAAACATAAGAGAATGATATGGCTATTTATTAGTACATGTAGTTGGTTGCTACCTACTGTGAGATTTGTGGTCTATAAACATATCAAAGGCCTTTATAGGAAGCTTTTCATGTCATCCTGTTGTCAGTGTTCTGTAGTTTTGCCTCTTTGTTCTCCTAAAGGCAGGTCTTAATCATTCTTTATTTGGCCTGTACCTGGTGGTACCTGGCCTTCTTTGGCAATGGGTTCTTAATGAGTAGTTGAGTTTTGTGAACACAGAGCATATCATCATAAGACATGGCTCTGTCATATACCCATTTTTGTCAAACCCAACTTCTTTGAACAACTTGAGGGAGTACGCTTACATCGATATGCTATGTTTATGTATGTATGAATACATTCATGCATGCATACCGTGCAAATGGGAGATGTGTCCTGCCTACGTTTTGACCATATAGGTGACCCATACACTGACAGGAGTTCTAGTGTCACTTGAATGCCGTACGGTGAGCAGAACAGTGAACTGTCATACCACCAGTACTGTCATACCACCAGTACTGTCATACCACCAGTACTGTCACACAGAAAACATACTTCATAATCATAACTGTTTGTTATAGCAAGCTATCGTTTTAATTATTTATTTTTGCCATTCATTAATGGGGTAGCAGTAAAGTTAATTGCAAAAAGCATTGTCTGGTAATCGTAATGAATAGTCCCTTCGGAGGCATTGGAACAGGGATGATATTGGCATCTGTAATACCAGTAGGTTGCAATATACCACCTTAGTGGACCTATAATTCAATAATCTGTTAATATCTCCCTATAGCTCACTGATTATGCCTACCAGTCTATAGTATGGGCTATGTTTAGGTCACTGGTTTCACAACAAATTCCAAAACACACCGAAGTAAATGTTTCTGAAATGCACAAAGTATTTGACTTTCACTTTTAACATTTTATGTGTTACACAGACATTTTAATTAAACTTGACCCATTAGTAAATTAACCATGCATCAACTTGAATATCCCCAATTTTTCCAGGGGGCGCATGCATTATTGTGCTGGTTATGCCTGTTTAGCAACTGTTTTGCAGACAAATAGCCTACATCCTAATTCAGTTACTAATTCTGGTCTCAGCACATTGTTATTGCAGACACGTCAATATATCATGTTCCTATCATTGAGAAGAAACATGACAACCCAACAATAAACCTGACAGAAGAACTATATAAGTAGCAGGTATCCGGTCACAATATTATTCATCATTATACTTGAATCAGTGTGGTGATATGCCAGTTGATATACCAGTTATATTAAAGTGACACCAAATGCATTTTTGGGGCCTTTGCACCTGTAAGAGTACTTGAAAACTAACCATTTGCAACTATAGTCAAGAATATCACGCAAGTCGTTAACTAAATATACCTCGTTGAACACCAAAAATCTTTTTTGTATGGGCAGCGTCATATTTGTTCAGAATCCTACATCAAGAGTCCTGACTAGGTTTCCCACAACTCCAACTTTAAACGCCTGATTGTAGACATAGACGATTTTAGTTACACATTTGCCAATAAGTTTGGACATGCTGTTTGCATCTAAAATCAACTTATTTGGCAAGATAGTCCATTCATTCATTGTTTACTAACCGCCTCGCATTCCGATTTGACAGATCTCTTGATCAAGTGTTTGCGTTGTGTCGAAGCCTTCGACTGAGGTACATGCTGGAAGATTGTCGGTACCGCTTCAGGCTTTAACATTCTCCATCGACGACGTTTTGAAGGATCTTGACCCATTAGTTGATGAAAATATATCAACTTCAAAACACGACGCTTCAAAATGGGCCGAACAAAGTCTAGCATATTGCATGGGCTTCC
Organism: Lamellibrachia columna; assembly: GCA_963662155.1. Classification (NCBI taxonomy): domain Eukaryota; kingdom Metazoa; phylum Annelida; class Polychaeta; order Sabellida; family Siboglinidae; genus Lamellibrachia; species Lamellibrachia columna. The sequence goes on from OY759265.1 coordinate 35,820,491, forward strand.
AACCAGCCCGCCCGCAATTGTGAATTGTTTGCTTAACTACTGTCTGTTTTTCCAGAAGAAATTGAAAAAAGACAACTCTATACCTCGCTGAATCGTGTTTACATCCGAATGCAGCATTGTAAGAGTTTTTGCTGCATGTAAATCCAATATAAAAGCAAATAAAAATGTAACTGCACATCTCAACCACATTAAAACTACACGCGATATGCACAGCTTATGTCACGGCTGCATTGGGGGTTAAGGGGCTGCTTGCCGCTTATTGGTCAAAATTACAAACACTGATGAATATGTCAGCCTCCACGAAAAATTACATTACACCAGAATTTTGCACTTCAGTACAGATTCCCAGTAAACCACTTGCTTGATATTCTTGATTATAGTTGCAAATGGTTAGTTTTTAGGCATTCTTATAGGTGCAAAGGCCCAAAACAATGCCTTTGATTTCACTTTAAGATGTACATTGCTAAACAATCACGAGTTGGTTCAGTTTTCAGCAGAACTAGATACAGCTTAATTGAAGTATGGATACTATTCACAGTTTTCCATGTGTTTTTCATTAAGCTTGTTCTTTGTTATGAAGCTAAATGCAGTCAGGTGTACCACATTGTGGTGGATATAGTATTGGTTTATTCCCCAGGTGGCAGTAGTAGTTCAACCATGGTGTATGCTAGGACGTATGCTAGGATATTGTGAGTAATCCTACTTACTTGTGCTAGTAGGCATTCTGTGGCATTTTCTGTTCAGTCTTATATGGGGAATGCTTTATCCAGCCATCAGAACTACATACTGTTACTGCTATAATAAGCTGCTATCTACTCATGTCACCTGTCCTATTGGGAGTCTTATGCCAGAACATCAGTTGAGACTTCAGCATGAATACTTGCTGTGCCTCATTGACCTATTTTTCTGTAAATATCTCCCAAGATTGTTGTCATGAGATGCTGAAAGATGGCTGTGTGAATTCATATCTGTATAGCTCTCCTCGCATTCGAACTGACCACATAAACCAAGATATTAGCACCTACTCTTAATTAAAAACTAATATGTAATACTTTGTATGTTATTGAAAAGTGAACATTTCAGTTTTAATGAAATTTATTGCACTTAAACTTATGACACCTTATACCAGAAGTGTTCACGTTAACACAAAACTAAACTTCAAATTAAACTGTAATACTCGCGGTATAAATTGAACTTAAAACTAATAAGCGATGTCTCTACATAATACAGTGTCACAAACTTAACTAATTACTCCCACCATGTTAATGTATAATAATTGTATTTTTGCATTGCATCAGACATAAGAACGATATGTCAGAAAATTTCATAAAAACTACAACAGCTGTAGCTTCTGTATTATTTAAACCTAGAGAACTTAAAAAAATTAAAAAATAATCTAAATAATAAGAAAAAATCATCTGACTTCCCTACCAATGGCTTTGCATACATAGAACACATATGCAGAGCGGCAGCTTTGTGAATAAGACCCAAAAACTGTTCTGCCAACAAGCAGGGTAGCATTTCATTAACATTGTATTTAATGATCTTACTTGATAACCCATAGAGCAACTACAAATGGCAATCACTATTAATTTTCAGCAATGGATCTAGTGCAGCTTTGCAAATACTCACTTTCAGTAATAATAATAATTTTGGTTCTTTTATAGCACGTATTGTATTGTATCTTATTCCAAAATTCTGCCTAGCTTCAACATGCTCAGGGTGCAAGCAGACCAATTTTATGCATTAAAACAGAAAATGTTCTACCAGTTCATTTGAACATTTGCCCTCCATCAATTGAATACACAATTGTTAGTGATTTAAAATGGCATTTAAAACATGGCTCTCTAAAATTATACTCACCATCTACTTCTACGTATAGGTAATTCTGTAAAATTATAATCACCATCTACGTCGTATTGGTAATTCTGTAAAATTATAATCACTGTCTACTTCTTCGTATTGGTAATTCCTCATTGCCTTCAGCACGGCTTTCCTCGTGCGTTTGTCACTGCAATCTAAACGATGTTTTTTAAGAGGTAGTATTTATGCAGTCCATGTTCCTTTTGTATTTACTCTCATGGTCCATCACTATTTTTTGAAACAAATTACTTCAATGGAAAGAACGAATGAAAGAAAGCACATCGTCAAGCAAACAATGGGGTCACGGAAGGTCACTGCCCATGTGCATTGAAACGCCTACTTCTGGCACGGCAGCAAGATAAGTGAGGTCACATGAGGTCATGTTGTTCACCACGCTTGCACATTTTTCACTGCGCTTGCACACTACAGATCTGCCCACTTCTGGCACTGGGATACTTTGGGCCCATGACACCGGTCTTTTGAATTCTATGCCAAAATATGGAACCAGTTCATAATTGTATATGTGTCACCAGTCCACCAATCCTCCAGGACGATGCACACTGTTCTTTGTGTCAGAACCTGGTTACTGCTCAGGATACAGAATAATGCAAACCATCAATTATTTTCCATTCCAGTCGTGATGTAGTTATCTGGTGTAATTAGGTTGTGGAATACATGCATTGATCTTTGATCCTTCAACCATACAATGCATTATTAGTTGGCAGGCATTTGGCAAGCATACGTGGTGCTCTCAATAGTCGCAACACAAATATGCCAATTTTGTTAGTACGTCTACAAAATAACATTCACATTCAGCCGGTGTATTAGCAATATTACTGTTTGTGCAAATTGCTTTTTGTTGTTAGGAATTGAATATTCTTTGTAAGGTGTATGGCTGTATACACATGAGAATTCATTAAGTGGTTTTGTCTGTTATTACTTGAGGGCATGTACTTCTGTCGATTGATAGACAAGTTGGACATGTAAGACCAGTATAAATGATTGAGCACACAATGTTTGGAGTATATATCTTCAAGTGGTTGTCAGAAGTGGACAGTCCGTTGCTGCACTGATGGTCTAGTTATGTCTTTGACCATAACAAATTGAGAATGATTACAAGGTCACACTCATTTTTGGTTGCCAAAGCACTGCTCTGAAGACACGATGCTCTCATTGCAAGAAATGCTTTGCACAATGGTTGTGTACAGTGCAGGATTGTTATTGACCAAATACAGAATGTTGGTTAAATAATTACAAACTGAGTCACTGAATAAGTACAACTGTATGTGAGTTTACTGACAAGACACATCAAAGTGATACACTGGATCTACTGAGCCAGCAACATCAGTGTGTGCAGTGACTGACTACTGATGCTGCGTGTTAGTTGAAGAGGAGGATGGGCAATAGGAAGGTGCTCATGCCATGGTTAGTACAGACCATTGATGAGCCAACTAGAACACTTGGCCTTCGACCTCGTGTACATACTCCTGGTCATGAGTTGAGTCTCCTTGATGTTGTCAGGAAGTTTAGGATGACTCGCACCATGGCCTTGCAGCATCAGAAGCGTGATGTCTTCATGCCAGTCAGTGTGTGCAGTATCTATGTGTAAGTATTGCACTGAACAGAATGCATGGTCAGGTTTCTAATCGTTCAATTGATCACCAGAAATTGGTTTAGGTGGTCAGTGTCTGTGATACAGTTGTAATAATAGTGTAATAATAGTGTAATTATAGTTATTTTCATATTGGGTTCCATCTCATCAGCTTCATGATGATGCTGAAATTGGATCCAATCACGAGGAACAACAATTAAACAAGAAACATCTGACTGGTTCAAAGAAGTTACATACGGTTATATTACTTATGTAATCCTCTTCGCTCCAACTGGGGCAAAGGGCGAAAACAACACATTTCCAACGAACTCTTTCCAGATGGTTCCAGAATTCCTCAGTTCCTCTGCAACTGACATCCTCCGACTTGTTTTTGTCTTACGGGTTTTCTCTTTCCTTGTTGATTCCACTCTAAGGCTTGTTTGCCTGTGTGATGTTTCTACTTTCTTTTCAATCTCTTGCTTGATGTTACGTTGGTCTGTCCTCCACATGAGTGCTGTCTTTCTGATCTTGATGCTACATTGGTCTGTCCTCCACATGAGTGCTGTCTTTCTGATCTTGATGCTACATTGGTCTGTCCTCCACATGAGTGCTGTCTTTCTGATCTTGATGCTACATTGGTCTGTCCTCCACATGAGTGCTGTCTTTCTGATCTTGATGCTACATTGGTCTGTCCTCCACATGAGTGCTGTCTTTCTGATCTTGATGCTACATTGGTCTGTCCTCCACATGAGTGCTGTCTTTCTGATCTTGATGCTACATTGGTCTGTCCTCCACATGAGTGCTGTCTTTCTGATCTTGATGCTACATTGGTCTGTCCTCCACATGAGTGCTGTCTTTCTGATCTTGATGCTACATTGGTCTGTCCTCCACATGAGTGCTGTCTTTCTGATCTTGATGCTACATTGGTCTGCCCTCCACATGAGTGCTGTCTTTCTGATCTTGATGCTACATTGGTCTGTCCTCCACATGAGTGCTGTCTTTCTGATCTTGATGCTACGTTGGTCTGTCCTCCCTCCACATGAGTGCTGTCTTTCTGATCTTGTCCTGCCATTTTATTTTGAGGATGTCAGTCAGTCAATATCAAGAATGTGTTCAGGATTTACCTTAGCCATTTCTTTATCAAGGTTTGGGTGTGTTTGCTTGTGTGCATGTGTGTATCTTATACTGTTGGAATTGTGAGGCGTTGACAAATAACCGGTGGCTGGGGTGAGGGGTGCCCCACAAAACTTAACAAAAACCTTACACTATGCAGTGGTATATAGCAAGCGAGGCAGGTCACCTCACTGTTTTTTTCTCACCACGTTGCCCAATATAAGATAATAACATAAAAAAACACACAAAAGAACACTTATTTCCAATGTGGTCCCCAAGTTGTTGCATGCTAACACTATTGTCCCCTTCTAGCTTCAAGGGAAAACGTTGATACATCCTTCAAAATGCACCAGAATGCCCCATTTTGAAGGTAGTGTTAAAAATAAGTGTGCTTGTCCTGACCCCTGGTAGGCACCACACCACCTCACACATCATTTTACCCAGGGGAAACACTTATGTTCATCTTGAACACACTATCCTCTTAAAATTAAATTGCTACCAATAAGTATAAAAACATTGCTACTTTTATGTTTACCATTCATATTAGGTAACATACTTTAGCATTGTATTTTAGCATCTTCTACTATGTATAACTACTGACATCATGTTTGTTATCATCACCATCAGTGCTCTACATATACAGATATAGTTTTGGTGGTAAGATGTTAACTATCGCTTTTGTAAGAGAGAGATATGTAGTTACTGCTTGCTAGGTAGCCAAGTTTTGATAGCAGTACATATATATCCTAAGTGTAAGTATCATGATGCATGTGCTGAGCCTTTATGGGTGACAGCACTTGTTTGTAAGTGAGCTTTGTGGTGGCGTCGTCCTTTTGTGTTTGCTTAGCTCCCATAACAAACAATAACTGTATCCTCTGTGTTGACCCACACTTGTGAAGTCACAGACAGGGCTAGGAACATTGTCATTTATATGTGTGGGCATTTGTCAAGTGCATCGGGTGTCTTGTTGCCATTAGGATGTGCCTGTTTACTGACACAAACAAGAGTCAAAAGGATGTGTGGACTTATTGTAGGAGCAGCAGGGTGGCCAACACTGGAGTTTGTGTCAGTTAGAGCCTCTAGGGTTCACTGGAGTTTGTGGCAGTTAGAGCCTCTAGGGTTCACTGGAGTTTGTGGCAGTTAGAGCCTCTAGGGTTCACTGGAGTTTGTGGCAGTTAGATCCTCTAGGGTTCACTGGAGTTTGTGGCAGTTAGAGCCTCTAGGGTTCACTGGAGTTTGTGGCAGTTAGAGCCTCTAGGGTTTCTGTAGCATGCAGAGCTAAACTGTGAATAATTGTGGAGGCAGCTTCACTCTGGAGATCACAAGTGATGTGTTGTGGTGTTTGCCTCTACTGGACTCATCACAGGTTTCATACATAGATATTACAGCTGCCAGTGATTCAAAGGGTGTATCCATTTCTAGGCTGTGTGTGCCATGAAGCAATGCTGTTGGAATACTATGGAAGTCATTGTCCTGGTTCACAGCATGCATCAGTGGATGCACTAATGACAGACAAACACATAGTGGACTGACTAATCACAGACAAACACCTTGCTCACCTGTTGCACTCTGCTACTGTTAACTGATATCAGTGAGTCAGATCTGGTTACACTTCCCCATGAACATTGGTTACAAGCAATGTATGGATTGCTGTTTCATGGAATCGCTGTAGTCAGACACCTGCAGTATGCCTTCCTGGCACAGTCGGAGCAGTAAGGTGGCTTGTAACCAGCACAGTGTGGCACGCAAACACACCTCTCCAGATGCACGCAAGGGCAGGCAACTTCCCTACTTGACTGAGCTGCAAGACATTGACTGGTACCTGCCCACCTGTGACTCACTTTCACCTTCAGTCAGGTATTGTTCATCTCTTCAAGCACTTGTATTCTCTAACATGTGTAGTATTTCTGTAGTTGGCTGTACACTCGGTAGACAGTGCTTCAGGGACTGGTAAGTTGTACGATCCAGTTAGATACGGTTATGACAGATTATATAATGTTAGCACTGGAATGAAGCATGACATTTTCTGGAAGGCCAAACTGTGAAGATAACCAAATGATGATTTTTTAACAATTACTACCAACGCACACATTCATTCATGCATGAGAATAAGCAGCTTTATTAGCTTGTCTGCCAGACATCTGTGTACACCTGTGTAAATGGTGCAGGTCTAGCTGACAGGCCGGGCTAGATCTGTCATCCAGGCAGTTCAGTGCTAATGCAAACACACAACTAGTGCATACATGTCCACTGGAGTCTTACTGGAATGTCTCCATTAGCTGCACTAGTTAGCTCTACTTGGATGGCTGGAGGCAGAAGAGCCGATTGTGAGAACAAAGAATGGGTATTGTGGCATCAGCTTTACAACCTTCCAATAGGTATGTAGTATGTACCCAGATAATAGACAAAACACTAATTTTCAAATTGAAGAGTGACTGCACTGCATTACCATACTGCTTTCTCTATAATCTGATTAACTCCATGTTATAACAGTTATTTTTGTGCTTAGATGTTTCTAACGATATATTTGGTTTATTTGTTTAGTTGCTACTTTGCAGCAGAATTACCTTTTAATTTGATACATAAATGCATACCGCAAAGCATATTTTTATCGTACTTGAATTCTATTTTACCAAAGGCAGGCAACACTTTGTACATCCATAACTGGTAGAATGACTAGAATTTCATTGAAGTCCAGGGACCAGAATTTTGTATATGAATCATTTGAGGGTTGAAACATCCAAGGTGTATATTATCATAATATAGTATGTGCTGGGGCATGTTATGGCCTTCACAATATCCAGACATTTAAGTGATCTTCCACACACCATATCACTGCAAAATCACATAATAGTCAACTGTATTAATCATATATATGCATTATGAAATGTTTTTGAGTAACGATAATAATAATTTACATGCTTATTTGTAAAATAAATGGTGGATGTTTGCTTATGTCACTAGCGAGGACCCAGCAAGCAGTGAAGTTGGTAAGATTGATATACAGGCGGAACACTTGCCTGCAGCACTCAACATTGATTTGTATCTTGAAGTGAAATCACAAGTGAACAACACCATTGTTAGTCCTCACACACATCAGCAGGGAAGTCATTAGCAACATGTTCTGGTGCCAGGAAATGGGCTGGCTAAAACACTTTATTGGTCTAAATAATTTACACCTGTGTTCATCAGTGTCAGGCCTTTGATGCTCCAGTCTGGCCCAATGTTGACTCCTCTGTTTCTCTATTGTGGTTTGGGTTGACATAGGTAGACTCTGAGGCATAAACTGGGTGTTGACACACAGGTGGGTATGTGTGCATGTGTGAGATTCAAGACGTGTGTATGTGTGTACATTGACATCAGAGAATGTATGTGCACATTCTATGAGCTGTGTATTCCCACGGCCACTAGTGATATTGAAATTAGACAGTAATGCTATAGTTCTACTGACCGCTGGTCATTCCTACAGCTCAAGTTCATGTTTGTTCAATGAATAAAGCCACAATACCCTTTATATGAAGGCTACTTATAGCTCTGCTGCTGTGAGCATATTCACTCAGAGTTCAGTCAGGCACTTGCTACAATTATCATTAGTGTGTATGTGTCTGCTGAGCTGGGTGAAATTTACACTACACTATGTAGGAAACAACGTCTGTATTGTGGATATTCATATGTAATTAGTGGTAGAAAGGTTAGAATGAACAGGAGACTGGATGTGCTCAATGCACCACTGGTGCCCGTCATCTTCCCGCAGTGTCCATGGATGTTTCGAGTGCGTCTTGAGCCAGTGACAGGGTTTGTTCACACTCTGCTGTTGGTCTGGCCACACTGGCACACATGTTGTCATGTCTTGTAGTTATAGCTGGATCAGTATTCAGCATCATTTTGTATATACATTGTACTATATACTATATGTCCAGTGAATAACGGCCACTGGTCAAGATGTTGTCAGTTCAATATCAGAAAATGGTCATGATGTTATCAAGTGAATACCATCCCCTGATCGTGACGTCAGGTGAATGCTGTCATGTATTTGGGTTACTTTATTAATATTTTATTAATATATAACGTAGACAAAGAAAAACACAGTCATCATGGCTCCGTGTTCTGGCTTGGCTGAAGTGCCAACCGTACAATGATAGAACATATCCTTTGGCTGAAGTTCCACCCATACAATGATAGATGAGTAACTCAGTATATAACACTTACTCTTCACTAAAAAGAAGCTTACTAAAAAAATATGTCACATTATGTTTATATCATGCAGTGTCATCAACTACAACAATTACGCAAAAATGGTACTACTAAGCAATGCACTAACTATTACAATGCAACATTCCACAGGGGGTAGACTGACCCTGGGACAGACATTCCGCAGGGGGTAGACTGACCCTGAGACAGACATTCCGCAGGGGGTAGACTGACCCTGGGACAGACATTCCGCAGGGGGTAGACTGACCCTGGGACAGACAGTAAAAGGGATTATTATGCCTTTTTTGAAGCGACTGCCTCATATATCAAGTCGCCTTGGCACCTTGCGAACTCTTGGGATAGCGGCGCTCCGTCTGCACTGTCACAGGTGACGACACTGATGTGCTTGATGATGTAGTTTCTGGAGATGTTTGCCCAATCACCGGTGACGACACCCCTGTACCTGTTGACGTCTTCTCGGGAAATGCTCCCGTTTGCTCCGAAGAATCGACTCCTTGCGACTCATCTCCAGTCATTACAGCGGGTGTAGCTTCGCCTACGATCTCTCCATCCATCTTCACAAGATCTAGGATGGAACCTGACTCAAGCAGATGATCGACATGCACGTAACACAGCTGATGTCCAACTTGCACGAGATACATCAGTGGACCCAGACGCCATATCACCGTACCCGGAATCCATTTCTCTGATGTGCCTCGATTGTTTCGTACACTGACTGACTTATGATTCTTGAACTCTGTCATTTTCACATAACTGTGATTGTGCTGAAGCTGTTGTTTCTCTTGATGTCTGTCAACGACATTCTCTACACTCGGCAGTAAGATGGTGAACCGTGTGCGTAGTTGTCTCTTTAAGAGCAGTACAGCTGGCAGAACATCCGTCACCATGTGTGGTGTATTCCGATAATGAAACAAGTAGTCTGTGAGACGACGTTCCATCGTCATTTTGGGCTGGCCTTGTTGAAACAATGCCAGTTGTTTCTGAAGAGCCTGTTTCAGTATTTGAACTGAAAGTTCTGCTACACCATTCGACACCGGGTGATAGGGCAGAGTGAGCGTATGCCTGATGCCATTAAGCTTCATGAACTCACTGAACTCTTTTGAAATAAACTGCGGCCCATTGTCCGATACGATTTCTTCTGGCAGGCCGAATGCACTGAATAAATCACACAATACTGCAATCATTCTCTGAGATGTAGTCGAAGTCATGTGCTTCAACTCTAACCATTTCAAATGGCTGTCGATAACCATGAAGAAATTGTCACCATCTTTCTCAGTGAAGTCGATATGCAATCGTTGCCATACTTTCTTCGGCCAACTCCAAGTATGTAGTGGCGCCACTGGCGGCTTAGTGCTACTGACTGACAGACTTGACAGCTTTGCAGCAGTTTCTCGCGATGCCCGGATGCTCTTTATGTAGCTCGTGTAACAGTCTGTTTCGCAGGCTGGGAGGTATAACAGTTCTCATTCCCCACAGCACACAGCTTTGTTCCGCTGACAGCTCATTTCTGCGGTTGAAATATGGTTTTGATGCCTCGTCTGTGACATAGTTCGGCCATCCACACAATGTGTATTTCCACACTAGCGTCAATACTGGATCTCTTGTGCTGGCTTGACTGATGTCTTCAGCAGCTACTGGTAACTCATTCAGACATGAAAAGAAGAAGACTTCTGCCTCTGTGTCTGTTTGCTTGCACGGCAGGTGCGATAAGGCATCTGTGTTGTCATGCTCACTTCCTGGTCGATATTCCACCTCATATTGATACGCTTGCATAATCACAGCCCTGGATCCTTGCCACTGCTAAGGTTGGCACGGCCTTCTTCGGTCCGAAGATCATCATGAGCAGCATGTGGTCGGTAACCAGAGTAAAGGAACGCCCATACAGATATTTATGGAACTTTCGCACACCAAATATCATTCCCATGCCTCTTTTTCTATTTGCGCATAGTTTACTTCACTCTTCGTTAGTGTTCGCGATGCAAAGGCAATCGGACGTTCCGTCCCGTCGTCCATGACGTTGGACAAAACTGCGCCTACACCATAGGTTAACGCATCACAATCCAACCTCAGAGCTCTCTGTGAATTTGATTTGTTACAAATTCAGATTTGCTGCGTGCGAAAACAGACTCGCATTCGCCTGTCCAGACCCACTTTTCTCTGGTTTGCAGCAGATCGTGTAGCGGCTTCAACAGCGTTGTGCAGTTGCTCATGAACTTGGCATAGTAGTTGATTAGTCCCAGATAGGCCCTAAGCTCTGACACATTAGTCGGAATTGGAGCATCGACGATGGCTGCAATTTTGTTCTGCATCGGATGCAACCCGTCCTCGTCAATGATGTGTCCTAAATACTGGACAGAATTGGTCTGAAAGTCACATTTTGACTTGTTCACCGTCACGCCACTCTTCTCTAGACAAGACAGTACTTCATCTAGTGTAGCTAGGTGCTCTTCTTTGCTCTTTGAAGCGATCAGTATGTCGTCTAGTAGACAATATTGTGCATCCCTTGCAGTATTTGATCCATGACCGCCTGGAAGATGGATGGCGCCGACGCGATAGTCAAGTACTTTTGACTTTTCGTAGTCAGCTTGAGTTGCTGATAAGCGTTCGACAAGTCGAGTTTGCTGAAGACCTTCCCTCCAGCTAGAGTTGCAAACAGATCATCAACATTAGGCAGTGGATATGAGATTATAATCAGTAATTGATTCACAGACACTTTGAAATCACCACGAATGCGTATGCTCCCATTTTGTTTCGGCACACACACATTATTGGTGATGCCCATTCACCACTCTCCACTCTTGATAACCCCATCCCTTTCCAATTGCTCAAGTTCTTTTTCTGCCTTGTCTTTGACTCGATAAGGCACTGGTCTAGCTTTGCAAAAGACCGGAAGACCCATTTATGACTCGAATGTCTGCTTTGTGTCCTTTTATTGTGCCCAAACCAGGTTTGAAAACTGCTTGGTGCCTCTGTAACACACCATTGAGACTGTCAGGTTGACTTAGCATTTCATGCTAGTCCATCTTCAGTTGGCTGAGCCAGTTGTGACCCAAGAGTGGTGGCCCTTCACTATCCACCACTGCCAATGGAAACATGCCAGTTTGCTCTTTGTAGGTTACTGACACATTTATCTGTCCACACACCTGTATTTTATGACCAGAATATGTTTTCAGTTCGATCTTTGTACTTTGCCATGGGACATGATCTAAGTGTTCTTTGTACCATGATTTTGAGATGAGCGATACTGTTGCCCCTGTGTCCAGTTGCATGTGACACTTCACGTTGTCCAATATAACTGGCACAATGATAGGTTTTTGTTTGTCGACCCGTCTTTCTGATGTATAGATGCCCAGCATCTCATCAACATCATCTGCTGTCTCCTCTGAACGGCCAGCTACATTACGAGTTGCACCTTGTTGTGTAATCTGAGCAGATTGTCTCTTCTTGCATGCCCGTATGATGTGCCCTTTTTGTTGACACCCATGACAAACTGCCACTTTACACCAACAAGTGTATGTGTATGATTGGTTCTATCGCATCTCCAACATGCCACCCTGTTACGCTGCTTAGTCTGAGTTTTCATTCTCACATCTCTGCTCACCTTTTTTTACTATGCGAGTGTCTGTTTGGGGGGTGTCTGTGTGAAACTGAACCGTGTTCTCTGTAGCCATTGACGTAGCTGTAGCTAGTTGCTGAGCCTTCTCCAAAGTTAAATTAGCCTCCGCTAACAGCTTGCGTTGTGTGCTTTGATTTGACAACCCACATACGAATTGATCTCTTAGAGTTTCAAGAAGAAATCCATCGAATTCGCACGAACTGCTCAGTTGTCTCAACGTGACCGAAAATGCCGACACACTCGCCATCTTGCTGTTGACGCTTATAGAACCGGAAACATTCTGCGATAATTAGTGGTTTAGGCTTATAGTGACGCTGCAGCACCGTGGCTAACTCGTCAAACCCTTTTGGCGATGGTTTCTCTGGAGCCACTGAACTCATCAATAGTATATAAGTGCGCGCACCGACAACAGCTAGAAACATGTTGCCTTTTTGTTCAGCTGTCACTCCATTCACCGCGAACCATGCATTCAAACGCTCAGTGTATGACTCAAAGTCCTCTTTATCTTCGTCATATTCTCCTACAATGGCTATCTGTACTCGTGCCAATGCCATGTCTTACCATCCCATCCTCGTCGCCAATTTGTCATGTATTTGGGTTACTTTATTGATATATATAACGTAGAAAAAAAAACAGTCATAATGACTCCGCGTTCCGGCTTGGCTGAAGTGCCAACTGTACGTTGATAGAACATATCCTTTGGCTGAAGTTCCACCCTTACAATGATAGATGAGTATATAACAAATACCATCCCCTGATCATGACGTCAGGTGAATACCAACCCCTGGTCATGATGTCGTCAGGTGAATACCATCCCCTGGTCATGATGGTGTCAGGTGAATACCATCCCCTGGTCATGATGGTGTCAGGTGAATACTATCCCCTGATCATGATGTTGTCAGATGAATACCATCCCCTGGTCATGATGTTGTCAGGTGAATACCAACCCCTGGTCATGATGTCGTCAGGTGAATACCATCCCCTGGTCATGATGGTGTCAGGTGAATACCATCCCCTGGTCATGATGGTGTCAGATGAATACCATCCCCTGGTCATGATGTTGTCAGGTGAATACCATCCCCTGGTCATGATGTTGTCAGGTGAATACCATCCCCAGGTCATGATGTTGTCAGGTGAATACCATCCCCTATTCATGATGTCGTCAGGTGAATACCATCCCCTGGTCATGATGTTGTCAGGTGAATACCATCCCCTGATCATGATGTCGTCAGGTGAATACCATCCCCTATTTATGATGTCGTCAGGTGAATACCACCCACTGATCATGATGTAATGTAATAATAACTTTATTTAAACACCATCAAATACGGGGCTAATGCCCTGTTCACAAGTGTTAAAATTACATATGAAAAGAAACAAAATGCAAAAAGAAAGTACAATAAACAGCAAAATAATATAAATTGTAAATACTAATGCCTGGCATAAAATGTATTAAGTTGAAAAAAACGTGAACATTTTTTTATAATATACACACTACTTTGTATAAAACGTAGAAGTTAGTTTGAAAATAAAAATGTCTTTAATGTCTTTTTGAGCTGTGCGCGATTCCTGGTGTTCCGTAGTGTGGCTGGTAAAACGTTCCACAGTGTTGGGCCAGCGCACGCAACGCTCAGCGACTGTACCGTTTGAGGGTTGAACGTGCAGAAGTAGATCACCAGCAGAGAGTCCTGGCGTATGATGATACAGCAGCAAGACGAGGTACACTGGTGTGCCTTCGTAGAGCGCACAGTGTACAACTACTAATAGCTTGTACTCTATGCGCTTTTTCACGAGAAGCCAATGCAACTGCGTCAGTACCTCGGACATCAATTGTCGATCACCTTGCTGCATCTGGAGGACGATTCGTGCCGCTGACCACTGCACCATTTCCAGAGAGAGATAGCATCGCATTCCCGTTAGTAAATATGTGAAGTTACATATGCATGCACTAGGCATTTGCACACACTGGTTGTTATGGAGTCTCGCATCTGTGTAATTCGAGCTAGAGCAGATGTCGCTATCAGCAGATGTCGCCACTAGCTCACCACAAATGTTGACACATGTAATGGCTGTTGGTGCGCATGGCTGCAGGTGACTCGATGAACAGATGACAATCGCTTGCGCTGTCGTTGAGGTTGTGCCCATTGTCCGCTAGCCAAGTCTTTACGTCTCGGATGCAACCCTCCATTCGTATGGCCGCATCTGCATGATCATTTGGCGGGAAGTCAACGTACTTCCTGCTGCGTGTTCTCAGCATACAGGTGGCACTGTATGTGGTGCTGCTGGAGGAGTTTCACCAGTAGCACAATGTAGGCATTAAAAGTATAGGTCCGAGGACTGACCCTTGAGAAACTCTGGTCTTCATAATGCAATGCTGCGATAGTCCTTTCTTGACCCGCAACACAGATGTTCGGCCTTGGAGGTAGGACGTCAGCCATATGTGTGCTTTGCCACTGATGCCATAGCAGTACAGCGTGGTCTATAGTATTGAAAGCAGCAAATAGGTCTAACAGTACTAGAAGTATGCCGTGACATGCATCAACCAACTGTGCTATGTCATTGTGAATACGCAAGAGTGCCATCTCGGCACCCTGACAGGGTCTGAAGGCACCCTGACAGGGTCTGAAGGCACCCTGACAGGGTCTGAAGGCACCCTGACAGGGTCTGAAGGCACTCTGGTGGTCTGCATGTATGTCATTCACCTCAAGGAAACGTTCCAACTGCCTGGCGACGAAGCGCTCTGTGGTCTTAGCCACAAACGGTGTATATGATATTGGGCGGTAGTTGGTAAGCACGTTCAGGTCGGCGTTATGGGTCTTGAGTATTGGTGTTACAAAGGCTTGCTTCATGGACTGTGGAACCAATTTAATTCTTACATGATACATGCATAAATCGTGTTGTCAGTTCAATATGTTTGGTTATGACCGTGACATTGTTTGTTGCAGTGCTGCTACAGCCCTACCCCCTACGTCCTACAGCGCTGCTACAGCCCTACCCCCTACGTCCTACAGTGCACCTGGAGATCTTTCGGTCGACCCGTTTCACGACACACACAAGGTGAATAGTGGGGAAGAACTACGAGTAGCCAATGGCAATCTACCTGACAAGGACAAACGACGCCATCTAGAATTTGACATTCGCAGACCCAGTAGTCGGAAGGATTCTATACGTGGCTTCAACAGTAGAGGTGGGCTTCTCATTCACTGATTTTACTGTGCTATGGTAATAGTAGATGCATGAAAAGATATCTGGTGGCTCCTTGGATAAGTATGTGTAAGAGTGGCTGAGGCTCACAAGCGGTGTAAGAGCAAGAGGTGTAAGAGCGTGTATCAGCCTTGTATCGCATGAGCCTATTCGATTCTGAGTTGACCGCCTATGATGATGACAGTAGTTGTAGTAATGGTGATAATAATGTTTTAACATTGTTACTTAATATCTGTCCAGTTATATATCTAGGTGTTTTGTACTTTTGTAAACTACTTTGCTAAATTGTCCTTTAAGAGTATAACAGTTTTGACTAATACTGTTTTTATCACATGCATAGTCGTGCTCACCTCTCTTGTAATTTAGTCATTATTGGTCAGAAGAAACAGGGACTACCATTAAAACAAATTGTGTCTTGTGATACTATCAAAGACACAAACTGTTGAATTTTTGCTCCAATTTCTCATACTAATCCATCGTATTTAAAGCAGTAATAAACCACTAGTATGGATCATTAGACAAGGTGAACAGTGAGGTCATTTCAGTAACCATTCCCTTTTGTCCGGGTAATTGGTGAAATCAATGCACTACTGTGAGCTGGTAGATTAGTCATGCTTCAGTCTTCATTGAATGTTGTACTGTATTAAATGACTGGAGACATATAGACCTCTTGGCATGAGACGGTGCCAATCATTATAGTAGCAGTATTATATTGCTGCTTTTGAATTCACACTGTATGATTATGTTATCTGAACACATTTATGATTATTAACACATATACAGGCATGACAGTTGTGATATATTATAGACCCTCCATGTTACCTTACTGTACACCAAATGTTAAAGACCCCTCAAGTTACAGAATCTTACGTTATAGACCACCATCATGATACGAATGGTTAACAGTAAATAACATAGAGTAGTCACCAACAGTCATATAATATATTAAATATTGTCATATTTTTAGTCATATATTGTGAAAGTGTTGTTGTATGTTTTGTTGTATGGTTTTTTCAGGTTATTTTGACCGAGACAGTCTAGAGCAACCGCTACAGTCAGCACGGGATGGACAGCTCCCTCCTGCCACCAAATGTGGCCAGTTCCGACCAATGGGAGTGAGGAATAATTTCCTCAGTGGTCAGCAGATCCCACAACAGAGGGCACCACAGCCACCCCCACCAACTACATGTATGTTCACGCACTCCATGTCTTGGCATTGGAGTATCTTCCATATGAAGTTACTGTGTTAAAGAAATGTGAAATGCACCTAACATATTGCCAACTGAATTCTTTCTTTTCGCATAATCTATTATGTTGAAACTAGGTCACACTCCAAGCCAGTTCTCTTGTGTCATCCTTATATCGTAGTAGCATTTAGTATTGAATAATGTTATGAAGAAGAGCACCAATTTATTTCTTAAGTGATACATATTTCTATGTTTGTATGAGCCGCTCTGAACAATATTATTTTATACATTCAGCACTATTTTACTTAAAAACCTGTGTGGTGTCATGAATATATAAATGACTGTATTTTAATTGGTGCATCCAACAATTATGTTATATTTCTAAGGTAGTATTGTTCACCTTGCTTTATGTATTATGCATGCAATACAGAGTCCATATATAACTTATTCTCAACAAACTAGTTAAACAATGAAATTGTTTGGGGTCACTGTAATTTGTTTTCTTTTTTTGTGTCTACAGGTCGCAGTGAACAAGATGATTTGGTCGCCATGGGAACAAATTGGAACTCGTTAAATTCACATCGGGGTGGTCGGTCATTTACTAATGGTGGCTCTACCATACAAATGTTGCAAGGGGGCAGCCCAGCCCGCAAGGTCGGCAGTCGAAGCAGCATCACAGGACTCAATGGAAACTGCAGAAACCACTGTAATAAAGACTGTAAGTACAATGATTGTGTAGTGGGTAAATAAAATATTAATGAGCATTGAGTAGATAAGAATTGCTGACAACTTCTGGCTGCACACCCTTGTCCACAGTTGTCCATCAGCAGTCCACTGGTCTTGAAATGTTGGCAGTGATAGAGATAGAGCAATGTAACATAACAAACAGTGTTATTTTATAGGTAACTTATACTGCACAGTTTCCAGCCCATGCAACACATATCACAGCGGAAAATGTCAGTCGTTGGTGTAACATCTAGGATAAAGTTCAGTTCTATGTTTTTTATATGGGGGCTATCAGGTGTCATAATAAAATATTTACCATGGTTCCCGAGGATGGCATTATGTTTCTCTAGTGTTTTTATGAGAATTCTGAGTGCAGTTGACATTTGAATTAATTATGTGCAGAGTGCTACACTGACTGTGTTCAACAACATGTACAAGTTTCAATCTTCAATCATCACATCCAGATAAGATTGTGTCTCCTACTGTTGTGCAACATTTTCACAAATGTTAAGTTCCTCACCAAAGTGAAATGCCTCCAAGTTTGTTAGTGTGAAAGTTGGTGGAGCCTGTGTTTTTTTTTTTGTTTTTTTTTTTAGTTGATTACATGTGATTTGTCGTTATTTGTTGCAGTTGAGCCTAGGTATCCCGACCCGTTCATTGGTGCGCCTCACGGCTTCCAGCAGCGCATTGCTGAGCTTGCCTCTCTTGAGGCAGAGACGATACGGAAAGAGAAGTCCAACAAAGCAAAGAAGAAAGCAAAAGCAGACAAAGACTCTTAGACAATTTTACATTTCATTATCATATCTCATTCGTCATACATCAGGCCCAGTTGACTCCAACACCTGGTCGGTCGTTGTGGCAACTCATGGGGCCCAGGTCTCAGTCGAAGTGATACTTGGATGGATGAGCGAGCCTTCACTTGCCATGAGCAGGTGTTGGGCTGATTTCAGGAAGTTTTGCTGACAGGCCAACTGCACTGCCAACGACACCAGGTCACCTCATATGTTCAAACAGCAACAGTACCTGTTGGTCTAGTTCAACTAGACCTCAAACGCCGTGCTGGTTTGTACTCATGGCATTCGTGTGATACCAGACAGCTTCATATATTTGCATGGCATTTACAGCGCACATTTGCTTAGCAGAACAGCTAATTGTTTCCCTTCTAAGAATGTGGTTGGGATGTAGAAGGACTGGGAAAATGGCTACTACTAAGCCAGCTATGACACATATAAAGACGGTTATGATAAATCAGGCTGCAGGTACCAAGAGTTGTGTAGGATAGCAGATGAAATGTATCTAAGTTCCAATATCGTGCCTGTTGGTATTTATCAAACTTATAGAAAAGAAATGTAAATAATAATGACCTGAGTGTGTTTAATGATGGTACACAAACTGCTATTTGATTTTCCAGCCAGTCTCGCAACTGAGTTTACAAACTTGCAGCAATTGTACATAGTAAATTAATAGTGTGTTTAATCAGGTGTAGGCTTGAATTCTTGAAAGACTTGAACATTCTTAAGCTAGTTCTTTCATAACAGGATGATAGGAGATTCACACACACACACACACACACACACACACACACACACACACACACACACACACACACACACACACACACACACACACACACACACACACACACGTGCACGCACACACACACACACACACACACACACACACACAATTGACTTACATTAAGTTACTTTAGAGAACATGGGCCTGGAACTAATGTGTCCTCTGTGACAAAGACATGTTGTTGTAGGTGTACGTCAACTCTCCCGTGTGTTTTAAAAATACTAATGTTGAAATTAATGCATTTTATCAAAGTACATCAGGTTCTTGTTTAGTCAATTTAGTATTTGTAGGTTTTACTTAAAGGAAAAGGAAATTTTATATTACTGACACTCTAAAATGTAGATTCATAAAATAACACAACATAAACTTTTATATGATGCAGGTGACAAGAGAACTCTGCCAAAACAGTATTAAACAAGTATTTTGAAGTAAATAAATTGCTTTTGTGCAACACTACACGTTCAAGAAGCGGTACTGAGGATTGGACATGCTGAACTGATTAAATGTACAAAGTCCCACAGTAAGCACAGGTATAATTAACACACTGTACAGCAGGCGGTGATAGACATACCAACATTGCACATTATATGAATACGTATGTACTGTACATCCCAGGCGAAGTTAGGGGTTTGTATGACTTGCCACCCCACAATCATTTATTTTATTTATTGTTTTTTCTGTTTAGTTAAGTAAGCCTGTCAAATTACTTTATGCTGGCAAATTCAGTTACTGGTATGTACATAAAGTATGTTAATTGTCATGAAATTGTATTAATAAAATCATTCAGTCTTAAGGTTTCTATTGCAGTTAATTATTAGAATTTGCAACAGTGAACTGTAATTACTAATTATATTTGAATATTATATTAAAAGCATTTCCACTGACATGATCTCATTCAGTTTAATAAAGACATGCTTGAAATGATTGCAAAAGGAACAAATTGCACACTTTTATGTGTATTTTGTCATGTACAACGTTGAGTTTACAGCCAATTTTAATTGCATGGTCTTTGTATGATACTAGTAGTTTTTATTCAGTTATGCATAATTCTGCATAAATAACCACTGTTGAGATGTACAAGATATCCATTGCTTTAATCAGTTCTAAATGACTTATTTGACAATGCACACACTTGACGTGACAGTTTGACTGTTTAAGTGGTTTAAGCTCGCTGCAAGTGGTAATACATGTACATTATTTCAGACCTCATCTCTACTTTTAATTTATCTATAAATACATAGCTACTATATTATCTACCTTTGAAACATTCAGTTAGGAAATATTAAATATAATTGCCAGTCAGTCCTGTCTGGAATTTATAATTATGGTATTTTTCAGATATGTAGTTTGGAAGGTAGAAATGCAAATGTGGAAATAGATTGTATTTTGAATGTGGCTCTTGTTTTGCAGAAGTATTGTACGATTTGCTGCCAACTAGTGGAATGTATTTTGGTCAGGGGTGAGTGAAATGGTTGTATGCATCAGGGGACTAGATTGTAAATGTTG
Source organism: Lamellibrachia columna (assembly GCA_963662155.1). Lineage (NCBI taxonomy): Eukaryota > Metazoa > Annelida > Polychaeta > Sabellida > Siboglinidae > Lamellibrachia > Lamellibrachia columna. The sequence continues at coordinate 35,841,087 of OY759265.1, forward strand.
TCATGTATATATGTAATATTTATGTGGTGTGTCGCCAACATTCCTTCAACACAATACAATGTTGCATATTTCAGTATTGACAATTCATGAATGTTTTCTACATTATTAAAACAGATAATTACAATATGTGTGTTGTCTGGTGATCTCTACTTCTGCTGGGTCATGCTTCCGTGGAGGTAATGAGTGTCAGATAGTGCAACCCACGTGTCATTGCTGTCTACTGTTATATTCAATGAATTAATAATGTGGGGAAGGCAGTGTTAGGTGAGCCATTGTTTTTTATATCTAGGGCACAGTCTTATTCATAAGTCAAAATTGTTTTAACTCACATAAACTATGGTTATTAGTAGATCATTTTATACCAAGATAATATATATAGTATGCATAGATAATTATATGTAGCTGATTTAAATAGGGTTGGTAAGCTAACTCAACTAACACTTGGTGTGGGGATAAGTTGAGCCACAGAGTAGCGTAAGTTGGGTAAATGCTTTATTTGTATAATTTACGTAGCCCTTGTACTAATATTTCATAACAACTCGGCCAACACATTAGGTACAACACATCTGACGAGTCTACATGCTTAATCAATAAATCGACACAATTAATATAGACTTGCAGATCAATCGTAACCACCAGTGTAACACCAGTGCTAATATGTTGCCTTGTAGCCATTCGATGTCCCAATTTGCTCAGAAAAATTAATTCCTTAATGTATTTTTGGGTGAAAAACCCTCCCTTGGTCCTTGGGTGGCTCAACTGGCCCCGTTTCGACAATTAAGCTGTTCTAATTAACTTCTCATTAATGCGTGAAGTGATGTAAATAATCTTCTTCCCAGTGCATAGGTAAACCATTTGTAAGTGCACAGACAATAATAAAGTCTGATCACATGCGTTGATAGTTTACACACCAGCAGACATTAATTACAATCGCCAAGTTTCGAAAAACATACTTTTAACTCACATTTTCTGATTGTTGTGACAAATGACACTTATTGTATGTAAATCGTGGTCTACTACATGTTCAATCACTGGGTGGTACCATATAACTGTCGCTGCTGTAGTTTCCTGGGAAACATGGGTGGCTCAACTAACCCAGTGGCTCAACTAACACTGCCTTACCCTAAACAGTTCTTGATAAAGTCAATAATTATGTTGGTAGCATTAGCTGGATGACACAAATCTACACTTAATGTTGAACTTATGTTTTAGCATTTCATAGGCATTGGAACCGGGGGGCAACCCCCAACATTCATATATCATGTTAAATATATATTGGCCCCAATATGCTTGCAAAAAAACAACTTTGTATTTGCCTTTGTATTTTATAGATTATCAGAGGATATGGGAATAAGCAGCCGAAGTAGAAAATAACTCGTTTGCTGTCATTTGAAGATTTATCTTTCTAACCATGTCTCCATGGCATATACATCAATCTGGTTTTTTTTCTTTAATATTGCTTACCAATTTCAAGATTGAATAATCCTTTTGTTCTGATGCGCCTCTAAATTAGTTTCCAAAGATTTAGGGATGAAAGAAGTTTTCTTCTTATTATAACAGTTTTACCGTTTTCCAAATTTCCTTCTGTAACAAAGTGCCTTCCAAATATCACAAATGTCAAAGTAATGCAAACAGCTCTTGTGGGCTGAATGCAACCAGGAAGATATAGGTAAGCATATTTTCTTACTGTAATTAGTAACATTATCCTTCTTCATCCATTACAAGAACAATAATGTGACCAGCATAGATGAGCTAGGTGCAGTCGTACCATTGGAGGCTTGGTTAGAGATCGAAACCACCACTCTGTGAGTCCAAGACAGATTACACATTTACCCCCTATGTGGGATATTTCACTTCCCTTGACATAGACATTAGGTACAAGGGACCTACGACTTTTAGTGCCCTATCTGAAAGATATACTTCTGCCAAATGCTATGTGAGTTCGTAAGTTACATAGAATTTTGTGTGAAATGGCTGGGTGGTTTGCCAGCCTTGGTTTCGAACCTAGTAGTTCCTGGGTACGAAGCAAGCACCAAACCATTGAGCCCTTGCACCAGTCAAGCATTACATTGAAAGAAGTCATTTGAAACAAAGTGCAGGGTGATAATGATTTTATTAAAGATGTTTTGTTAAGCTGCCTAGTCCTATCACCTCTGTCAGATGTCCTTAAAAGAGAGGCACAGTCATGAATGGCACTATCTATGAAACAGTTTACAGATCCTTACAAACAAGGAAATCTCGTAGACACATCACGACCTCATTGCATACTTCAGGCTGCATCATGTCATTGTGTGTTGCTACAATTAGTAGAGTGGCTGTCTTGCCCACACTACACCCTGCTGCCGGCATGCCCTGCTTCCCCATGATCCCACAACGACCGTCTGCCAGGTGTACCCGGTACCTCTGTCCATTCACAGAAACCCCATTGTCATAGATGTACCTGGTGTCACGCAATCCACACAGAAGGTCCTGGAACTCTTGCAGCGATAAGCCGAAGGTTTCAGTGCTCGTGGTCAGCAACTTGCCATCTATGCCATATATAGCAGCATCACTCACATGCTTTGAACTGAGCATGTCATCTATATATGCACTCCAGGATCTGATATGTGTATCATCAATGTCTCCCAGCAGACACCAATGTTTCTTCTGTTGAACTTTGTTCCACCATTGTTGATCATTGTGTCTTAAAGTCATTGTTCATCATGGAATGTTCAGCACATCGAAGGTGGAACTATTTTCAGTAGTGCTGCATTTTGTGATAATCCAGTGTTAGAGCAATGCTGTAATCCGGGAATCTCTACGTATTTATCTGTTAGTCAGACAGACTGTTGTGTTTGCTCATGAGTCACTGGCTATTTGCTCTGACTTCTGCGCAGACAAACATGCTTATATATGTACATACTTCCTATGTACATAGCAGCACCTATACATACAGTGCTGTACCTTCCATGGCCAGTTCTCACAGCCAGTTTAATATTTAATAGTTGAGAGTCACAGTACTAGCTTTTGTGTTCCCTCAGGTGTCGGCAATATATCTGATGACACGCCAGTTATGTCCATTGTCTTCCTGTGACATTTTTCTATAAAGTATTATATTGATTCTGGTATTATCTACATCTATCAGTTTTTGTTAATGTTAAACAGGTGATCTGATTATGTTAATCCATTCGACTGTCAGTTTACTAACAACACTAAGCACTCATTAATGTGCCGAGCTATTCAGAAGACTGTAAGCCATTAATATTACATCATCAAGATAAACTTTTAGTTGGCACGATCTGTCTGCCATTCAGTGCAAGCAGTTATGTCACAGTGTAAAATTAAATAGATTTTTCCAGAAAATGGTGACCTAATTCTGTAACATTCTGTACAAATAGTCAGATATATTGTTTTGAAAGAATATTTGCTATACACATACCAACTATTAGTTGCCAACAGTTTGTCTGCCGACAACTACTCATTGGCCAACTGATTTTTCAGATGCCAGCTGTCCACAAAGTGTTGTCAGATGCTGGTGGAGAACACATGCATAACAACTACATTTGAGTTACTAACTGAAAAAGTAGTCACCAACATGTTGGCAACCAAAGAATCTGTATGTGCATGGCGGGCTTAAGACACTGAATTACACAACTCAAGTTTGTGCATGTCTGTTAAAATTCTGTTTGAGGGTTTGTTTTTGCATCATGTTTGAACAAAAGTGAGTGTTTTGGAACTCAGTATGCTAACTCCATGAACACTTGTCAAAAGAGGCTTTAAGAAAATCAATTTAAGTGTGATTTTCTTAAACAAATTAACCTAGAAACCAGGAGATTGAGAGGAGACCAAATATAGTCCTGTTTTTTAAATATCGAATAGTCATTTAACAAGATTTAACAAGATGCTGATCAAAACATATTCTTCAAATGTGTAGAACTAGTTGATTGTTGATACCGAGGACAATAAATCAGTGAAATTAAATATCTACTACTGTTTTCTGTTTCTGTTAATTAATTGACAAACCCCAACTGATTGTGTGAATGTGTCTTAAAATGAAATTGACAAATGTCTAACAAGGACGGGCTGCACAAACATGAAAATATTTTTCCTTTCAATAAGCCAATGGCTCCCTTGTCAAATTGCTATCTGGATATTGTTGCTTTGGGTGACAATCAACTGATAGATGGTGGCACCACCTCGTGTGGTCTGAATAATGAAATGTAAGAACACATCTACGAAGACATTAGCGCGCCACCTAGTGAGTATGAAAGTCTCGCGCGAAATCTCGGGAGCACCTGCGGCGCCATTTTCTCTGTATTTTGAAAAGAAACGTGTGAGTGGATTAGTCTAGAAATGAACTTTCTAGAATTATACAAATAGTTAATTAACTTCATAGGCACAAACACGATCAACAGTGTCATTCGCAACATCGTATTCGCGTGCACGTGTTGTTGCACGTTTTTTCCGCAACTGCGAAGGCTAGTGCCGCTCTCGTCTCGATTAGCAAGATTTTAAGACGAAATCCTGTCAAATTACACTTACAGGTTAATGGGTTATTTTAGTCCATCGGCCTTTGTTGGTACCCATATCCCTGGCTATTCCAGTGCTGATCTAGTCTGGCTTTGAACTGAGGGACTGTCTTGGCACCCACCACCACGGTTTGCGGGAGTCCATTCCACGGATCGATCACTGTCTCTGACTCTGATCGAAAAGAATCTCTGCCTAGTCAACAGTCTGGTTCTCGGTTCGAAAATCTTCATTGTATGCCCTCTGGTAGGTCCAGGCTGTCCCCTTTCGAAGAATTTATTAGCTTCCACGTTTTACAATCCATTTAGTATTTTGAAAGTTTTGATTACGAAATCCTGTCAAATTAATTAAGTGTTTAGGCCAGGGGTACGTGAACCGTATCATTAGCATGGTGGTCTAAACGTATGTGAGGCTGCGCATGCATCAGTTTTCGTTTTTAAGTTCCTGCTCTAAATCTGTCGATGAAAATTTTAAGATCCCGCTTTAGAGTATTGTGATTATCAATAATAGACAATATATTAGCAACATGACATTATTAAGACAAAAATGCTGGAGTACCTTTGAGATAATTTTTACTTTACTGGCATAACTAAGCCTCCGAGATAAAGGCCAAGAGCGGCCCATATGCATGGACTGGGACTAGTGCCTTAAGCCATAGCGTAACGCTTGCTATGGCGTAAGCCAGCTATTCTGTATGCATGGACTCCAACTTGGCTCACTTTCCCACTAAGTCCCGGCATTTCTTTATGCCCAAGAACCAACAGGACTAACTCCTTAGAGGCGTAGCGAAGTTAGTCTCTGGCGTAAGTATAGTGCAAATGTAAGACATGGGCAGTGATTGTTTGGCATAGATGACACCAAGGACATTTGGCATAGATGACACCAAGGACATTTGAGGCGAAATAAGTGATCAAACAAATTCTTTGGAAATTGTTGATAACATTCAAAGTTCAGATTTAGACGTGACAAACAATTGTCAAGACCAGCTAAAAGGCTACTAGCCTAGAAGAGCTGAAGAGTATGTATGTATGTTTAGATATACTGTTGATTGTTAACAGTTATTATGTTCATCATGATATCGGCGTATAGCAGCGGTTTGTTTGGTGGTCAACTCCTGTCTGCTTTGACCCCACACACTTTTTAAGAGTCATCGCCCGCGTGGTGTGTGACATTACATTATGACAGGCCGAATTTTCGGCATTGGCTGCATTCACCATTTAAATCACTTTTACTCATAATTATCCACTATGTGGAGCCACTTGTTATATACGGTTGTCATGGGGAATGAATTAGCTATTCAGTAGCAGCAATCGTTGATTATTGCTCAACATTATTTTACAGAGATTTTTGGCAAATTTTAATGATGAAACATCAAAATCTACGATTTTGGACAGATTATTTGATAGTTTTAGCAACGAATCTTTGTCGGATGTTAACGATCGAAACAACAATGAAGTTGGTGAACTGTACATTGGTATATACCTGTGTTCAGCAACTGCAAAAACGTTGAAATCATGATGGCCATCTTGGATTGCTGGTTACCATGACCAAGAAATGTAAAATGATGTGGCTCATTTTCCTCGCTGATTATTGTATTTTCAAAATATATATAATATTCCTATTCATAAAATGCATTTTTGTTGCTGAAATCTTAACTTGAAGTGATGCAGTCGATTTTCTTGCATAGTTATTGGAAATGCAGTATTCAGTGGTCACAGCAGATCAGGGCTGTAGTACTGAAATAGTTAAATATTTACATTCCTTTTAAACGTTGCCCTTGTGAAATTTGCAGTGTTTGATACCAAACGTGCATGTTTACCTTGGCTTGGGCCTGGCGGTGATATCTCGCCAAAACTTTTCTCTTAATCATTATCAAACTTTGTAACTTACTCGTGATCATTAGTTTATTGTTGGCGATGCATTCAATCACGCATATCCATCTCTGAAATTGTGTGTCACGAATCCCGGGGAATTCCTTCTACATCTGGTCTAGCAAACCTAGTCTATAGACTAACTAGTCTGAGCCTATCAGTGCGCTACGTCCGGTTCATGCGTCGCAACCAGGGTTGAAAAAATCATGATTTTTTTTAATAAAAAAAGTCTTATTTTATTTATTAATCTGGTATATAGACATTTATATAGATGTTGATATTTATAAACTCTTTCAAACGTGTGCTATTCAAATCGATTTGGGCACTTGTCTTAACAAAGGGTACAAGATTTTTGCTTATACAAAGACATTAGACAAATTCCACAAGGCCTTTGCATAATCTGTCTTGGAAAGGAAAGCATGCTGTGTGTCTGTGGCTGTAGAAGTGATAATTATTGTTTGCTGAGAGTGGATTAGCACCTGTCCAGGGCTCTGTGTACTCTAAGGGTCTCCAACCAGACAGCAAACTGGTACAGTATTAAACAATTGTAGCCCAGACTGTCTCACTTGAGTCAACATACTGAATTGGTAACAACTAGAACAAGCTCTAAGTGGACTTTAACTCGGGGCTTCTGACTTGAAAAGATGCATCCTCTGGAAGACAAGTTTGTGTGGATTTACTGCATTCAGAAAGGGAATAGCTCAAACATACGCAATGTCAAAGTCAAAAAAATAATAAATCAATGATTTTTTTGGAGTGATTTAAATCATGATTTAAATCAATGATTTAAATCAAACTACCCTGATCGCAACTAAATTCATTGCTAGTCTATAGCTTAGCTAGTCCAGACATAGGGCTTAGCTTGGGACTACGCTATGCCCAGTCCATGCGTGAACTTACATTGTTAAATGGTGAAGCAACTTCATAGTTTTATGACTAGCTGACAAGTGGGTTTTACATTTGTGTTTTCAGTGAGCAATGGAACTAAACGATGCCAACATCCAGACTCTGGCAGCTTATCTGCAGAAAACACTTTCTCCTGATCCCACAGAGCGACGGGGAGGTCAGTGTTATCAATGGCGAGTTGGCTGTATATTTCCTGCAAAGAAAATGCAATTCGCACTTCACAAAATAGTTATTTGGATTAGATTCAATTATGCCCAGTGGTATGAACATCAATGGCTTGTATATATTAAATTAAATTACATAATTGAAATATGATCAGATGAATTGGCATGCTTTTATCAAGAAATGTGAAGTCATCATTATGACATTTTTGTAATAGTTACAAATTGCAACTATTACAAATATGAATTGCAACCTGCAATTTATTATCATTTAACACCCAACTTTTTAGGTGTAAAAAAATGCTTAGCATAACTAACAAAACCTTCTGGCATTAAAAAATATATTAACATATTTAAATAAATATTTATATAATTTTGTCTGCATTCCAAGTAACTGCAAGTTGTGTTTATGTGCCAGCGGAGAAGTTTCTAGAGTCGGTGGAAAAGAACCAGAATTATTCGGTTCTGCTGCTGCATCTAATGGACAAACAAGATGCAGACATCCACATCCGAATCAGTGCTGCCATCATATTCAAGAACTACGTCAAGCGTAACTGGCGTATTGTGAGTATAGCGCACAGGCACCTGTTGAAGGGTTCTTTGTTATTGTGGCATTGGCTAAGGGTCATATGGTATACTCAAAATAGGCTCAAGACTGCAGAGGATTACCATGACCTCTACTATTACTTGATAATTGTTGTGAGGGGCTTATGACATTTCCTTTGTGTCAATACTACTCAATAGTTTTACGCATGCATTGATTATTGCTTACTCTCAGTTTAGATTCACATGCATCAAAAAAAGAAAGCAAAAGTATTTATTTTCACCCTGCTACCAGATAATTACTGAGTGATTATGTCCAATTGAAAAAATGTAGCCATACATATTAGCTACAAAATAAAACAAAAAAATAATTAAATATGTTGAGAACTTTTATTTTAAGATTTTTTCCAACACAGAACTATGCCGATTCAGAAAGGCCCATCAGTCATGCGTCGTTTACCGTGGCAGTGCGGGCTGTCAAAGCCGGCAGAAATCCTGATGGCAACTTGCTGATATTTACCTCAAAAAGCCCACAACATCGTTCTGTCTGAACTAGCATAATGATGTGATTCACTAATGCTGTCATTCAATTTGATGAAATATTGACGTGGAAACTTGAAATAATCCGGCTTAAAGTGAACTGATGCAGAATGAAATGAGAAAACAAAATGGCGGATTAGTAAATAAAAAGCCCCGACGGCCCATACAACACATGTTTGTAACTGCGATGCTCATTCGCTGCATATAACCCGCCTGCTCATTCACCAGAGTGATACCAAAATCAGCCGGAATTTTTTTCGCACTGTTCTGGTTTAGTTTTGGCATTACTGTTCATTTTAGTTGATAAAGTTGAGTGTTCTATGTCTACAGATGGAGGATGAAGGGGGTGATATGATGCATGCCTCTGACCGCTTGGCAGTCAAACAGAGCATTGTAGCACTGATGCTTAAAAGTCCAGAACAAATACAGAAACAGGTACAATATTCTCTTTCTTTTTCAATACTTAGGCCCGTTTGCTCACTGGGAGCATAGGCCATCAACAAATGTTCTACACTGCGTCCTGTTTTGTGCCATCTTTGTGAGTTCATTCCAGGTGTAACCCATTATCTTAATTTCTGCTCCAAGGCCTTGCTGCCAGGTCAAGGCCAGCCTCTTTTTCTTTTACAATGGATGTGATTAACATCTTGTGTAAGTAATTGTTTTGTCATTGGAATATTTGTTTTGTATATTCTATTGATGTAACCCATGTATTGAAGTGTGCTATTAACAATGTTTGTTTTTGTAATAATTGATGAGTTACACTGTCTACTAAGCATTGTATATTTTACATATGTATAAATTATTGACATATGTAACTTAGTGTATGTGAAATGATGTGACTGGCTTTAGCTGAGTGATGCCATCAGCATCATTGGACGGGAGGACTTCCCTGACAAGTGGCCGGACCTCATCCAAGAGATGGTCAACAAGTTCAGCAGCGGAGACTTCCACATCATCAATGGCATACTGAGGACAGCTCACTCTATATTCAAAAGGTAGCACCTTGGTTCATCAGTTTCTCTCAGACCATATGTAGGTAATCATTTGGTGATAATCATTGCATTTTATGTGCACAGTTAATGCCAACATAACATCTTCGAAACAGTCTCTTTGTCTGCCATTTCACCTAGAGTGAGTTCGTTTTAGGAGAAACGATAATTATTTTAAAATTTATTTTATTTGCATACAAACAATTCCAGTATTAAAACCAATGGTTGAAACTGGCAACTACATTACTGTTGTACTAGATGCCATAATTAAGCTTGCACTGGCAGCTGTGGCGATTGATGCAAATGTTGTGGGTGTGGTCATAGGTACAGACACGAGTTCAAGTCACAGCAGCTGTGGACGGAGATAAAGTTTGTGTTGGACAACTTCGCTGCACCTCTCACTCAGTTATTTGCTGTAAGTGCCACTTCACGTGTACTTCACATGTACTCCACAGTTTCACCGGGTGCTCAGTATTGTAGAAATTAATACAATATTTTCAGGTGGATATCTAATTTAGTATCTCCTTTAGTAGATCTCCTTAAGTGGTTTAATCGTTTATTGATTTTTATCTATAGTAAGAACATTCTGTTCAGGATAAAATCTAAATTGAAAATATATGTTACCGTATACTTTGTATAAAACCAATATAAATGTGTTATCGTGTTTATGTTGAAATTATTATTTTCACGTATCAAAAATTTTTTTCACCATGTAGACATTTTCATTGTCTTATCAAGGCAACTTCATCAGTATTAATGGCGTACAGGTCAGTTGACATCATCGTACACATAAAGAAGTTCGTAATTGCCCTCGTCTCGGTTTATCGCTGCCTTGGTCTTGCATATCCATATGGCCTCTTTCACAAGTCTTCTCCTTCTGTGGGACTCCCTTATCTACCACTAATCTATGAGATGGTTTTCGGTGGTTGAAACACAAGGAGCGAAAAGAAGCGGTCGCAGTCCACCACCAGAAAGTCTGCCCTCACAGACCACACAACCACCGAAATCCATCTCATAGACTGGGAGGGAGTAAAAGTGGTAGATAGGGATTCACACAGAAGGAGAAGACTCGTGAAAGAGGCCATATGGATACGCAAGACCAAGGCAGCGATCAACCGAGATGAGGGCAATTACGAACTTCCTCGTGTGTACAATGACGTCGTCCAGCCAGCACGTTATTATTACTGATGAAGTCGCTTTGATAAGATGATGAAAATTTATACACAGTAAAAACAAGTTTTGGATAAAAATAATCATTTCAACATGAAAATGAACTATCGTGAGAAATGTTCACTATTTTATTGTTTACCATTTAATAGTGATGATCTATTGTATGAACTGATGTAATACTTCTAGTATAACATATAAATGACATGATGCATTGAAACAAACCTGCTTTATTAGCAAAGCTATACTGGTGTAACAACTTATATTTTGGATAAACCTCTGACATTTTATGTTTTGCTGATCTGTTTTCTTATTCAGTTCTCTTGCTGTGTCATGGAACGTTAATCACCTAGCTTTCCCTCTTTTGGAGAAATGTTGATCTAGTTAATGTTTTTACTTGCAGGCAACCATGGATTTTGCAAAGACACACACCACTGACCCAAATGCCCTGAAGATAATATTCAGTTCCCTCGTACTCGTCTGTAAGATCTTCTACTCACTCAACTTCCAGGTAAGTCGGTCTGTTTAACCAGTGACAATACAAGGAGCAAAGACACCGGATAGCAGGAGGATGAATGACCTGAGGGAAGAGATTGGGATGGAGTTAAGGTCAACGGGAAGAATAGTAAGAAGCGGGTGCTTGGTGCGGATGGAGGTGCGGATGGAGGCGGGCCGACTACCAAAGGGAGCAGAGGCGGTGAAACAACGAGGCTGTAAGGAAGGAAGGGAGTACTGGGTAAAGAGTGGAGGGAGAAAGCTGCGGACAGAGTGGAAAGGGATAACAGCTGGGGTGGTGCAGCAGTACATGAATTAACCTGACCCCTTTATAAAGGGAGCAACGAGGAAGAACACAATAAAAGAATGGTTTGGTTTGGTGTTTTAATTTAGCTACTGAAAGAAAAACATTTTTGTCAATATTTCTGTGTAATGTGTTAAATGTGACTGTCTGTTCCAGGACTTGCCGGAGTATTTTGAAGATAACATGCCGGCCTGGATGGACAATTTCCACACGTTGCTGACAACGGACAACAAACTGTTGGAGACAGAGGTTAGTACAGACATTGACCCAAATTCTCCAGTACACTCTTTCGGCTGTCTATTTGGCTAAGTAGTTTCTATGTCTGCCATGTTTGTGCCATGCTACTTTCTATGTTAAAAGTAAATGTGAAGTACATTGTTAATGCTGTAGGATTCAACTACGTTTTTCATTGTGAGATGACACTTCTAACATGACTCACCTGATCTAGTAGGAAACATATTTCTGGGTGATTTATGTATTGTCATTTATGCTGGTTCTTTTGTAGAAAGTCAGAATATGTAGCAGGATAGTCATAATGTGCTAGTAACCTGCTGTGCTGCTGCTGGCAGGACGAGGAACAGGCTGGTTTACTGGAGCAAGTCAAGTCTCAGATCTGCGACAACATTGCCTTGTATGCCCAGAAGTATGACGAGGAGTTTGCGCCACACCTTCCCAAGTTTGTCATCGCAGTGTGGAATCTGCTTGTCAACACAGGCCCACAAGTGAAATATGACCTCGTCAGTTCACTTTTATACATGTGTCAACTCATCAACTCTTACGTTATGTCCTAATAAAGGCAACTGACTTATAGAACAACTTTTTATTAGTCAATGTAATGACATGTCCAATAAATGTTTCTATTCAACAATAGTTAATTTGTAAAAGCAATGTTAGCTAACATACTGTGATAATAATATTTGTGTAAATGCCAGTAGAATTTTTTTTTATTAACCAAACGTAATGAAAGAGTTGTATGGCATGATAAACAACACATTGTTAATAACAGCTATACTCTATTAACAAAATAAGAGAGTTTGCAGAGAACTGAGGCCGTAGTTGATGGTTTAAATGTTGTTTGTGTGCTTTGTATTCAGCTGGTGAGCAATGCCATCCAGTTTCTGGCCTCTGTGGCTGAGAGACCAGCCTACAAACATCTCTTTGAGGCCAGCGACACACTTGCCAGTATCTGCGAGAAAGTCATCGTGCCAAACATGCAGTTTAGAGGTAATTGACCAGTTTGTTTGTGTTTTTAAATACTTGTGAAATTATTAAACTTGATTTCTATTTTTGGAATAAGGAGTACGTGCTATATTTCTTTCATATATCACATGAAAAGAGTTTAGTTTGAAATAGGTTCAGAATAACTGAATGTGTCATAATAACTGTGAGTGTGTCATAATAACTGTGACTGTGTCATAATAATTCATTGCATGTTCTGTAGAGGCTGATGAAGAATTGTTTGAAGATGATCCAGAGGAATACATTAGAAAGGATATCGAAGGGTCGGGTAAGTTGTCGCAATGATAGAATTGTTCGAAGATGATCCAGAGGAATACATTAGAAAGGATATTGGAGGATCTGGCAAGTTGTCGCAAAGACAGATTTGTTTTCAAATTTGTGTTTGCCTCTAAATTATACTTTAAAAAACATTTGTAAGTGTGATAACAAAACACGATGATGACTGACAGATGTGGACACACGTAGACGGGCGGCGTGTGACCTCGTGAGGGCGCTGTCCAAGTCGTTCGAGGGGCCGGTCATCCAGAACTTCTCCACCTATGTACAGGCCATGCTACAGGTGAGGCATTGAAATACCATGATCAAGAAGGATACAGGTGTACTAAGAGTCTAAGATGTACCTTGGTATTCATGTTTGAATGAAAAAGAAAAAGATGAGAACACCACTCAGGTATCAGTGGAGTTGAGTACCACTTTGTGTATCAAATAACCAATTATAAAATAAAAACACAGTATTTGCCGAGATCGTCAAAAACCCTTTAAAATCCTTGAATAAAAAAGTTATTCAATGGTACCCAAAAACCCTTAAGTATCAACTGTTTTCAGAATAAACCCTTGTAAAATGAACGTTTTACTGTAGATATCTGGCTTTGTGTGTCATTCGTTTCATGGTTATATCAATTATATATAAACATACAAAATACATAAAATAAAGTAAACCTGCTTCACAAATTAGGTGATTTACGATGTAATTGTTGTTGGATATGATTGCTTTGACAAGTTCACATTCTCATATATAAAACATGACATTGAGGTTGTGACAGACTGTTGAATGGAACGTGACAATAACATCAATTAAATGACTGCAACATTTGTTACAACAATATAATCTGTGGCCGCCTTAATTTGCCATTTTTCTTTGCAGGAGTACACAAAGAATCCAGCTACAAATTGGAAGAGCAAGGATGTAGCCATCTTCCTGGTGACGTCCCTGGCTGCCAAGGCACAGACACAGAAGGTGCACCATCACAGTGAACAGTTTGTTAGAGGATAATCACTCGTGTGTTGAGCACTGGGTGTGGTAGTGGCATTGGTAGAAGAGTATTGAAAGTGATAATTGAGATATGCATTGTTTTTTGTTTAAATTATTATGAATGAATTAAGTGCCATAATTGAATGGGGAATCAGTAGAACTGTTTCCTTGGACAATTCCCAGCAAGACAGCGCTAAGGCCCCTGAGGTCGTGATGAGTGCATTCAGTGAGAACACTGCCGTCACTTAACTTGCCATCATCAGGTTAACTGATAAGAATCCATGAGTAAATGATTCCCATCAGGAGATAGTTTCTCTTCGTGCCACAGTGGTGAGCAATGGCTTTCTGATGTCACGTCCCCCGCCCTCTTACACTTTAAACTCAGTATCTGTGTGTTTGGTTGTAGCATGGCATCACACAGACGAGTGAACTGGTGAACATCTGCGACTTCTTCAACTCGCACATTGTACCAGACCTCCAGTCTCCCAATGGTACAATCTCTCTTCACATCATACTAGGGCTGGATGTTCTTACATGAATGGTTAACTTCGCTTCAAGAAATAATATCAGTTCACTCCGTTGTTCTATGTGTGAAAAAGGAATTGAATTTGCACTTTTATTTGAACAAGTTTCTAAAATCTACAAATTAAGACACTTTGTGGGTCTTACTAAGAGTAAGTTTTATGGATGTGCTGTATGATTATAGTCAATTGCAGTCAGTTACAAACACAGGAATTATGACAACTTCACAAAACCCAGGCATAGCAATTCAGAACTAACCTATATGCATGCTCCTTTTTGTATGTTGGGTACTTTGAAAGAATTAGAATACACAAACACTAGTTAGTGACTATGCCGCTTCACATTGTTTCGTTCAAGTCCTGGCCCTTTGGCAAGTGCTTATTTACTGTAAATTATAATTTGTTCTAACTATTAGGTTTTTACTATTTAGTTTATTAAATACATAATTGGGGTATGTGGTGGTATTTTGTATGTAGATGACAATTCATTCTCCTGAATAACAAATGCTTTGTTTTCCTTTCAGTAAATGAGTTTCCTGTGTTGAAAGCTGATGCCATCAAATACGTAATGGTGTTCAGGACTCAGGTAGGTTTAATTGTGCCACGTCACAATCTTGAGCAGTACGGCCGCTGTTCGTTCTCGCGCACGGGGCCGACCCTCTGCAGGGTGCTGCCTGAAAACCTGCGGCTGATTGAGTGCACGAACACATTTAAAGCACATCTTAAGACTCACTATTTTAAACTTACATTTAATATCTAGTTTCACATCTTACACATCCGTTTTACTTTTTATCATACTATTAATTGTTGACTCATTTTATATTATTCTAATTTATTCATTAGTATTTAATAATCTATTTATTTATTTATTTTTTTTAAAGTTGAATGTAACTATTGAATTTTTTTACTACAAGCAGTATTTATATATATATATATATATAGTATTGTCAAATATAAACACTCCTGAACAGTGTCTTACTCTGGATATCAGTTCATAAATAAAGTTTATTATAATTACCATGCTAATTGAGGGATTTGAAACACAAGTTTCTGGTTAATTGCCTTTAGTGTATAATGAACAGTTTTATAGGTTTTTCAGCACATTCCCATTAACCCTAGGAGTGACCAATGATAAATTTCCACAGTGTACACAAATTGGAGTTATTCATAAGGGCACTTTAAAAAAATCAACATCGCTAATAATTATCGCACAAATGTGATTGTGGTATCATTTTGTTGCTAAAAAGACTTTTTTAATAATAAAATTATAAAAACTATAGCACATAATCTTATCATGGGGATATTACTTGAATTGAATTTCATCAAAAAAAGAAAGCAAATAATTTTTTTTTCACCCTGCTACTAGACAATTACTGAGTGACTGTATGTCTGACCTATTATAAAATGTAGCCCTATATATCAGCTACAAAATAAAACAAAAATTGCTCTAATATGTTGAGAACTTTTATTTTTATGATTTTTTCAAACACTGGACTATGCCAATTCAGACAGGCTGATTGGTCCTGAGTCGTTTACCATGGCAGTGTGTGCTGTCAAAGCCGGCGGAAATTGCGATGGAAACTTGCTGATATTTTCCTCAAAAAAGCCTGCAACGTCGTTCTAACTATCTGAACTAGTATAATAACATGATTCACTAATGCTGTCGTTCAATTTGCCGATATATTGATGCAGAAATAATCCGGCCTAAAGTGAACCGACACAGAACAAAGTGAGAAAACAAAATGGCGGATTAGTAAATAAAAAGCTCAGACCACCCAGACAACACGTGTTTGTAATGATGATTGTTCATTCGCTGCATAAAGCCTGCTCGCTCATTCACATGTACTCGAATAGGCCAATCAGAGCTTTCCAAAGGTATAACATGTATATTTAGATACTATGAATGGAAATGGAAATTTAATCTGCGGAGCATAGTAAAAGCAGCCAAATATGGGCACCAACTATGTGATGCATGTTGTAAGCTAGATCGTCATTAGCTATCATCGACTGTGCTCATGAATAAATATGATTCAGCTTTCCAATGATACCATTTGTTCCCTTCTGAGGTACTGGTGATGGAAACGAAAATTATTCCTACAGAGTGATACCAGAATCAGCCACTGATCATGCGGACCGAATTCGGCCCCAGGGTTAAGTGTATCATAATAAGACAGGAGGCCATGTACATCCAGTGGCTTCAGGCCCATCATAAACCATGATCAAGAATTCCATCTATCCGCATTCTAGTACTATTATGTGACTCAGATAACTAAATATAGTCAAAACATTGTAATTGTTTCAAACAATATATTCTAAAGTAAGTGAAAACCTTATTGTTGAACAGCATGTTTCCCCCAATGCTCAGCAGTATTTGCAGGACAACGTTATGATGAAGTAAACGTTGTTGTTGCAGTTGTCACGGGAAGTGCTTGTTGCCATTGTTGCTCTACTGGTGAAGTAAACGTTGTTGTTGCAGTTGTCACGGGAAGTGCTTGTTGCCATTGTTCCTCTACTGATGAAGTAAACGTTGTTGTTGCAGTTATCACGGGAAGTGCTTGTTGCCATTGTTCCTCTACTGATGAAGTAAACGTTGTTGTTCCAGTTGTCACGGGAAGTGCTTGTTGCCATTGTTCCTCTACTGATGAAGTAAACGTTGTTGTTCCAGTTGTCACGGGAAGTGCTTGTTGCCATTGTTCCTCTACTGATGAAGTAAACGTTGTTGTTCCAGTTGTCACGGGAAGTGCTTGTTGCCATTGTTCCTCTACTGATGAAGTAAACGTTGTTGTTGCAGCTATCACGGGAAGTGCTTGTTGCCATTGTGCCTCTACTGATGAAGTAAACGTTGTTGTTGCAGTTGTCACGGGAAGTGCTTGTTGCCATTGTTCCTCTACTGGTGAAGTAAACGTTGTTATTGCAGTTATCACGGGAAGTGCTTGTTGCCATTGTTCCTCTACTGATGAAGTAAACGTTGTTGTTGCAGTTGTCACGGGAAGTTCTTGTTGCCATTGTTCCTCTACTGATGAAGTAAACGTTGTTCCAGTTGTCACGGGAAGTGCTTGTTGCCATTGTTCCTCTACTGATGAAGTAAACGTTGTTGTTGCAGTTGTCACGGGAAGTGCTTGTTGCCATTGTTCCTCTACTGATGAAGTAAACGTTGTTGTTCCAGTTGTCACGGGAAGTGCTTGTTGCCATTGTTCCTCTACTGATGAAGTAAACGTTGTTGTTGCAGTTGTCATGGGAAGTGCTTGTTGCCATTGTTCCTCTACTGGTGAAGTAAACGTTGTTGTTCCAGTTGTCACGGGAAGTGCTTGTTGCCATTGTTCCTCTACTGGTGAAGTAAACGTTGTTGCAGTTGTCACGGGAAGTGCTTGTTGCCATTGTTCCTCTACTGATGAAGTAAACGTTGTTGTTGCAGTTGTCACGGGAAGTGCTTGTTGCCATTGTTCCTCTACTGATGAAGTAAACGTTGTTCCAGTTGTCACGGGAAGTGCTTGTTGCCATTGTTCCTCTACTGATGAAGTAAACGTTGTTGTTGCAGTTGTCACGGGAAGTGCTTGTTGCCATTGTTCCTCTACTGATGAAGTAAACGTTGTTGTTCCAGTTGTCACGGGAAGTGCTTGTTGCCATTGTTCCTCTACTGATGAAGTAAACGTTGTTGTTGCAGTTGTCACGGGAAGTGCTTGTTGCCATTGTTCCTCTACTGGTGCGTCATCTGTTGGCCAACAACCGTGTGGTTCACAGCTATGCAGCATGCGCCATTGAGAAGACATTCACAGTCAAGGGTGCTGGGGGGCAGGCAGCGTAAGTCTATCGTTTCATTTGGCAATGTCCTGTGAGATTGACCATTGGTAAGATGTCTTGGGCATGAGTTTTAATTAAAATTGTTTGTATGGCATATGTTGCTAGTATTAGCACTTTGCAGAATTTCAAAGGATTTTAGCTAGTGATATGTTGACTTGCATTGCAATGTGTAGTTTTTGTCAGTTGTTTCCTGACAATCCTGACAGCCGTCCCTGACCACTCTACTCCATGAATCATTTTAGAGCAGCTCTTTTTCTACTGTACAACTACAGCAGTTTGCATGGCAGTTTTCAACAAATTGCACTCATAGCAGTTTATTGTAGTAGGCAGCAGGCATACAAGAGGACGGTGTCATCAACTTAGCTACTGGAGAAGTCATTGACATACCTGTTGCATTTAAGGTCTGTTGATGTAAACATTGCTTTGAAATTGAGCAGTGAAATTTGGATGTTGTTTTACGGGTACTGAAAATGAAAACATTTGGTGAACTAGGAAAGTGCACTTGTCCAAAACAGTTATGTTTATTTATATGCACCATTTTAGAAAGGGGTCAGTCATGGTCCAGTGCTGTGGGTCAGATATAAGACTCTCTTGGACCAGTATGCTGTGTGTTTCAGTGTGACTGCTGCAGACATTCAGACAAGTATTGAGCCACTGCTGTTGAATCTGTTCGCAGCAATGGATCTACCCGGCTCTTCCGAGAATGAGTACATAATGAAAGGTTCGAGACTTTGTTTGCTGACCTAGAGCATCACATCACAGTCTGATATGTTATACCGGGATTTATTTGTTTAAAAGTATATCTGTTTTTATTTCTTTGTAAAGACAATGTGTTTGATGAAGTGATTTGTTAAAATTATTAAATTAGTATTATAGAATAAGGTTTAACACATAACATTCACGATAACGCAGAATTAAATGTATAACATAGAATTTAAAATATCATAAAACTTGTCTTTGTCTCTTTTTTGGACAGTATGTATAGGATTTTCTTTGTTTTAATTGTGGGTTATCAGGTCAACTTGCTAATGTTCTAAATGGAGACAATTTCTTTCACTTCACATTGCCTCAGCTGTATAAATTAATACCTGGTGTTGGATTAATACCTGGTGGTTGCCAGAGGTTAATACCTGGTGGTTGTCAGGGGTTAATACCTGGTGGTTGTCAGGGGTTAATGCCTGGTGGTTGTCAGGGGTTAATATGTAATATACAAGCATTATGTACTGGGCTGGGTTAAATTGTTGTCATCTTGCACCAAGGAAACTGGTGTGTGGCTCATGAAGGTCCAGAAAGGAATTAACTTTATCTTGTTTCAATAATACAACATTGTCTGACAGCTACGTATACTAACCTAGCTGTGATTTCCTTGCAGCAATAATGAGATCTTTCTCCCTCCTCCAGTCAGCAATCATCCCCTACATATCTGTGCTGGTCAACAAACTCACAGAGAAACTTGTCGCTGTCAGCAAGGTGACTCTTCCTTCTTGTGTCTACCATTGCTCTTAAAGTTCAAGAGTCTCAATCTCACATTTTGTTGAAGCCATCCAGGTTATTGTAGTTGTACAACATTGTACAGTTGATTGGAAGTCAAATAATCTATGATTGATAATTCAACACGACCATGCACAAGGACTGTTTACAGCTTGGTGTGCTCTGTACAGTTCACATGGATTGCCAACAGTAAACCGTATCTAATTCAAAATTATGAAATGTGCTCATAATTCAGGCTTCTAAAACAAGTAAATGCTTCTAAAACAAGTTCAAAACAATGATAGCCTGTTATTACAACTCGTACAGTATTCACTACTTCTTCCCACTTATAAATTTGAGATTGTTATGTTGGTGTTTTCTTATTTTTACGATATCGCAGTTGATTACTGTTAATCCTATATGTCATTCTCATACTGTGTAACCGTCTGACAGAATCCAAGCAAGCCACACTTCAACCACTACCTGTTTGAGTCAATCTGTGTGGCCATCCGCATCACGTGCCAGACGAGTCCCCAGGCTGTGTCTAGCTTTGAGGAGGGTCTGTTCCCTCCCTTCCAGGATGTCCTCCAGCAGGACGTACAGGGTAGGTTAGCCAGTCTCCCTGTCCCACTCTCCATGGTAAAACACAAGGTCCACAACTCCATGTGTCAAATTATAGGGGATTGTCAAGATGGTTAGCTGGCAGTGGCTGCTGTTTAGTCTACGCCCAAATATGGGTGTAATATTCGTGTAAATTTAATATGTAGCATGGCTTAAGACATATTAGAAAGGGCTGTTTATATATAAAGGTATGTTCTATGTGTATATTCCTGTTTCTTAATAAGGTTTTCAAGGTTGGTACCTGACTCGATAATGATGAAGTTAAGACCAGGGTACCGTTTCACTAACATTCTTATGATCTCTTAAGAACGATTTCGCTCTTAAAAATTGATATCGCTCCATAGCTATGATCGAAATTTACCTAACTGTGTATTATCTTGACTCCACTCCAGTTTTTCACAGTCAAATAAGTTTTAAAAATGTAAGCAATGAATAGCTCGTAAATTATGGCTTTTGTCTACAGCATCTATTTTACAGCACTGATGTTGATAAGTCATTGTATGCTGTTTTATGTCACCGCGAAGGTCAATGTTGTTCACAAAATGTTTACTATTCAATCTTGAGCAAATTTTTAGCTGTGTCTAACCAAAATATGTACACCCATAACCTTCATATTGGTATACTCTATGACACGACTTCAGTTGAGGTAGTTAGCGCTCTCCGTGAGCTTTGTTATTGAAAACTGTCAAACTTCACTTATCAAAACAACACATCACCGGTGTGTCACAGAAATAGAGTCCTCTGCTCTTAAAAATCTATGATGGATTCTGTGTTATAATGGGTTTTCCTTGTGAGCTCTTAGTCTTAGTGAAAGGTCCCCAGATATGGCAGCTGAATAGGGTATTTTTTATATTGATAATTATGGCAAACTTATTTGTCCAGTAAAAAAGAGTAGGTCAAGGGGAGTAAAATTATGTTGAACTTTTTTCATTCAGACTCCCACCATTGCCATGGTAACAAACAAGATGGCTTCCGTAATGGGAAAATGTAGCATACTTTGTGAATGGTCCCCAGCCATTACTACAGCAGATAAGGTCACAATTCTTTCACTATTATAGCTAGACAATTTGATATTATGCAATAACAACCTTGCTTTTGTAATTTTAGCAAATTAAATATTTTATTTTGAATTAAAAATAGTGTCGAAAAAAATCCAGTATTGTCTGTTATAAATACCTTAATTACAAATAAATTAAGCAAGTTATTACAAATATAAGGCTGTTATTGCATGGAGACAGTAATGCAGAATATAACAATGTAAACCTGATTTACGTGACTTTAATATTACTAGAGTTATACAGATTACAAATTTATAAAAATGCATTTTCTGTAAATGGCCATCAAAGAGTCTATAAGGCTTGAAGACAGGGTTGACTCATACCCAGAAGAAGAAGAAAAAGATTGAATAACGATTGGACACCGATTTCGGGGATTACTGTGTGTCATTATTAATATACAATAGAAGTTGAGGTGTCATATATCTGATGACATCAATCTGGATTGATAAAAAATAGAAAGCTATGTTTCCAAATGTGTGACATGTTCTCAGGTCACCCTCAGAAGGGATATGCCCGATTTCATCATACGATTGGCATGGCATGAAAAATGTATTACCTAAATTTGTTAGTCTCAGGAACAGCCATGAAACAACTAGACAGTAACAGAGTCACGAGACAAACAAAGTTCCACACATTCAGTCAAATCTGCCAGCCTCATATGCTGGCCCTTCCTCCTCCTCAGCGCTTCACCTGTGCTACAGTTCTAATATCAACTCCGCCTCGCGAACCTTAGCCGGCATCAGTGGTGTCGCTAATGCATTGTCTGCAGTGACGACGCACAGCTGCATTTCTTCCCTATCTGGCCGTTTAGCTGCAGAAAATTTCCTATTTGCGTGTGCATCCCGCAGTTGCTGCACTCTCCCTTTTTCTGCTCAAAACATGCTTTGTGGAATATTTATTTGCTCTGACTCAATCATAACTTTTGTTAGATGCCATCGTTGTTTACACTCAGAAATAGCAACGTCGTGCATTGTGGGAGATCACGCGTCATATACAAATGTCCGCGCCATATATGGAAATGTTCAGGCCACCACGGGGTCACAAGAATCAAAAGGGGGGCACACTTTATTCACGAATGAATAAAAGTGATTTAGAGGTATGTAAACATTATAAAAATTAACTAACATACAAAGCTATTGGAATACGGAGGAAACACATTTTGAGTGTTTTTTCAAAATACGTAATTTCATCTGCCGTGTCTGGCCTTAAATATGTTTCAGGGTGTGTTAACAAGCAAACATACATTATGATACCATTTCAGTACCTGTCTCAGTATACCCTGGCTACCAGTATCATGTAGTATTGAAAACTACCTGTACTTTTGACTGTTGTTATCTTGTTGATATACAGCTTGTGTAAAGATATTTAATTTGTTGCTTGCAGAGTTCATCCCGTACATCTTCCAGATCCTCTCCCTGCTCCTAGAGATGCACACGGACAGTGTTCCTCCAGCCTACATGGCCCTCTTCCCCCACCTACTGCAGCCCATCCTGTGGGAGCGACCAGGGAACATCCCTCCTCTCGTTCGACTTCTCCAGGCGTATATAGAGAAAGGAGCCAAACAGATAGAGGCTGACAAAGTGGTAGGTCTTATCTTAAGGCACAACCAAAATACCTGGGTGTTTTGCATTCCCTTTTATATTGCTTATTAAATGATTGATCAAGTCCCGGTGGTACTGATTAGTGCTGTGTGCCAATATTTTTATTCAGTCAGACTGGTATTACATACGTTTTGTTACATCTTCAATTGACAAAAAGCTTGAAGCTTCCAAAACCACATAAAAGTCACAGAATTTGAAAGAAAAAAGACAAGGCATTCGACACATCATAGCACGCTCAGAGTGTGCATGTCCTTCCGTGCAGAGTGTGCATGTGGCGCCACTGTTGTATCCACACGAATGCATTTCCTGCATGTAGTGTACAGAATGCGTCTGAATGATTCGGGAACCAAATTCTTCTTTGAATAGGCTAGAAAATGTGAAAACAAATGGAACCTCACAAAGAATGCATCAAATTATTGATTGGTCTAATCTTTGTATTACAATAATAACGTCTGCCAGGGTCTTTGCATGGAGCAGTAAAATAAATATTAATACAAGGAAAGTCTTAACATAGTCTTTCAATCTTTAGTATGTTTTTAGATGCACCAGAAAAACACATTCCTTACCATATACCGTATAAAATGTATAGTATGTACCGTATATCATATAGTACACATATGGTACACAACACTAGTACTGATAGATTTATCCTGTTACTGGACTATTTAGACTGAATATATCTTATAAAATATTTCATCATCATCATCATCATGCTGTCAGTCGCTATGCGACAAAGACTGCTTTCATTTCTTGACCGCCGTTCTCCATTTAGCTCTCTGCTGTGAGAGTGATGTCCATGAGTCGGTCTTTATGTCTCTCAGCTTGAGGTTTCTCTTGATGGTATCCTTGAACCGGAGATGAGGGCGTCCTCTCTGTCTGTGACCAGAAGACAATTGAGAGTAGAGGATCTGCTTTGGTAGCCTCTGTGATGGCATCCTCATGAGGTGTCCAGTCCACAGGAGATTCTTTTGTATCAGAAGATCTTCCATAGAGGGCAGCCCTATCCGACCGAGTATTTCCTTGTTTGTCACTTTGTCCTTCCAGGTTAGCCTCATGATCGAACGCAGATGTCGCATCATGAAGGCATGCAGCTTTTTCACCTGTCGTTTGTACACTGTCCAGGCCTCGGCTCCGTATAGTAAGGTGGATAGCACAATTGCGCGGTAGATCTTGCCTTTGACCCGCGTGGACACATGGTGGTTGTTCCAGAGTCTCTGGCGTAATCGGCCAAAAGATGCGCTAGCCTTGGCCATCCTCCTCTGTATTTCAGCATCAATGCGTCCATCATTTGATATAGTGCTTCCGAGGTAGGTGAATTCCGGAACAGAGTTCAGCTTGTTTCCATCAACCATGATATCCTCCTCTCGGGTTCTTGTAGAGTTGGGTTGGTACAGCACTTCTGTCTTCTTGATGTTAATCTTCAGGCCGAACTTCTTTGATGCATCGGAGAAAGCATCCACTATTCTCTGGATCTCTTGAGCAGAGTGGGCAACCAGTGCACTGTCATCTGCGTATAGCAGCTCTCTCACAAGTATCTGGGTAGTCTTGGTCTTCGCTCTGAAGTGTGCGACGTTGAATAGGTCAGCGCTCTGTCTAGACTGTATATAGACGCCATCTCCCATGCCTCGGAAAGCCTCGACGAGCATTGCTGATAGGAAGATGGAGAAGAGCGTGGGGGCCAGTACACAGCCTTGCTTGACACCATTGGTAACACCGAACGTTTCCGAGACTTCCCCTCCGACACTCACATTCGCCATCATTCCCGTATGTAGAGCCTCGATCATGGTTGTGAACTTCTCTGGGCATCCATATTTCCTCAGTAGCTGCCATAGCCCGGTCCTCCCGACTGTATCAAACGCCTTCGTGAAGTCGACAAATACCATGTACAGTGGTCGGTCCTGCTCAGTGCACTTTTCTTGTAGTTGTCGGAGACAAAATATCATATCCATTGTGCTCCGGTTGGATCTGAAGCCACACTGTGTCTCCGGAACTACTTCTGGTGTTATGTGAATAGATAGTCTGTTGAGCAGGATCCTGGCGAAGATCTTGCCTGCTATGGAAAGAAGAGAGATTCCTCTGTAGTTCCCACAGTCTGTTCGATCTCCTTTCTTGTAGATGGTTACAATGCTGGCATCCTTCCACGCTTGTGGTACAGAACCCTCCTCCCAGGCTTTGGTGATTAGTTGGTGCAGTCTGTTGGACAGATTGTCTCCTCCGTGCTTCCATACTTCAGCAGGAATTCCGTCACTCCCAGGTGCTTTGCCATCTTTCAGGCCGGCGATTGCTCTAGTCATCTCATCCATGTTTGGAATCTCATCAAGGCATGTGTTGGTAATGCGCTGCTGGATGTTGACAAGAGCTTCATGTTCTATGTCGCCAGGGACGTTGAGTAGTTTTTGGAAGTGTTCACTCCATCTTGCCACAACTCTCTTGCTGTCGGAGAAGGTCTCCGTTCCATCTGTTGACTTCAGGTGAACAGGTCCCTTTTTCGCGGGTCCCCACACTTCCTTCAGTCCACTGTAAAAGCCCTTCATGTCGTTTCTGTCTGCAGCTCTCTGCAGCTCCTCTGCCTTCATTTCCCACCAGTCTGACTTCAGGGCACGGATGCGTTTTTGTAGCAGTCTGCAGGCATCTTTGTACGCTGCAATGGTGGATCTAGTACTCCTGGTCTGCAACACTCTCTGGTGGGATTGGTCTCTTCTGCTCATAAGATTCTGTAGCTCCTGGTCGTTGGGGTCGAACCAGTCCTGGTGTTTTCTGTCTGGCTTGCCGAGAAATGTTTTAGCTGTGTTGTATACTACCTGCTGCAGAGCTGCCCATTCCTCATCTGGTGTTGAGCTTTCCTTCTCTTCCCATTGGGCAAGAGCGCTGTCCATCTCCTGCTTGAAGCTCTCCCTATGGCTGATGGTACGTAGTTTTGCTGTGTTGAGCTTGGTCGGTTTTCTTACCCCTTGCCTGTTGTGCTTTTGTCTTATTCTGAATGCCACTTTTGACCTCAGCATATGGTGATCAGTCCAGCAGTTAGCTCCACGCATGGCTCGAGTACTGTGGATGTCCATCTTATCCCGACACCTCGTGATGATGAAGTCGATCATATGCCAGTGTCCGGAACGAGGATGCATCCAGGTGGTCTTGCGTTCATCCTTCTGCTTGAACATGGTGTTCGTCACTATCAGTCCGAACTCAGAGCACAGAGCCAGTAGAAGCTCGCCATTGGAGTTGCGTTTCCCGATCCCATATTTGCCCATGACCATTGGCCATTTGTCATTGTCTCTTCCTATCCTTGCATTGAAGTCTCCTATCAGCAGTAGCTTATCGGTACGAGGGATGTCTCTGAGCGTACTTGACAGCTGGTTGTAGAAAGCCTCCTTGTTATCGTCCGGGTTTGTCATTGTTGGAGCGTAAACACTGATAATTGTAGCATAGTTGTCTTTGCTCAGAGGTAGTCTCATCATCATGATTCTGTCACTTACTGGCCGTGGCATTTCTGTCAGCTTTGTCACGATGTCCTTTTTGATAGCAAAGCCCACTCCAGCCTCCCTTCTCTCTCCTTTGGGTCTGCCACTCCAGAAGAAAGAGTATTCCAAGTCATTAAGACTACCAGACTCTGAGAACCTTGTTTCGCACAGGGCGGCGATGTCGATATTGTACTTGGCGAGTTCCATTGCTACTAGTGCAGTACGTCTTTCCGGTCGGTCGGCTGCTTCTCGGTCGAGGAGAGTCCTGACGTTCCATTGAGCAATTGTCAATAGTTGTGCTCTTCCTAGCTGATTTTTCACTGTCGACGGAAGATGAGGTCGAGCAGCGCGGTCCTTGGTAACCCGGGCGACGACCGGTCCGGTATGGTAATTCGTGCGGTTGTGCATTTCATGAGAGCTGCTTGCAAACAGTGTTGAAGTGCTGCTGGCTTTTGCAAGTTACTAGCGGCACTCTCTCGGGGAGCAAATAGAGGTCTCACACCGGCAAGAACACGTCAAGACAGGCGCGAGCTATTTGTCCCTGCAGTGGCTGGTCGGGAGATGTTGGGAGTTCCATTCATCAACCGCCCTTGATGCTGCCACAGTGACATGGTTTTCTGTTAGGGTTTGCTCCCTTAGCCTTCAGTTCTGTCGAGAACCTGTATCACAAGGCAGTGATTTTCAACTCTGCAATGCAGGGGCGTCAAACTCCCTGAGGTATTGTAGTACCAGTATAAAATATTTAATATGATTAAAACTCACTTTGGAAAGGAAATTGCACATGGAATTTGCATGTCTTTTAACTAATATATTACTTGTTTGTATTTCAGAACGGCCTGCTTGGAATCTTCCAGAAACTGATTGCATCCAGGTCCAACGATCACCAAGGCTTCTACTTGCTCAACGCTATGGTAGAGCACATGCCAGAGTAAGCAGTATGTTTAATTACAAATTAACAATGTTTTCTACAGAATTACAGTTTGCTGGGATTTGTTGCAGGTGCAGTATTGCTGCCTACCTTGATAGATGTGTCATTGTAGAATCCATTTTGGTAAAAACAACTCCCCTAGAAATAACAGTTCTCATTTGGCTCATGACAACTACTGTAATGTTGTATTGGCAGTTCTGAACATTATTCCCACTTTGTGGTTCCTATAGGAAGCTGTGTTGGATCATTAGCTGTTAGTCATTGCAATGGAAACACATTACTTAGCCATTAACGGGAGACTCGGGTCGGATTTGACGGATTTTTTACAATAAAATGAATTTCGAGTTGTTGCTATTTCCGTGTATAAATATTATTCAACTTGCCATTCATGTAAGTTGCACTGTCGAAAGAAACACATTTCTGTCATAAAACGTGTCTTTTGTATGATGCCTATCATTGCTAAGTCTTTGTTTTTGTCAAATGAACCGAGACTAATGGAACATTAGGTGATTTTCCGCGAGCCATTGCATGCCGGAAAATATAGCCATTCCAACATGGCGCATATCACGGGAAAGCCCCATTTTCACTCTGTATGATGGTACAAACAGTTTTAAAATGTGCCCGGAGGTATCCGAATAATTCCGACTATAAATGACCGCCTTTGAACCATCTCGGCGACAAAGGAATGGGGAATGCCACGACGATTCGCCGGACATCACCACGTGATGTCGGATTCCCTCAAATCAAGCGCTCTAATTGGTTGTAATACTAATTTCCATCCTCTGACGTCAGCTTGAAATACCAGCTACGTTTGATTCGATCGACTTTTTTATCCCATGAGTTTCGTTCATTTATATCGCTTTGTAAAACGACATTATGCCGTTTGGTCGAAAGCGAGTGGGCGGTTACGGTACTGGGAGGCAGCGAAAGTTTGCATCGTTGCAGTTAGCGTGCGATGCGAAGGCATCGAGGGTTGAATTCGCCAATGAACCTGCGGCGACAACTTCGTCTTCTTCGACCATCACCATGGTGCCAGCGAAAATGGCACGCAGTGTAAGTTTAATTCTGATATTTCATATCTTCACTATGATAGTGCATATGATTCACATTTATATACATTTGTGTTTTATCCAAACATCGTTAGCCTTTGTGGCATAACTATTACTGTATAACCGATTTGACGCCGATCTAGTTCATGCTGTTGATGTTCGTGGTTGTGTTGACATTCATGCCCAGGGGCCATCCAGGCACATCAGAAGCAGAATTGTGACTATGGTTTATTATATTACTACAATTTGCCTTGGTAATTAACGTATACATAGCCTATATACACACATGCGCGCGGGTGTATGTGTATAATATGGCAATGCCAATAAAGTAAATTGCATTCAATGCCATACCCCTGCATACGTAGTGGGGGGGGCTTTTGTTGTTGAACAGGTCTTGGATATTTTTTCGTTCATGAAATACATTTATATTGTGTATTTTTTCCAGGCATCAAGGCGGTCATCAACATTACCAGCTGATCCGTCTCGGAGACTGTCTGCCAATGAACGGAAGTTTGGTTATGCAGATCTTCTGGAGGAGATAGGTGTCCCGCGATTCCTGGTTGAGGATGAGACAGATCCTGATGGAGATCTTTCAACAGTACTTGTACGCTGTGCCTTGTTGCCATCACTTGTTGCGAACCTGCCATGCGCGTTGTTAGGAAGCATATCACTACACTCTCTTCCGAGCTGTCGACCGCACAGCACCCTCGGCATGGTGTGTAGCCTCGAGACTTTCTGCACCAGTTGCGACAAGGTCATCAATGCAACTCTGTCATCAGACTGTATCGATGGGACTCAGGCGACGTATGTCCCGTTTGTCGTGGTGAGATCAGCTGTGTCGGCAACGATGGACATGGGTGACATTGTGTGACATTTATTTTACAATGCCAATGACTCTTAACTTTGCCTTTTGATAGATTATACATTCAGTAATATGTATGCAAAGTTTCAATCATCTAGGTTGCTTTTCAGATGTTGAAATGTATGTGCCAATGTACATAAACTTTGAACACGATTTTCTCAAAAACATGTTTTCCCTCACACCTACCGCCTCCCGTGTCACTTCTCTCTGCTATTGTTTGACAGAATTGCTTGAAACTTTCTACAGTGTTTCTTGATAGTATGCTCTTGAAAACTATGTAGTAACTTTTCAGAAAACATTACATATATTTTATATAATGAACCATCAATGTAAAATTTCATGATGAAAAAATACATTCAGATGTAAAAAAATCATGAAAACAAAAGTTTTTTGAAAACTTGGAAAGTCAACTGACTGTTTTCATTGGGGTTATGTGGAGTAACTACACACCAAATTTGAGTCCTCTAAATCCAGTGGTTACTGATATAAGTCACACGCAACATTCAATCCAAGATGGCTGCATACCGTGGGAAAATATGTATGAAACTTTCTGAAAAAAATTCACAGCATTACTGTTACCTGGACTTGCAATCTATGAAAGTTTCAGCTCTGTAAGTTCAGTGATAATGAAATAAGAAAATAAAATGTGTTTAGACCCAAGCGACGCCTTAATGAACTATGCTCGGTTACATTGACAGACTCATGTTTTGTTTATTAGTATTTTATGAATGATGCAGTGTATTTATATTGTTAATGGTTATTTCATTGTATTTTATGAATGATGCAGTGTATTTATATTGTTAATGGTTATTTCATTGTATTTTATGAATGATGCAGTGTATTTATATTGTTAATGGTTATTTCATTGTATTTTATAAATGATGCACTGTATTTATATTGTTGTTAATGGTTATTTCATTGTATTTTATAAATGATGCAGTGTATTTATATTGTTGTTAATGGTTATTTCATTGTATTTTATAAATGATGCAGTGTATTTATATTGTTGTTAATGGTTATTTCATTGTATTTTATAAATGATGCAGTGTATTTATATTGTTGTTAATGGTTATTTCATTGTATTTTATAAATGATGCAGTGTATTTATATTGTTGTTAATGGTTATTTCATTGTATTTTATAAATGATGCAGTGTATTTATATTGTTGTTAATGGTTATTTCATTGTATTTTATGAATGATGCAGTGTATTTATATTGTTGTTAATGGTTATTTCATTGTATTTTATAAATGATGCAGTGTATTTATATTGTTGTTAATGGTTATTTCATTGTATTTTATGAATGATGCAGTGTATTTATATTGTTGTTAATGGTTATTTCATTGTATTTTATAAATGATGCAGTGTATTTATATTGTTGTTAATGGTTATTTCATTGTATTTTATGAATGATGCAGTGTATTTATATTGTTGTTAATGGTTATTTCATTGTATGTTACTGCTGAGCTAATGCATATCAGGAGTGTCATTATGATCATGAAAATTATGTTGCTGTAGATTTAAGGTGAGATACCCCAGGTCGATGGGATTTATTTTTTCCTATCGACCTGGAGTGTCTCACCTTAACGTACCTGGATTTATACATGATGTAGAGTTGACATTGGTTCTACGTCCTAGAGGTATCATGACAATTTTTACACATTTTTTATAATTTAGTTTTTGGTGAATTCACACAAAGTTGTGTTTTCAGAACAATTCTGATGACCTACATCAAGCAAGTGTTTGTCCTGCTCTTCCAGAGACTGCAGAGCTCCAAGACCACCAAATACATTAAGAGTGAGTCTCTTCTTCCTTATTCCTGGTTCTTCTTCCCACACATTTGTGTAGACATTATAACATTGTATTTGTGCTGTTAGTGTGCTCATATACAATTAAAGCCACTCAAGAAGCAGAAATGTAAGAAAACAATGCAACCACTGGTTGCAACTGACATTTGTGCAAATCATTAGTTATGCTACACCAGTCACAAAGTTAATCAACAGAAAACTGTTGAAACATTATCATAACATCTTGAACAATACTTTGGAATTAAAATGCAACCCCAAAAACTTGAAATGAGTTTGGGTTCTTCATATCCTGACCAGTAGTAAGATTGGTAATATTTAGAGGGGCAAGAAAATGTATTGTGACTGTTCTTTGGTTTCCAGCACACACTTGGCAAACTAACAGTTTCTTGTTATCCATTCTTGCAGGCATCCTGGTGTTTTTCTCTCTGTTTGCCACCAAGTATGGACCCACTGCACTCATAGAGACAGTCGATTCTATCCAGCCTAAGTAAGTAAAATTATGTATAAAGGGTAATATTTCCTTCACTCAAGTCCAGTGACTATTTCTGCTATCCTTAGTATTAGGTTTATACCCTTGTTAGATTTTTAACAAGATTGCCATCCCAAACAACAAGTTCCAGATGGCAAGTGGACAAGGAAGCCATTGGCTTATCGAGAGTCCAACAATTTTTTCATCTATGTGCTTTATGCCAAACAAACTACAGCAGACACAACACATTCAGCCATGAACAACTTATCTAGCACCATGCCAAACAACCTACAACAGACATAACACACCAAGCCATTAACAAATATATGTTAATTCTATTTTTAAACATATTCACTCTACTAGCATTAACACAATCATTTGGCAGTTTGTTCCATTCTTTTATCACCCTCTGAGAAAGAGTACTTTCTCATGTCCAACCTACACTGCTCCTTAACTAATGCTGCTTTGTGTCCTCTGGTTCTACTGCCTTCTTTAAGTTTGAAGAACATATTCCTATCAACATCCTCATAACCGTTCATTATTTTAAACACTTCTATTTGGTCTCCTCTTAGTCTCCTGGTCTCTAGATGTTCAGTAGTGACATGGACAAAGTTCATTCCACTGACAGAAGTTGTTGATATTCTAATACAACTTCTGGTAATTGAACTTGGTTTCTTTGTGAGGCATTTTAGTAACAGTTTGTGTCAGCATACATAACATGAACAGTTTGTGTCAGCATACATAACATGAACAGTTTGTGTCAGCATACATAACATGAACAGTTTGTGTCAGCATACATAACATGAACAGTTTGTGTCAGCATACATAACATGAACAGTTTGTGTCAGCATACATAACATGAACAGTTTGTGTCAGCATACATAACATGAACAGTTTGTGTCAGCATACATAACATGAACAGTTTGTGTCAGCATACATAACATGAACAGTTTGTGTCAGCATACATAACATGAACAGTTTGTGTCAGCATACATAACATGAACAGTTTGTGTCAGCATACATAACATGAACAGTTTGTGTCAGCATACATAACATGAACAGTTTGTGTCAGCATACATAACATGAACAGAATTATCCGTATACTGCTACCAAAAAATGCAAAGTGAATGAGCACTGGACTGATCGTGATTCAGTGTGTTGTGTTATCATATGTCAGATAAACTTATTCAGTATTCTGTCCAGTACATGTTTGTTAGATGTCAATGAAGCATGAAGTTATGTCTGTTGTACCCAGGTTGTTTGGCATGGTGCTAGATAAGTTGTTCATAGCTGGAAGTGTTATGTCTGTTGTAGGTTGTTTGGCATGGTGCTAGATAAGTTGTTCATAGCTGAGTGTGTTATGTCTGTTGTAGGTTGTTTGGCATGGAGCTAGATAACTTGTTCATAGCTGGAAGTGTTATGTCTGTTGTAGGTTGTTTGGCATGGTGCTAGATAAGTTGTTAATGGCTGGGTGTGTTATGTCTGTTGTAGGTTGTTTGGCATGGTGCTAGATAAGTTGTTCATAGTTGGATGTGTTATGTCTGTTGTAGGTTGTTTGGCATGGTGCTAGATAAGTTGTTCATGGCTGAATGTGTTGTGTCTGCTGTAGTTTGTTTGGCATAGAGCTAGATAAGTTGTTCATGGCTGGGTGTGTTATGTCTGTTGTAGGTTGTTTGGCATGGAGCTAGATAAGTTGTTCATAGCTGGATGTGTTATGTCTGTTGTAGATTGTTTGGCATGGAGCTAGATAAGTTGTTCATAGCTGGATGTGTTATGTCTGTTGTAGGTTGTTTGGCATGGAGCTAGATAAGTTGTTCATAGCTGGATGTGTTATGTCTGTTGTAGGTTGTTTGGCATGGAGCTAGATAAGTAGTTCATAGCTGGATGTGTTATGTCTGTTGTAGGTTGTTTGGCATGGTGCTAGATAAGTTGTTCATGGCTGAATGTGTTGTGTCTGTTGTAGGTTGTTTGGCATGGAGCTAGATAAGTAGTTCATAGCTGGATGTGTTATGTCTGTTGTAGGTTGTTTGGCATGGTGCTAGATAAGTTGTTCATGGCTGAATGTGTTGTGTCTGCTGTAGTTTGTTTGGCATGGAGCTAGATAAGTTATTCATGGCTGGATGTGTTATGTCTGTTGTAGGTTGTTTGGCATGGAGCTAGATAAGTTGTTCATAGCTGGATGTGTTATGTCTGTTGTAGGTTGTTTGGCATGGAGCTAGATAAGTAGTTCATAGCTGGATGTGTTATGTCTGTTGTAGGTTGTTTGGCATGGTGCTAGATAAGTTGTTCATGGCTGAATGTGTTGTGTCTGCTGTAGTTTGTTTGGCATGGAGCTAGATAAGTTATTCATGGCTGGATGTGTTATGTCTGTTGTAGGTTGTTTGGCATGGAGCTAGATAAGTTGTTCATAGCTGGATGTGTTATGTCTGTTGTAGGTTGTTTGGCATGGAGCTAGATAAGTAGTTCATGGCTGGATGTGTTATGTATGTTGTAAGTTGTTCATGGCTGAATGTGTTATGTCTGTTGTAGGTTGTTTGGCATGGAGCTAGATAAGTTGTTCATGGCTGGATGTGTTATGTCTGTTGTAGGTTGTTTGGCATGGTGTTAGATAAGTTGTTCATGGCTGGATGTGTTATGTCTGTTGTAGGTTGTTTGGCATGGAGTTAGATAAGTTGTTCATAGCTGGATGTGTTATGTCTGTTGTAGGTTGTTTGGCATGGTGCTAGATAAGTTGTTCATGGCTGAATGTGTTGTGTCTGTTGTAGTTTGTTTGGTATGGAGCTAGAGAAGTTGTTCATAGCTGGGTGTGTTATGTCTGTTGTAGGCTGTTTGGTATGGTGCTAGAGAAGTTGTTCATTGCCGAGCTACAGAAGGTGTCTGGACAGAGAGAGAGGAAGATTTGTGCTGTTGGGATAACACGACTACTCACAGAGACAGCAGCCATGATGCAAGGGGAATACCAGAAGTACTGGTCAGTATTAGTGAGGCAGTAATAAGCATCTACAACAACCTGCATATGCCCCTTATGCTTTTCATGCATTTCTTTTTTCTTTCCTTGCAGGGGGCATATCACAGGTTTAACAGCATTTATTCCCTCCCTCCCCCCCTCCCTCCCCCCTCCCTCCCTCCCCCCTCCCTACCTCCCCCCCTCCCTCCCTCCCTCCCACGTTATTTACCTTTAAATTGCTTCAAAGTAGCAATCTTTTACCCTAATGCTCTGTTATTATTTATCCACTGTTGTTTAAGGGCGCTGTTACTGCAGAGTCTGATTGGCTTGTTTGAACTGCCCGCTGACGAAACAATCCCTGAAGATGAACACTTTATAGAAATTGAAGATACTGCAGGTTAGTGATTAATAGAACAAGCACTCTCATCGCATTCACCAAAGATTTACCTTTATTATAATGCATGCAATTATACTTTCAACATTTTTTATCCACTATTTACTGAAGGGCACACCTTCACAATGGCATCCCTGATTTTTTCTTTTGATTTAAGGATAATAATTGTATTCCCATAAAGTTATTAAGCCCGTGAAGCCTGCAAATATTCATCTTAAGTCATATGTATTTTTATGCTGGATTCAATGCATTTTAGTTGTTAAGTTTTTCTTGTAATAAAAACTTTTTTGTGTGTTTTGTGTTTTCTCTGCAATTTAAACTGACATTCTCAACAATCATTTCCTTTGTCGCTCTGTATTGAGGTCATATTTTAAAGCTCAACAAAAGTCATGGTTTTGGTGCTATGCACCTAAAAGAAATCGTAAAAACTAATAATTTGCAACTAAAATTCAAGAATATCACAGCAATTGTTTACTCAGAATGTGCTCTAAAAGTTGGAGATTCTGGTCATTTCTCTGGTTGACTGAGGGCTGACATGTTAAGCAGCGCAACCAACAAGCGCATGCACAGTTCTGATCTGGGTAACCTAGACTACATGTAACATATTAAGTGAGGCCGGCATACACAGAACCAATGCTGTCTCAAACAAACGTTCTGTTTTGATAGAAAGAGGGCTAATTAAGTAAACAAAGGGCAAAATATGTTATATAAGTTGAGTTTGGACGCAAACACATGACCATATCCTATTGGCAAGTTTGGAATATATGTATACAAATATATTTTCATTTGGCGAGTGAATATTGGTAGACTGTGAGATGCTGTATGTTCAACAAGGGTTTCGTAGCAAACCACTGGTGTGATTTTTTATTGTAGTTGCAAATTATTATTTTTTTTAGGAACTCATAGATGTATAGGCCCAAAACGAGGACTTTTGTTTTCCTTTAATGTACGTTATTGTGAAACTGTTTAGACATAGATCTGTGATATTCCTGCTCACATGCGTCTGACTTTTGACCAGGTTACCAAACAGCGTACTCCCAGCTGCTGTTTGCGGGAAAGAAGGAGCACGATCCCTGCGCTGTTATTCCTGATGTCAAGATCAACCTCGCCAAATGTCTGTACAAGTTGTCAACGAGCAGCCCAGGCACGGTGAGCATCTCTACAATTAGAGTGGGAGCCCAGTGCTTTTATTTATGTAAACGACGCCAAAAGGTTTAACCCGTGGACTGAAGGGACCACCTCCGACATCCCAAAAATGTGTTGCTGCCAAGGTTATGTTCAAATGTTCCCATGCAGTTCCCTGACTATTTTAGGTGGGGGGTTCCCCCTACCAGCAACCCCCAAAGGGTGAGAAAAAGTACATTTATGGGAATTGCACCAATGGGGTTCCCTGTGTATGGAATGACCAATGCCAGCAATCTTAGGTGGCGGATTGCCCTTGCCAACAACCCCCAAAGGGGCATAAGAGAAAAGGGGTGAGAAAAGGGGCACTTATTTAATAGAATGGCACCAAATTAATGGACTGGCGCAAAAGAAAAAATTATGTAAAATGTTTCCTTGGAGTTTGACTGAATGGACCACCCCCCGACATCCCCCAAAATGCATTGCTGCGTGGTCTGGGCTGGGGGGTTGCCCCTGAAATCACCCATCAAAGAGGGCAAAAACAGTACATTTATTTATTGGAATGGCACCAAGGCTAAAAAGTGTCAAATGTTCCCATGAGGTTCCCTGACTGTAGAATGACCCATGCCAGCAAATTTAGGTGGATGGTGGTTGGGCCATTTTTTTACCCTTGGTTGAAAAAATGGGCATTTATTTAAGGGAATGATGCCAAGTGTAATAAAAAAGTTTCATATCTTTCGTTAGGGTTCCCTGGATACGGAATGACCATTGCGAGGAATGTTATGAGGCTTTTCTCCACCAGCAACCACACATGGGCACCACATGCCTCTCATCCCCTAGTCCTTCAATCCCTAGTAATGGCTATTACTTCAATTGTAATCATCGTAGATACACAATTTGACCTACCATTGATGGTATAGATGCAAAGAGTCTAAACACAATGCTGTTTGTTTTTGACAAACGGTTTTGTCGTTGGTGTCATCACTGTCCTCATTCCATGCATTGTCGGACTCCTCGTCGTCTGTCGATGTTGCTCCCAGGCTCTCCCCTGCTACTCTCATAGGAGTAGCTGTGAGGGACTCCGGGAATGTACTTATTGGATACCAGTCAGGCTCCAAGCAGTTTTCTGTCTCCTTCCATCTATAGTCAGTGGGATTCGTATCTGGTTGACAAGTGTCTTGGTGCATCGGGGAAGAGACGCGCAATTAATCTTCTTCATTCTGGCCAGGGACTCATTCTCGTTGCCACCACTCACACGCATGAAGACCTTGTATCTTACATCGTTGATGTCGCAGGTTTTGAAACCATACAGCAAGCAGATAAATGAGGTGACAACAAAAACGTCAACCTCTTCGGACGTGAATGATCGCAATGCCATCACGTGTTTATGCATGGCATCTGCCTCAAGCAGCGTGAAGGGCTTCACCTTGCCTTTTCCAAAGAAACAGGATGTTAAAGCACAGAATGAAGACCCATAAATGCTTCAGTTCTGTGCTATTTCTCGTCAAGGTTGGCAGCTAAGTTTGACACAAGAATGTATCTTCGGTGGTTTCCAAACCCAAAGTCTAGGATGATGGTTATCCTTTCTGATCTTCCGGCAAACCCAAGGACGTCCGTGTCAGTGGACCTCACCAGAATGTTTCCCAAGGAAACACTACTCGTGTAGACCTTTGAGATGGCTGGGTACTCCTGTGTCAGATTGCCCTCGCTGTTCTTCGTTTCTATGCACTTACCACCATGCGACACGTACACCGTTCTTCGTCCTATAATTGACCCGTAGTGCGGCTCTTCCACTCATCCATGAGGAAATGGGCAAACTCATCCTTAAACACCCCGTACTTGAGGAGGTCCGTCCCACTATTTCCTGATCTACGCAGCTTTCGCTCAGAAACTTTGATGGATGGTGACTGGTACTTATCCAGTATTAAGTGTATTTGCTCACCACGAAAGGAACAGATCCTTGGCCATCATTGCATATGTGGACTTGCTGTGCTGCAGCATGGTTTCATGCAGGAGGATGCCGCCATCAATCACAGTGGCTGCGTTTGGGGGAGAGTTGCATCTGTAAGCACAACAAACTGTCTACTTTTTCAAGTGCCTTTATGAGTGTCACGTCGTCCGTCTTCAGTGGAGTGCCGTCGCTGTGAGTAAGAGAAAGGAGGACAGCAGTGATGAGAAAACTCAGGAGGTGGCGCAGGTCAATTCCGTCGTTTGTCTTCATTCTACAGCGGACCTTGCGTAGGATTTGTGTGTGCGTCGAAATGACAGTGCGCCAGTCTTCAGAATCTCATGGGCATTGGAGTCCATCTGCCGAAGTTTGTGGAGGAAGAGGGAATCCCATCTAGCGTAGTTAGGGCGATTCAAAGAGAAGCAGGTTTGATCACACTTGGGAAGGCACGGATGTATCCATCAACATTGTTGGCGTGTATGGCCCGCTGTTACTCTCGATACACCCTGTTGATGAGGTATACGTAGGTGGCCCGGTATGCTGCCGTGCTTCCGTACTGTCCGTCAGTGACATCATGGGAGAAGCTCTCATATCCCTTCATGAGATCCTCGAAAGCTGCATTCTCAATGTCAGCTTGACAGTGTTCGACGCTGCTATCACATTTTACTGAACATCGTCTCCTGGACAAGGCACGCTTCCTCATCTGTTATTAAGCCCAAGTTCTTGTAGTACAGCGTTCGTCTCATCACAGCCGCAAGAAGTTGGTGGATCCTGGTACATCTGTTGTAGAATTTCCCTTTCATGAAGCCAGCAAGCAACCCCCCTCAGCTAAGACACCTACATCGGTGAGAAGGTTTCAACCCCTGAATCAGTCAAGAATGTTCCCAGGGCTCCGAACTAGGCCAGTTGAAGGTGGAAGTTTCCGAGCAATATGATGAGTCTATTAAAACCTGAGCTTGCATTGCTTGAATGGAGTATGCCTTCAGGGCAACAGCGAGATCATAAGTGACGATGGCGTAGAAATATGGTTCGTCTCGTCAGCAACCATGGTGTCCTGCACCACATCGTTTCTTGTAGGCAGGGAGATGGGGTCCATGTATGCGATCACAGTTTGGGGGAGGTCATCCGTCATGAATCGAGAGAAGAATCCAGTGAAGAGTGACAACTTCTGGGTGAAGGACTGAAGGAGCCATATGAAGTCGATGCCCTTTTGTCGCAGTCCTTCTATCTCCATAGCCTCAGCGGACGGTCAACTTGAATTGAGCCCATTTCAGAGACGTGAGAAAAGCAGGAATCACCTTCACGTTTCCATCGAAGTGCCTCCTCATCCTGCCAGTCAGTGTCCCAACCAGGTTAACTGGTGGTGTCTCTGTGGATGTCTGTGGTGGAAGTTTTTTCTGGTAGCATATTCCCACCATGGAATGCAGTGTGTTTTTGCTGTTGGGTATCTCAGTTTTAACATCATAGTTATCCCAGTTGTCCCTAATCCATTGTATAGATTAAGGCCGGCATGTGTTTCCCGCCCACCATCAGAGCATGTGTAGGCAATTTCGGTCTCGAGCTGCTTCAATTCATTGTAGCTGATGCATTGGACAAAGCAGTTCAGAATGCTCAGCAATGATTTCGACCCTGCCAGGGTTCCCAGACCTAGACCAAGTGCTTGGTGCTTCCAAGGACGAACTGCACCTCTGGAATAATTGAGTACAGCATCCGATGCACTGGACAGTGTTTTTCTCTCGATCACATCCCTGGAGTGACGCAACTCTGGTTCTACTTGCAACCATCGATGAGGGTACGGAAGAACAAGAGGGCCAGGTGAGGCATGTTGGGAGTGATCTCTTTCAACAATTGAAGTGGGTGACGATGTCTTTGGTGGAGGCATTGCAAGAATTTTTTTCCGCAACGCCATGGCGGCACATCTGATTTCTTCAACCTTGTCATTGGAATCATTGAGCATAGCAACTGCTTCGGTAGGGATCACTAAAGAGTGGAAGACAAACGTTCCAGATTTGTTTGCTAGTTTGTCGATGAGCATATTCTCAAAACGTTCATTCACGTTCGACATGAGACCTTGTACAGAATACTTATTCATGTCATCCTGTGTTCCTCCATCAGCATGAAACTCTTCTTTGTACAAGCATGGCAGTTTTGTTTTTGATGACTTCATTCTCGAGGAACATCGAAAATGTTTGGAACACATGTTACTTCCGATTGGGTTTTTGTTGTTGTTCCTTCGTGTCCTGCCTTACATAGTCACACCAACAACATAGTCACACCAACAACATAGTCACACCAACAACATAGTCACACCAACAACATAGTCACACCAACAACTGTTGCGGTACTTGGCCTCTTTTGCAATTACATCTTCCCCAAGCCCAATGATCCTAGCATCACCTTTTTTCCTTGCAGCAAGAAGTATTGACTTGCTCCCGTATTTTGTAATACAATGGTGGAGGCATTCATCGTTCTGCGACTTCTTCTTCCTCTTCTTTCCACAGACGAGGCATTCCTGTCCAAGAGCTCCTCTTTTATTGTATGAAGGACGACCCGAGTTTGAACGGGTAGTTTTACCGAGTGGTTGAGATGGTTTGTTGGCAGGTGATGGTTGTCTCTTGACGGCACAGAAATGACTGAGGCATTGCGAGTGATGGTAGTTGCCTTCCAGTCACGCATTTGTGCTGTTTGCTTTTTTGTGCTGGAGAATGTATAATTTTGAAGTGTCATTCGACATCTAGTAGCATTCTTGGCTGTTTCCCAGTTTGAATGACTTCAGGCCAGGTTTATCTTCTTCTGTCTCGTTGCAAATGATAGAGAAAAGGAGAAATTAAGCAAAGGGAAGTACCATGTTGACATTTCATGGGTCATTATTTGTCTCATCACAGTAAATGATGGCGGTGCACCACTGTCTCGATTAATGGAAAAGTTGACAATAACACAATTATAATTCAAGTGTTAATTTCAAGTAAGTATTACATCAGCAATCCTCTGTTTGAAGTTGGCAAGTTATCAGCAATATAGTAAATAGGAATGTATTCTTTCAGGATAATGCCAATTAGCATGCAAATAAAAGGAAAAAGATGTTATTTGTTAATGTTAATTACACAACATTCGCCAGTAACGACTCTCATTTTTCCCACTTGTGGTTTGCTTAAAATGGTAAATGTCGCCGTGTTAACCACTATGCTTGTTTGTGTACCTCCCTGTGCTCCCATCTGCTCCCTTTTCTAACACTACTATGCAATTTTCAACTTGCCCCATTCAATAGCTCGCCCTATGTTGAGTGATATTACAAGCAGTTGCGTTACCGTTGCTTAAATACAGCAAAATAATTATATGTGTACCTCAAAATAGTAAACAGTCGTTGACATTAATTGTTCATTGGTTCATCGGCCTATATCATTCATATTGAATTCACACTGATCGAATGTAGTGATCTATCAGGCCCCGGAACATACCTACATCGAACGAGATTTGCCCAGCAACTTGCGTACTTTTGACGCAGACTGAGTGGTGCCATTTATCAGACCAAAATTCTGTTTCAATAAATATCCGTTTTCTCACCCTTTTTGGGTTGTGACGGGGAATCCCCCACCTAAAATTGTTGGCATTAGTCATTCTGTACTCAAGGAGTCCCATGGACAGATTTGACACTGTTTTTAGCCTTGGCACCATTCCCATAAATAAATGTACTTTTTCTCACCTTTTGGGGGTTGCTGGCAGGGGGAACCCCCACCTAAAATTGCTGGCATTAGTCAGGGAACCACACGGGAACATTTGGCACTGTTTTTAGACTTGGCGCCATTCCCATAAATAAAGAACTTTTTTGCCTCCTTTGATGAGTGATTTCAGGGGCAACCCCCCTGGGAGCATTTTTAGGATGTTTGGGTGGTCCCTTCAGTCCATGGGGTCAAACCTTTTGGCGTCGTTTACATAAATAAAAGCTCTGGACTCCTGGTCTAAAATTTATAACCAAGACAAGTGGATGTTGTACTTTGATGCCAATGCTTTATTGTTGTTGTTGTTGGTTGTTGTTGTCATTTCACTGAAGATGGCTGCTGTCTTTCTTTGTGCAGAGGTTTATCAGTGTAACTTATTGCAGTAAGACGAGGTTTTTATTGCAATACAACAAGTTTGTTTGATTGTTACATTGTATTTGGAATTGAAACGCCAATTCCGGAATTGGAATTGAAACGTCAATTCCGGAATCGGAATTGAACTACAATTCCGGAGATGGAATTGAAACGCCTATTCCGGAATTGGAATTGGTGTTTTGTTTTTAAAAGGAATTGGAAACACTGGAAATGTAATTGGTATTTTCAATTACTTTTTTGTTACATCATGTCACTTTTTAACTTGAATTATTCACTACAAATAATTAATAAAATATATGTTGCATATATCATATTTGTTTGCCATCATGCACCATAATATGCAGAAATTAAATTATAAAATAAAGCTGCTTTAAAAATAGATACTTTCTTCATATACTGTTATTTCGATATAGAATTGGTATTTTTGAGGTGGAATTGGAATTGGCTTGATGTAATTGGTGTGTAATTGGAATTTATATTATTATATGTATGAGTGTGTGACTCACGTAATGCCTGACACTGACAATGATGTGATGTTTCTTGTTGTAGTTGCTGCCTCTCATCGCTGGAGGTCTTCAGCCAGACGCTTCCACCTTCCTGCAACAATATCTCAATGCAGCCGGAGTCTCTCTCTCCTGATGGCCAAGTTGCAGTCCTTACTGACATGTCATCCATCCAGTTCCTACTGACACGTCATTGTTATGCTATGACAGTCCTGATGGCCATGTTGCAGTCCTTACTGACATGTCATCCATCCAGTTCCTACTGACACGTCATTGTTATGCTATGACAGTCCTGATGGCCATGTCACAGTTCCTACTGACACGTCACTATTGTATTATCACAGTCCTGAGGACAACGTCTGTATACCAAATGAATTTAGACACATTGTTATACTCGTTCTGATAGCCATGTTTTTGTTCCAACTGTCACCAGTGCACTAATGGTGACGTCCATATTGTTACATCAGCACCCAGTTATGTTTATTGAAATGTAAATATGTCACTAGCACTGTCCACTGCCATG
Source organism: Lamellibrachia columna (assembly GCA_963662155.1). NCBI lineage: Eukaryota > Metazoa > Annelida > Polychaeta > Sabellida > Siboglinidae > Lamellibrachia > Lamellibrachia columna. Next base: position 35,884,236 of record OY759265.1, read on the forward strand.
ATGTAATTCAGGTTGTTTGTCTTTGTGTGTGTCTGTAACATTCTCCTTTTGCAATGCTATATTCTGTTTGTTTGTGCATAATACGTTGACAGGGATGTGCTAGAAGCGTAATTTTTTCAATCATTAAGTATGGCAAATGGTGTAAAATCACTATTTATAGATAAAAAATATTGTACATTATTTTTGCAAATAGTTCGGCAAAACTTCATGATGTAAATGCATTTAATAAAACAATTTTTATAGCTTAAGATTTGGTTGCTTTTTGTTTGCAAGTTACAAGTTAAACTGTACCATAGTTCAGTGCAATTAGTCTACGTGTATATGTTGTTACATATATAATGCTGGGCACAGTAAAAGATAGGTTCTTTTATAATACAATATCCAGTCAAATGGGTCCACTCGAAGCACTGCACTTCATCCACGGCAGACCTGCATTCCAACAACAACATGACTTGTCTGCAATTAGTGCACGAAGTCTATCTATTCTATAAATCCACCACTGCAGATAGTGAGCTATCTCTATTAGAGCTGGGTGAATTAAGGCAATATGGATTGAATGAAATTGCCCAAGCTTTGAAATGCAATAAGTGAATTTGAATCTTGGTCCTCTAGATTTGAAGTCTGACATTCTAACTGCTAAGCTACAGTGTCAACTTAAACCCAGTCCGCAACAAGAAACGCCCCCACCAAGTTTATAGTTACAAATCAGCAGACTGGGACCAACTCAAAGACGACATAGACAAACTAAATCTTGAGTACTTCGACATCGACCCCAACTCACAGGATATAGACATAAACTGGACCTTTTTCCGCGAACGTCTGACTACCTTGATTAACAATAACATACCTAGACGATACACAAAAGCTAAAACCCACCTCCCCTGGATAACACGTGAACTAATTAGAATGCAGAGAAGACGAAACAAAAGCCACAAAAAGGCAAAGCAAACTGGACTAAACAGTGACTGGGAAAAAAATTTAAGGAACTCCGAAAGCAAGCTACTAAAGCATTAGCAAAAGACTATGTTAACAACCACATTGGAGACAGCCTGAAAACTAATCCAAAACGATTCTGGTCTTTATTAAGGCAAATAAAGAGAAAACATTGGCATCCCCACACTTCGAGTAAATGACCAACCAATAATTAATGATCGAGATAAAGCAAATGCCCTAAACAACCAATTTAGCTCTGTATTTACCCAAGAAAAGCACCCCATCCCCCAAATAGCCCCCTCTACTTACCCCAACATCCCCCTTCTCGAAATTGGCATAGATGGCGTAATAAAACAGCTGGAAAATCTAAACCAGAACAAAGCTACAGGCCCAGATGAACTCCCAGCCAGAGTCCTTAAAGAAACTGCAAAGCAGATAGCTCCCATCATCACCCAAATTTTCCAACAATCATACAACACAGGTAAACTTCCTAATGACTGGCTACAAGCATTAGTAACACAAAAAGATCCATAAATCTGACCCGGCTAACTACAGACCCATATCACTAACCTGCATCCTCTGTAAAGTAATGGAACATATCATCCTAAGCAACATGTGGAAACACCTGCACAAGCATAACATCATTCTCCACTTCCAACACGGATTCCAGTCGGGACTGTCTTGTGAATCTCAACTCATTGAGACAGTACACGACTGGATGACTGCTATGGACAACAAGACCCAAATTGACGCAATCCTGCTTGACTTTGCCAAAGCCTTCGACAAAGTGCTTCACCTACGTCTTCTATCAAAATTGACCTCCTACGGAATCACTGGAAACACTCAAAATTGGATCAAATCTTTTCTATCCAACCGCAAACAGAGAGTCTCAGTTAACGGTGCCCTGTCGGACATCACAGATGTCACATCTGGTGTCCCACAGGGTTCAGTTCTAGGACCTGTCCTCTTCTTACTCTACATAAATGACATAAATGGGAACATCAAATCTTCTATACGCCTTTTTGCAGATGATAGTATTATATATCGTAAAATTTCTTCCAAAACCGACCACGAAATTCTCCAAACTGACCTAAGCCAACTCCAAACATGGTCAGACAAATGGCAAATGGAATTTAATGTATCTAAATGCGTCCACCTTCCAATAACAAACAAAACTAAACCCAGTACACACAAGTACTCGCTTTCTGGCCAGCCATTATCCACCGTATCCAGCCACTCATACCTCGGAGTAAAATTGGATTCCAAATTAACCTGGACAAATCACGTCACTGACATAACTTCAAAATCTTCGAAATGTTTAGGCATGATTAAACGAACTCTTGGCCCATGTAAACCAGAAGTTAAACAAACAGCCTACAACATGCTAATCCGGCCAAAACTTGAGTACTCTTCACCCATATGGAATCCCCACACCTTTTCACAAGTTAAAAGCCTTGAAAGAGTGCAACACTCTGCTGCCAGATTTGTTAAAAATGATTACAGACGGAACACAAATCCAGCAGATCTAATTACTGCCCTTGGATGGCCAACCCTCGAACGAAGGCGCATTATCAAACAAGCCACTACCTTCTACAAAATTCTAAACAACATTATTGAGATCACCCCCCCTCCCTCCAGGCCTACTAACTCGCTCTCGAACCCGTGGACAATACATAGCCCCCAAGTGTCGTATAAATGCAATGGTGTTTTCATTTTATCCCAGAGCCATTCGCATATGGAATATGATTCCACCAAAAATTACCATCATAAAAAACCCAAAATCATTTCAAGAAGCTATTATGGAACTCCCTTTCACCACACCTCCTCACCTAAACTGCCTTTAAAACACAGTGCTCAGCGTAAACTTATCCATGGTGTGGGTATGGAGACTGTCTATGTGTGCATGTGGCAAGGCAGCGACAGTATCCATACACACAACCAACCTATTAAAAATTTTCGTTAAACATCCTATACATAAAATAAATAAAACTATCAGATAAAAACCATTTCAGCAACATTAATGATACTAGTCTTTTAATCGAATGTATCACCCACAGCGCATGCGCACAGTCCACCACAAACTCCTGCGTTAGCCCAAGTTTGGGCTGTTTGGAGTAAACCACTTGAGACTTGAGACTACATTCTTAATCCTGGACGAGGTCTCCATTGATTGTGTTTGGTAGTGACCAGGGGCGTCTGCAGGAATTTTTCCAGGGAGGGGCAAGAAATATTTATATATTTCTTCTTTCTTACCCCTCCCTGGATGTAAGAAGTAAAGTAAACATATACTTTGAGCTCACAAATATACAGTACATCCGAAAAAATTCCAGATCCAGGGGGCAAGTGCAGAATGCTGCGCATTCAATGAGAGTTGGGCGATTAAATATTTCTTTGTGGAGTTTAAAAGTAAGCCAGTGTGTGTGATATGCAATAAATTTGTGTCCGTTAAAAAGGAATACAATACCAAACATCATTAAATGCAATCCTGTGTAAACTAACAAAAGCCAACAATGACAATGCAAAACTGAACTCCTTCAAATTAACAATATCTGTGGATGACATAAACACAGTGAAAGACCCTCTACTCTGGCCCAAGGACTGGAATGTGAGGAGATGGTATGTTAAAACAAAGAGTGAATTCATCAGGAATAAGGATGTTGTATCACTGTGTGAATCTTTGCAATAACGTTCAATGCTCCACCGACTAACCGTATACAGCCACTGTCTATTATTAGTTACAAATGTAAACATTTTAGAGAGAGAGGTCCGACAGTTTAGAGACAGACGTCCGACAGTTTAGAGACAGAGGTCCGACAGTTTAGAGACAGAGGTCCGACAGTTTAGAGACTGAGGTCCGATAGTTTAGAGACAGAGGTCCGACAGTTTCGAGACAGAGGTCCGACAGTTTAGAGACAGAGGTCCGACAGTTTAGAGATAGAGGTCCGACAGTTTAGAGACAGAGGTCCGACAGTTTAGAGACAGAGGTCCGATAGTTTAGAGATAGAGGTCCAACATTTTATTTTATATACAATATTAGTAACGAATGTTATCTGTTACTTATGCAAGAACATTGTCTATATAAAAGCGAATTAAACAAGATGTGCAAATTAGGTGACGGTATGGCAATAACTGGTAAGAGTTCCATGGATGAATGTATTGCCAGGGAAGGACGCCCATACGGCGGATGTGCAATCCTGTGGAAATTATCACTTAAGTCTGCATTGAAAGAGCTTAAATGCAATCACGTGAGGTTGTGTGGGATTATGATTCAAATTAACAACTGTGAAATCATGTGCATTAATGTATACATGCTTTGCGATGGCTGGTCGGAAGACGATATGTTTTCGGAATATACGGATGTGTTAGGTGAAATACAGCAGTTAATACACACGTACAACCCCGCTCATGTCATACACACGTACAACCCCGCTCACGTCATATACGGGGGTGACACGTACAACCCCGCTCACGTCATACACACGTACAACCCCGCTCACGTCATATACGGGGGTGACATGAATACAGATTTAACTAGGAATACGCCTCACGCATATGCATTAACGAATTGTATATCGGATTTTAATCTTACGGTATGTATTGATGCTCCAGATGCGCAAATGCCATCTACTTATGTTAGTCCAAACGGTTTGACCTCCAGAATTGATCATTTTTAACCACGGCAAATTTTGGACAGAAGGTACTCGAATGTGCTATTATAAACAGCTTGTTGTTTTCTGACCATGTACCACTTAAAGTTAGGTTGGATATAAATGTAGATCACATGTTCGAAAGGAACTATTGTCGCAAACTAGCATAGCATAAAGCCAGTACTGATCTCATTAACCAATACAGTAGTGATCTTAAGTATAAACTCTCCATGTTACAATACGACAAAGAGGCTTTGCTGTGTAAGAATGTAATGCATAAAATACATGATAACGAATTATCTAGAGTATACAATGACATACTAAATATGTGTATAAAATCGTCAGAATGTATACCTACCACCTGTCCTAAAAAAAACCTTAATTAAGGTGGTGGCAGAAGGAAACTTCCTGGGTGGTCTAATGAAGTTGAACACTTGAATGCAGGAGGCTATATTCTGGCATCGACAGTGGCGAGCTGTGGGAAAGCCTCACCAGGGTGACATTACAGAAATGAGACGTATAACAAGAGCTCGGTATCACAGGGCTGTTATACATATTATGAGAGAAGATGACACTACTAAGATGGCTGAAGCCATTAGCAAAAATAGAAACCGGGACTTGTGGTCTGAGGTGCGCCGGATAAAGGGCAGAAATCAATTCTTGCCTTCAAGTATTGATGGTGTGGTGGGTGATGAAGAAATAGCAAACAAATTTTCTGATAAATATAATCACCCCTACAACAGTGTGTCATATGATGTTGCTGAAATTAATGTTATAAATACGGAGATTAACAAGCAGATTAAAGAAAATGTTTCGTATGATATATCAGTTGATGAGGTTATCGAATGTGTCCAGCGACTGAAGCTGGGTATGTCGGATGGTGAAGAGGGTCTCAATTCTAATCATATCATACATGGTCCGAAAATACTCTTTGTGCTGTTAGCATTAATTTTTAACAGTATGTTGGTATATGGTTTTAGCCCCGACTCAATGTTAGTGGGAACTATGGTTCCAATTCCAAAAGATAAGAGACAATTAGTATATACATCCGACAATTTTAAAGCTATTACTCTAGGCGGCATTGTTGCCAAACTGTTTGATGTTGTTATACTATCTAAGGAACAAAATACTCTTGCAACATCGCATTTGCAATTTGGTTTAAACAAAATATGTCCACTACTCACTGCACATATGTTATGATGGAGACAATCAGTTATTATAATGCAAATGGCAGTAATGTGTATGCACTCATGTTAGATGCCAGCAAAGCATTCGACAGGTTCAATTATTGTAAGCTGTTTAGAGTACTTCTAAAACGTAAGGTATCACCCCTGGCATTAAGATAGCTGCTGTATATGTATACTAAACAAAAACTCTAGTATGTCATCCCAATTTACCGCTTGTGACGGAGTCAAGCAGGGAGCAATCTTTCCTCATATTCTCTTCTCCATATACATGGATGGATTGTTTGAACAGTTAGAAAAGAGTGGCGTGGGATGCCACATGGCCAACCACTATACGGATTGCATCAGAAATGCAGATGATCTCACTTTGCTAACACCCACAAGATCTGGACTCAAGGTTTTAATCGATATATGCGAAAAATATGCACGCAAACACTGTGTACATTTTAACGGTACTAAGAGTAGATGTTTGATTTTTAGAGGTAGTAATTGTAAACTCGACAACAGAACTGTGTTTTTTAATGACACCGAGTAGTATATTACCCAAGATGCTGTACATCTGGGCCATCATATATCCGTTGTTAATAAGGATAGTTTAGTTGCTGATGCCACTGCAGAGGGTATAATATGTTCATGGCCTATTTCGGTTATATTAAGACGAATGTAAAATGCAATTGATTTAAACAATATTGCTGCTCTTATTATGGAGCCCCACTATGGGATCTTCAGAGTAGAGTGTTGGCAGTATTTGCACTGCATGGCGAAAAGCGCTTAGAAAGTTGGGGACATTGCTGTATTTTAAAGAATGTACAATTGCCATTTTTAATGTGCGAAAATAAAGATTCTATTTTATTACGACACGAAACATGCGAAGACGTATAGAGACTAAGTTGGAGATCGGAGGGCAGACAAGCTCGCAGCATTGCGAAGGTATACTTTTAAATATTAATTACTAAGACCGACCAATCCTAAATGTTATGTGAATTATGTTATGTTTAATTGGCAAAACAAATAGTGCCGTACAATCATAGTGCTCTCTGTGGTTAGTTTTAATACAGTACCTGCCCAATTTTCTATTAATAAATAATAGGCCTACATCACTGGTGTAATTTCGAGCACTTTTTAACATGTTTACCTTCAACACGTACGTTTAGCTGGCTATATGCGACCCATAATATATATCCGTAACATTTTCTTTGCAGCGCATTGGTGAAGCAACAGCTCGTCTCCACTCTGAGAAACACGGAGGCGGAGAACAACATCAGGCTTCGAGGTCAGCCGCCTGATTGCATCACGGCTGAAACCGTTCACAGACGGCGAATTTGTGAAAGACTGTCTACTGGCTGTTGTAGACGTCGTATGTCTAGAAAAGAAAAGCTTCTTTGAAGCCATCAGTTTGTCCGCGAGGACGGTCACGAGCCGTATCGAGGATCTCGCAGCTGATGTGAAGGCCACACTACGCGGTCGAGCCGAGGCGTTCGAGTGTTACTCACTAGCACTCAACGAGAGCACGGATAAGCGGGACACAGCACAACTTTGTACGGGGAGTCGATCAGAAGTTTCTCATAACAGAAGAGTTCGTACGACTCGTACCACTGAAGGAGAAGACAACTGGCGCAGATGTTTTAGAGGCGGTACGAATAGCTATGAACGACATCGGACTGAAACCAGAACAACTATGTGGGATAACAACAGACGGTGCACCTTCCATGGTCGGAAGAACTAAAGGAGTCGTTTCGCTGATGGAAAAAGTTCGACAAGATGAAGGTGCAACCGCGAAGTTTTCAGGTGCCACTGCATCATTCGCCAAGACAACCTGTGTGGCAAAATCACTTAAAATGCAGAACGTTGTGAGCGTCGTCGTTAAGACCGTGAACTTCGTTCGCGCTCGTCGCCTAAACCACCGGCAGTTTCAGCATCTACTGGCTGAGATGAACGCACAGTACCAAGACCTGCTGTACACTGGTTCCGCAATGAAATCAGTCGGTTCATGGCGCAGAAAGGTACAAAATTAAGTACCCGAATTCGACGATCCCACATTGATGTGCGACTTTGCCTTCCTTGTCGACGTCACGGCTCACCTCAATCAACTGAATGTCCAACTCCCGGGAAGGGAACATCTCATCAACGAACTCTTCCTGTTTGTCACCGCGTTCGAGATGAAGTTGCGACTGTGGGAGACACAAGTGCGGAACGCCAACTAAGTACACTTCCCAACACTCGTGGAATACGAACCGGCAAGTCCGGACACTTACGTATGGTTCGTTGAACTACTGCAACGGGAGTTTGCAGATCGTTTTACCGATCTCAGGGCTCGCAGCGGGGAGTTGCTGTTATTCTATACTCCAATCCGTTCCAGATGGAAGTCAACGGTGCGCCGGAACCTGTGCAGATGGAGTTCATCGAACTGCAAATCTCTGCAGCACTGAAAGCGACCTTCAAGTAGGTGCCACTAGTGAAGTTCTATCGAATGCACTGGCCAACTGAACAGTTCCCTGCATTGATCAAAAACGTCAAGATCATTGTCAGTCTGTTTGGAAGTACGAATGTGCGTGAGCAGCAGTTCTCGGAGATACATTTCGTTAAATTCAAGACGAGGACGCAGCTAAGTAACGGTCACTTAGACGACGCACTATGACTCGCTGGAACGAGTCTGCAGCCACTGTGGGGCACTTGGTGGCGCACCAGCAGCACCAGGTGTCACACTGGGCAAGATGGTGTCAGTTGAGTGCCAAGAAGACGGATCATGAACACTTGAACACTTTCTTGTTAATAGGACGTTCAATTGTTGTTCACTATCAGATGTTGGTGTTTGATGATAATAATAAATCATGTTCGTACGAGGCGATCATATGTATGATTTATTGTATGTGAATATAAATGAATAGGTCAATAGGAGCTATAATAGCTATATTCAGATACCCACCATTAAATAATGTCCTAGTTGCCACGAGGCTAACGATCGTCTATTCACTGCCAATATCGACAATAACATGTGTGTGGTTCGCTGACCAAGTCCAAATCACCAATTTGGCCCTCCACTCAAAAAGATTGCCGGCCCCTGTTCTAGGACCTATCGCGGGTTTCTATCATGATCGAACAAGATAATGTGTTCCTATCATATGATGTATTGTATCTTTTCACCCGTATCAACGAGAGACTGGATATCATTATTAAAGAAGCGATTAGAGGATGACACAGAACTGAAACAACGGACAAACGTCAGTGTGGATGAGATGTGAGAGCAAGAATTGACAGAGCATCTCAACAGCGTAGACACTACAGGCAACATAAAGATCACATACGAAGAAGAGAGCAATATATTCCTACCTATCATTGATACGATTATATTATGAATGCAGGATGGAACTCCCAGTGTATCGGAAGAAGACCCGTACTGACAAGTATCTGAACTTTAGTTCTCACAATCCGCTACATCAGGAATGGAGTGTCATTATAAAGTTACTGGATATATGCAAAAACATCGTATCATAACCAGAAGACAGAGAGAAAGAGGTGGAGAACATCGCCGAGGCACTAAGGAGATGTGGGTACCCAAGTTCGACCATAAATAAGATGAAAGAACAGAAAAGTCAGAAGGAAAAGACCAAGGAAAGGAAGGATAAGAACACTGAAAAATCCAAAGGTATGATCACTCTCCCGTATGTCAAATGAATAAAAGAACCTACACAGCGTATATTAAAACATCACGAGATTGTTACTACTGTGAAACCACAAATAAACATCAGGATAGTGCATCCTAGGACAAAGTGGAAGACCGATGGCGTATACGATATCCCTTGTAAGACCTGTAGTCCCACCTAAACTGGCGAAACAGGGAGAAAACTTGGAACAAGACTCCGGGAACACAAGACGGTTGAGACCACGAGACGACCAGACGATTTACCCGTGAACAAAAGCGAGTCAACGACGGTAGAGTATAAGTCTGCAATCACAGACCACGCAGACAGACACAATTACATCACTGACAGGGAGGAAGCAAATATGATAGACAGAGAAAGCAACAGAAACTCGAGATGGATTAAAGAGGTCATATGGATCAGAATGACGACCCCAATCATGAATCGACACGAGAGGGATGCCGACTCAGCCACACAAGGGACTGTCTGCTTGCCATGCCAGCTGGCGAGCAGAAGAAGAACTAGTCGTCCAAAAATTAAGTTCCCGCTAAAGGCTACCGAAGGTAACTAAGACGTTGTCACGTTCAGTAAGTAAATAGCAATAGTTGTGATTAGAAGAAAATCGTTACTTCATTGTTCTTTACCAACTCGATGAACATTGTCACGACTGTTCTGAAATAGTTAAGGTAACAACATATTGATCTAAGATCTAAGTCTTATGGAACACCACAAAAATTACACATAAAGATGATTGGATGACTTCAAAAGAACGCAGCAAGTTTTAATCACATGTGTTGCCTGTTTATAATCATGCGTGATTATATACGTAGTGTTTACGCGTGACATCATTGACGATGAGAAGAATCATGTGTGGAAATAATCACATAGCAACACGTGCATGGAAATAGGCTTGTTTGTATTAATTGTTCATCGAAACGGCCAATATGCGTGTGTTAGACCGCCAAATGCGTGAAACATGGTAGCTCTGCCATTCACTGTACAGGCGAGACCTATATCTAGGTTGCACTTGCTGGACACGATTGTCGCAGACTTCACCACCCACAGAGCGCCGATGGTATTTGAGTTTGAATTCGCACGTGAAGTCACATTGCAGGGCGACGGGAGACGACGACCAGGAACTTCAAGATTGTTTTCCATGAACATTGCCATAATTGTTGCACGTATTTTCAGTGACTCTTCACTTCTGCAACGAAGTCTGAAGAAGAACAATACATCACCCCGTGAAATCAGATGAGGTCCTCTCAGATGCAGCTCTAAGACGCCAGACCAACAGATTACTGTGAGTCGCACATACAAGTGAAGAGAGAGAAGGTTCAGTCTGATGAATGTAACAGCAACAGTGGCGAGACCAGAAAGTGGGTAGTGTTGTTCTACATGCGGAAAATCATTCTCAGATCCCAGTAACAATTGTCATCATCAACGGCTTTATGCAGATGGAAAGCCGCACACTTGTTCTACGTTTGGAAAGATACTCCGTACTCCCACACTCAGATATGACGCATACAGTTTTACTACATTATGCATATGTAGCTTGTTTGCCTCTACCACAGACGTTCATGCAGAGATCAGGTGTGAAGCTGTATAGATAACTCACTTTAGAAATGCGTTTATTATTTCGAAGCACCTCAAAAAGCAAACAATATTACGATGGCTTGCGACGCACGTGGTTCATTGCACGTGTTTCGGTAACGAGACAACATTTCGTTTGGTGTATGGATGTTATGTGTATGGATGTTATGTGTATGGATGTTATGTGTATGTTGTTCACCCCGGGTTACGCATTACTTGGGAATGTTCGCTTTTGTAACATGCTTCATAGAATAAAAGTGTGTTTTCGTATTTGTCCAGTGTTCTTAACGTGTTTTTTTAATGTTATTTTCTGGTGTTGTCTGGTAGAATTGTTATAGCGTTTGTTCACTTCATAAATAACATTTCAGTATTTGATGTGAGAACGTAACTGTTCAGAAGATATTGGTATAAATGTATATCTTTTGAAGCACCCATTTCTGAAAACTTTTCCAATCATTATTTATTTACAACGCACGCACGCACGCACGCACGCACGCACGAACGCACGCACGCAAATGCTTAACAGCGAAATGAGTTTACTTTCCTCCCGACCACTGTTATCTAAGATAACGACTAAAATGTATGAATTCGTTAACATGAACTCATCCCATTCGACGTGTCGTCTCTTTCTGTCGGAGTTCGCGAACAATCATTCCTGTCGATCGCTTTGTAGTCCACATACACATAATCACGAAGTCGTCGCGGCCGTCTACTGAAAGGAGCGATAAGAAACACGTCCATCCACTTCGACGTCAAACGTATGTCATAACTACCAAGTACTTAAACGAATATGCATTTTTACTTCTGCTAGACGACATCTTTCGAGGAATAATTACATTAAAAGTAACAGACATATTTTTTACCAACATAGCCATTTCATAAACTGCAATTGTCGCAACGACGTCATCGAGCAGCTGCGTCGTTTTGCCAATATACGCATGCGCCAATTCCACGTTCAGCCTACTGACCAATTCTCATTGGAGTCGAAATCTGCTGGCTCCACCATCTGTCTCCAGAATACAGACATCTCGATATGTCCCTCTTTGCCAGCTCTCCTGGCTCCACATCTTCCCCTGGACAGCCGATAAACGTTAATTGTGATCTATTTTTGGATTGTTCTCCAATGTGCTGGCTGCCAAGGGATGGTCCTTAACGACATTTCATCATTGCGTCTGTAGCAGCGCCCAGCAAATGTCAGCCTCCTTCCGCTTATATATCTTGTCAGTAACTTGGCTCATTCCACGGTACAGCTCTGTTAGTCAAATGTCAGCCTCCTTCCGCTTATATATCTTGTCAGTAACTTGGCTCATTCCACGGTACAGCTCTGTTAGTCAAATGTTACAAACAGTTTATGCTGAAATCAGTATTCTTGTGTAGCATCAATCTAGTTGTTTTGAGAGTGTTTTATCATTGCACATGATTGACACCTATAGAGGAGCATATACTCTACCATTGTACAAGATTGACACCTATAGAGGAGCATATACTCTACCATTGTACAAGATTGACACCTATAGAGGAGCACATACTCTACCATTGTACAAGATTGACACCTATAGAGGAGCACAAACTCTACCATTGTACAAGATTGACACCTATAGAGGAGCACATACTCTACCATTGTACAAGATTGACACCTATAGAGGAGCACATACTCTACCATTGTACAAGATTGACACCTATAGAGGAGCACATACTCTACCATTGTACAAGATTGACACCTATAGAGGAGCACATACTCTACCATTGTACACGATTGACACCTATAGAGGAGCACATTCTCTACTATTGTACAAGATTGACACCTATAGAGGAGCACATTCTCTACCATTGTACAAGATTGACACCTATAGAGGAGCATATACTCTACCATTGTACAAGATTGACACCTATAGAGGAGCACATACTCTACCATTGTACAAGATTGACACCTATAGAGGAGCACATACTCTACCATTGTACAAGATTGACACCTATAGAGGAGCACATACTCTACCATTGTACAAGATTGACACCTATAGAGGAGCATATACTCTACCATTGTACAAGATTGACACCTATAGAGGAGCACATTCTCTACCATTGTACAAGATTGACACCTATAGAGGAGCATATACTCTACCATTGTACAAGATTGACACCTATAGAGGAGCACATTCTCTACCATTGTACAAGATTGACACCTATAGAGGAGCACATTCTCTACCATTGTACAAGATTGACACCTATAGAGGAGCACATTCTCTACCATTGTACAAGATTGACACCTATAGAGGAGCATATACTCTACCATTGTACAAGATTGACACCTATAGAGGAGCACATTCTCTACCATTGTACAAGATTGACATCTATAGAGGAGCACATACTCTACCATTGCCACTAATATACCCTGCTTAATTTAGCGTGCCATCTCCGTGCCATTGCATTCCTGGTCGTGATGTCTTTGGTTGAGTACTCTCCGTGCCATTGCCTTCCTGGTCTTGGTGTCTTTGGTTGAGTACTCTCCGTGCCATTGCCTTCCCGGTCTTGATGTCTTTGGTTGAGTACTCTCCGTGCCATTGCCTTCCTTGTCTTGATGTCTTTGGTTGAGTACCCTCCGTGCCATTGCCTTCCAGGTCTTGATGTCTTTGGATGAGTACTCTCCGTGCCATTGCCTTCCTTGTCTTGATGTCTTTGGTTGAGTACTCTCCGTGCCATTGCCTTCCTGGTCTTTATGTCTTTGGATGAGTACTCTCCGTGCCATTGCCTTCCTGGTCTTTATGTCTTTGGATGAGTACTCTCCGTGCCATTGCCTTCCTTGTCTTGATGTCTTTGGTTGAGTACTCTTCGTGCTATTGCCTTCCTAGTCTTTATGTCTTTGGATGAGTACTCTCCGTGCCATTGCCTTCCTGGTCTTGGTGTCTTTGGTTGAGTACTCTCCGTGTCATTGCCTTCCTGGTCTTTATGTCTTTGGATGAGTACTCTCCGTGCCATTGCCTTCCTGGTCTTTATGTATTTGGATGAGTACTCTCGTTGCCATTGCCTTCCTGGTCTTTATGTCTTTGGATGAGTACTCTCCGTGCCATTGCCTTCCTGGTCTTGATGTCTTTGGTTGATTACTCTCCGTGCCATTGCCTTCCTGGTCTTGGTGTCTTTGGTTGAGTACTCTCCGTGCCATTGCCTTCCTGGTATTTATGTCTTTGGATGAGTACTCTCCGTGCCATTGCCTTCCTGGTCTTTATGTCTTTGGTTGAGTACTCTCCGTGCCATTGCCTTCCTGGTCTTGGTGTCTTTGGTTGAGTACTCTCCGTGCCATTGCCTTCCTGGTCTTGGTGTCTTTGGTTGAGTACTCTCCGTGCCATTGCCTTCCTGGTCTTGATGTCTTTGGTTGAGTACTCTCCGTGCCATTGCCTTCCTGGTCTTGGTGTCTTTGGTTGAGTACTCTCCGTGCCATTGCTTTCCTGGTCTTTATGTCTTTGGTTGAGTACTCTCCGTGCCATTGCCTTCCTGGTCTTAGTGTCTTTGGTTGAGTACTCTCCGTGCCATTGCCTTCCTGGTCTTGGTGTCTTTGGTTGAGTACTCTCCGTGCCATTGCCTTCCTGGTCTTGATGTCTTTGGATGAGTACTCTCCGTGCCATTGCCTTCCTGGTCTTGGTGTCTTTGGTTGAGTACTCTCCGTGCCATTGCCTTCCTGGTCTTTATGTCTTTGGATGAGTACTCTCCGTGCCATTGCCTTCCTGATCTTGATGTCTTTGGATGAGTACTCTCCGTGCCATTGCCTTCCTGGTCTTGGTGTCTTTGGTTGAGTACTCTCCGTGCCATTGCCTTCCTGGTCTTGGTGTCTTTGGTTGAGTACTCTCCGTGCCATTGCCTTCCTGGTCTTTATGTCTTTGGATGAGTACTCTCCGTGCCATTGCCTTCCTGGTCTTGATGTCTTTGGATGAGTACTCTCCGTGCCATTGCCTTCCTGATCTTTATGTCTTTGGATGAGTACTCTCCGTGCCATTGCCTTCCTGGTCTTGATGTCTTTGGTTGAGTACTCTCCGTGCCATTGCCTTCCTGGTCTTGGTGTCTTTGGTTGAGTACTCTCCGTGCCATTGCCTTCCTGGTCTTGGTGTCTTTGGTTGAGTACTCTCCGTGCCATTGCCTTCCTGGTCTTGGTGTCTTTGGTTGAGTACTCTCCGTGCCATTGCTTTCCTGGTCTTGGTGTCTTTGGTTGAGTACTCTCCGTGCCATTGCCTTCCTGGTCTTTATGTCTTTGGATGAGTACTCTCCGTGCCATTGCCTTCCTGGTCTTGATGTCTTTGGATGAGTACTCTCCGTGCCATTGCCTTCCTGGTCTTTATGTCTTTGGATGAGTACTCTCCGTGCCATTGCCTTCCTGGTCTTTATGTCTTTGGTTGAGTACTCTCCGTGCCATTGCCTTCCTGGTCTTTATGTCTTTGGATGAGTACTCTCCGTGCCATTGCCTTCCTGGTCTTTATGTCTTTGGTTGAGTACTCTCCGTGCCATTGCCTTCCTGGTCTTGGTGTCTTTGGTTGAGTACTCTCCGTGCCATTGCCTTCCTGGTCTTGGTGTCTTTGGTTGAGTACTCTCCGTGCCATTGCCTTCCTGGTCTTGATGTCTTTGGTTGAGTACTCTCCGTGCCATTGCCTTCCTTGTCTTGATGTCTTTGGTTGAGTACTCTCCGTGCCATTGCATTCCTGGTCGTGATGTCTTTGGATGAGTACTCTCCGTGCCATTGCATTCCTGGTCTTGATGTCTTTGGATGAGTACTCTCCGTGTCATTGCCTTCCTGGTCTTTATGTCTTTGGATGAGTACTCTCCGTGCCATTGCCTTCCTGGTCTTGATGTCTTTGGATGAGTACTCTCCGTGCCATTGTCTTCCTTGTCTTGATGTCTTTGGTTGAGTACTCTCCGTGCCATTGCCTTCCTGGTCTTTATGTCTTTGGATGAGTACTCTCCGTGCCATTGCCTTCCTGGTCGTGATGTCTTTGGATGAGTACTCTCCGTGCCATTGCCTTCCTGGTCTTGATGTCTTTGGATGAGTACTCTCCGTGCCATTGCCTTCCTGGTCTTGGTGTCTTTGGTTGAGTACTCTTCGTGCCATTGCCTTCCTGGTCTTGGTGTCTTTGGTTGAGTACTCTCCGTGCCATTGCCTTCCTGGTCTTTATGTCTTTGGATGAGTACTCTCCGTGACATTGCCTTCCTGGTCTTTATGTCTTTGGATGAGTACTCTCCGTGCCATTGCCTTCCTGGTCTTTATGTCTTTGGATGAGTACTCTCCGTGCCATTGCCTTCCTGGTCTCGATGTCTTTCGTTGAGTACTCTCCGTGCCATTGCCTTCCTGGTCTTGATGTATTTGGTTGAGTGCTCTCCGTGCCACTGCCTGAATGGTCTTGATGTCTTTGGTTGAGTACTCTCCGTGCCACTGCCTGAATGGTCTTGACGTCTTTGGTTGAGTACTCTCCGTGCCACTGCCTGAATGGTCTTGATGTCTTTGGTTGAGTACTCTCCGTGCCACTGCCTGAATGGTCTTGATGTCTTTGGTTGGGTACTCTCCGTGCCACTGCCTGAATGGTCTTGATGTATTTGGCTATAGTGCTGACCCAGGAGCCAGGGTATTTGAAGTAATTGATCTTCTACAAAACTCATCCTACCCTGGTAATGATATTGATATTTTCAGGGTGGTTGTAAGCCATAAACGTGGTTTCCCAGCATCCAATTCAATCTTCGCACATTCCACTCGCACGAGAAGCTCCTGTGCATGTGCGATCTTTCTGACATTCTAAGTGTTATATACATCTTGAGGTATATAAACATGTTGATGAAAGAAGATACATGCGAGCTAAATTAATCCCTACGTACACATCTCATCGAAAGCTAATATGTTGGGCTTTGAGGTTCTTAAAAAAGTCTAGCAGTGTATTGCACTTTGCTGAAGCAGATGACCTACACATTGTACACATTACGGTCACAACTACAATAGTTGGTCATAGACGACAACGGTATCGACGACCCTTCTCAGAACACGCAAGATGCACCATCAACGACGATGACGGGAAAGCAAGATCAAGTGAACCAATGAGGCATGGATGAAACGGTGGAATGGCACTTCACGGCGACTTAGTACCAATCAATCGGACACCACTCACTGGTGCGCCTCGACCGAATCAGAACTGGGTACGGTCGGTTCAAACAAAACATGAACCAAATGGGGCTGGCGTCATCATCACCGTGCGACTCTAAGACAGGACGCATACCACATCACCAGTGAGTGTCCGTTGTACCAGGACACCGGGGACCTAGTTGGTGGGGCTGGACGAACCTGCACACGTCTGGCTTCAGGACCCCGAGTGCACCATGTAACCAGGCTTCAGGACCCCGAGTACACCATGTAACCAGGCTTCAGGACCCCGAGTGCACCATGTAACCAGGCTTCAGGACCCCGAGTGCACCATGTAACCAGGCTTCAGGACCCCGAGTGCACCATGTAACCAGGCTTCAGGACCCCGAGTGCACCATGTAACCAGGCTTCAGGACCCCGAGTTCACCATGTAACCAGGCTTCAGGACCCCGAGTGCACCATGTAACCAGGCTTCAGGACCCCGAGTGCACCATGTAACCAGGCTTCAGGACCCCGAGTGCACCATGTAACCAGGCTTCAGGACCCCGAGTGCACCATGTAACCAGGCTTCAGGACCCCGAGTGCACCATATAAGCAAGACATAACTAATCATACGCAGAAGACGAAAAGACAAATAAGCCGGTTCTTCTTAAATGCCCGACATGTAACTAATTCAGTTTTCGAGAGGTCTGCCATTAACTTTTGGTGACATCTCTTCTGCCTTGAGAGACTGACTACGGGGCACGTACGAACAACAGCCCAACACAAGCACCAGGCGGTGCTCTCCAGGGACACACATTCGAGTATGCGGTCAACTGTAACTGTCATCTTGCAGAGATGTAGATTGGATCAATATTACACTGTTTGAATGCTTGTTTGTCAAGACTCACTGTATTGACCAATGCTCGACCCTTCATTGATAAGGACGTCCTAAACAAACGAAAACAATGTTTGAACAATGCTGATAAGCACTTGAGTTGCCTACACAGAGTTACCAGTGCTTGCCGTGTCTTTACCGTATGTTGTGTGTGCAAACCTATGACGAACTCCGAGACGTCTTTACAATTGACACATTCGCATAACATCAACAATTCGCCCAGCAACGTTTTGGCATCACACCGAGACACACTTTGTGTGTCTATTAATTCCATTAGTTCAGCGTTTATTCAATTTGGCTTTTTCGATATCTTTACCATCATCTACATGACCGAAGTATCACGTCTTCTCGTCTGTACCTTCGTGTACTACTGAGTGTGTTCAATCAAGTGAAGCTCAAAACCAAATCAATTGACTCGACTTGGGAATATTTTGGACAATGGCGAGTGGATCTCCGTAAGCTCGATACGTTGTTGTAATAATATAAATACTCTAGACAGAGAAACCCTGGGTTCTCTCCTCGAACTGGCAAGCTCGATACGTTGTTGTAATAATATAAATACTCTAGACAGAGAAACCCTGGGTTCTCTCCTCGAACTGGCAAGCTCGATACGTTGTTGTAATAATATAAATACTCTAGACAGAGAAACCCTGGGTTCTCTCCTCGAACTGGCAAGCTCGATAACGTTCTCGCAGTCGACTGATTTTGGGAACGTGACAGACACAGCACTATCATGTTTCTCGTTTCCGACTAGAAAACAGTCACACGACGAACATATTCAGTGCTGGCTAGTGGTAGGTGTTTCCATTTCAAAGAACAATTTAATAACCCTGGATGTAAGTTGCGTGCATTGTATAATATTGCAGACTATAAAAAGTAAAACATACAAATAATATGCACACATATTTTCACATTCTGAGCATCAAACAACTAAGACAAATTGTATGTACAGGTATAACAATGTTTATTCTTTCGCAAGTAAAGTTAATACCGTGTAGTATGTTGCCACTAATTATATATAGTTTCGAGTATAACCAATATAGTTTTATAGATGCAAGTAGGGTCTTATTTAAAAAGTAGTCCTATTGTATTACGTTCAATTCACCGATTCGACGTGACGTTCAGTTGGACAGGTGACACGGTTTGAGAAGGGACATTTGATTTGAGAGGGATTCGATTCCACAAGAATGATAGGATGGGGCGCTTAAATCAACAGCAATATATTGTCCTGTAATGGACAAGTGACGATGTCATGTCTGGTCCACCACTAACTGGTGGTCAAAACACTCATTACACTATTTACTACGTAGCAATACATAACAATATATGACTGAATCAAATGACTCTGTAAATGGTAGCAGTATAAAAATAATTTTTAAAGCTGACAGCTATCTTACATGGGCGGGCCACAGATACATATATAACTGTTAACTCTCATTAGGCCAATGGTTTATTTGGGACTTTGTCCATGTCATCTGGAATTATTCCTGTCAGACAGCAATATTTCTAGGAATAAATTTGATGACAGTTACCAAATTTGGCAAATGTAACAGCCTAACCAAGTCTGATTAAATAGCCATCCTCTGACATCTACGCGCAATTACATAAACTATAATCAAATTGTGGCCTCATAATCTGTTTTCTGAACGGCAACCACTGGCTTATTCTGTCATCTGTTTTTTATGCTTATTATAAAGCAAATCAGTACTTTCATTTCAGTGTTTCATGATTAAACTTTCGAACATTAAACGTTCATGTGTAGAAATTATTTCTGTGCTGCTTTCAATACTGCAGTGAGTTTGTGTTCTAATTCAGACGGCGTGAAGACTCCAAACTCGGTGACGATGCCACCTGTGATCAGCTCGGCTGGCGTGACGTCGAACGCAGGATTCCAACAGTTGATACCTGGAACATTTCACACACGTCATGCACAGATACATACACACACGCGTGCATGCACACATAAACTTGTATGCATGCCACCTTCTTTGGAGTTGAACAGCACTGAACATGACAGTAATTATAGTTATTTTTCTGTGTGAGCACTAGTCTAAATAATAGCACAATTAAAACTGTTTTCTCTTAATGCAGACTCAAAATGTATGTTATGTCATTATACCAATGATTTCTTACAAAACAAAAGCTAAATAATACCAAGGATAAATTTTGTTTTCGTAAACTCCGAGGTTGCAAAAATTAAAACAAAACAAGTAATCACAACAGGTGAATATTTAACATTTTCTCCAACTACACAACAGGAATTTTGCTTGGGTTTTTGTATTGAACTTTGGAACATAGAGCTAATGTCTGTATGTGAGTGAATAAAGTTTAGTTAGCAGAGAACAGTTCGAAGAGAACTCGCAATGTCACAGGATTGACAATAATTCAATGGTTGTGATCGAATGCTGAAGTTGTGCAGTTGTGCATTGCCATTTTATAATGATTGCAAAAGAATAATACAAACAATGTGTCACATTAATGTTCAGACGAGCCATTATATAGCTTATTCGTGCATCTAAATGGTGAAAACCACTTTTTGCCATACTTGAAAACTAGAATCGTGAATGCTGTTGAGATTGCATATGATGCTCACCAGGTGGCGCTAAGGAGACTCCTTTGACTGTTGTCATCTCACTGTAAGGTCGTTCTTCAATCGCAATCTCACTGCCAGACCTCAGGTTCAGATCAATGGAGGTACTTGGGGCTACCACATAGAAGGGCACCCCGTGATACTTGGCAATGATCGCTAATTGATACGTGCCAATTTTATTTGCTGTGTCACCATTTGCAACAACACGATCAGCTCCAAGAAACACTGCCGATATCTGGCGCTGCCTCATAAGAGCTGCGGCCATGCTATCGCAGATCAGAGTTGCCGGTATGTTGTCATGGACAAGTTCGTAGGCCGTGAGACGGGAGCCTTGGTTGTAAGGGCGGGTCTCCGTGCAGAAACACTGTTCCAGACGCTGCTGCTCGTGCAGGCAGCGTACAACACCTAGGAGCACGCAGAAAGTTAACATTTCATCTCCAATGTATGACTCTAGGGCAATGAGAAAGCTTTAACCTGGATAAAATGCCACAAGCTTGTAAGGTTGTATGTTATAGAGAATTAAATGTTGATGTTAACATGCAAGTTTTAGGATTGAGTGAGGCTTTGTAGTGAAGAACCGAGTTCATAACAGAGAGTCATTAAGTACCCACCAGTTTGGGTTAGGATGATAAACCACATATACTAACAGGAACAATAAAACATCTGGAACTATCAACTGTGGAGAAGCATTAAAGTATTAACTAAACCAACTGGAAGAATTGTGCTGACACAGTGGGAAAACCAGGATTCAACTAGGTTGAAGTATTGGAGAAAAGAAGTCACCAACATTTCAAGAACAGGTGTAAAATCTCAATAGAATACCTGTAGCACATAACTGATGATGATGATGATGCTGTTTTGTTGATAGGTGGAATGAGGAGAAACTGTGGATGATGTGGACATTTGACAGTGAGAAGTACAAATGTGCTGAAATGTGATAAAGGAAGATAATCTTGCAGAAACTGATGTAGTGCATTGGAGGATTTAGACAGGGTGAGCAAATGTAAAGTAAAGTAAATGACGGAGAACGCAGCAATAATGAAAAATCACTGGCATTCGATAGTTACTCCTTCACAGAAGTTTGTATTGTCTTTAATATTAAATAATAGAATTACCATTAATGTTGTATGTAATTCTTTGCAAACACAATATATAATAATTATATATTCAGTTGCCTTACCAAGAGCAGTGCCGTAGCCTGCAGTGGCCAGAGATCCGGTGTTGCAATGTGTAAGAATTTTGACGGCCTGGCCAGGGAAATGGTTGAGTATGTGGTCGGCTCCATGACGGGCCATTGTCTTGTTGGTGTTCACATCCTCTTGCACATAGCTCTCTGCCTCCGCTAACAGACTACAGCAACAAGCACAACACCAACACTGACATGCAGCATATCAATATAATATGTTGCCCTAATGACTGATAAATTAATACCACAAAGACATTGTCTAAAGAATGGTAAAATTAATATAGCATGTAATTTATAATTAATTTATATAATTGACATCTCATATGTAATTACTATTTCATATGTTAATTAACATGTACTGCAACTGTAATATTTTCTAATATACAACTAGGATGTTGCACTGTTCATATTTGCAGAATTTCCACGTGAACTACTGAAACACTTAAAGTTGTCCTGTAGTGGTACTACAAGGCAACTTTAAGTGGTTCCAAGTTATTGTGGCTTGCTTAATAAACATCCGAGAGAACACAGACCTTGCCTTGAGTTGGTCTACACTGGAACCACCTGTCTTGATCTGAACCTGTAGTTTGGCCAGCATGCGGTTACGCGTGTCCAAAATGTTGACTGCAGTGGGCCGGGCAGTGATGAGGTACTCCAGCTGCATGGTGACATGGTCAAGCAGCTCCTTCTCAGAGGAGAAGGTCATTGTTTGAAGCTCAACTGCAAGACTGAGAGCAGCCACTACCCCAATAAGTGGGGCGCCTCGCACCTGCCGAGCAAACATCAAAGGGTTTTTTAAAAACTGTGAATCAGAGTTGTTTACTGGAATAAACTTATTTCAATTATGTAGCCACACATGTACTAAAACATGAAACAGAATCATGTGGTTTGGGAGAGGAACCAACACCAAGGCTTGTTAACCAAACAAAGCTACTACCGATATTCTTTGTTGTAGTTGCAAATGATTAGTTTTTAATAACTGCATGGCCCCAAAACCATGATTTTTTCACTCTGGAGTATCAACCCCATATCTGGTTGCAACTTAACTTGCTCTCAAGAGAAACTGAGTCAGAAAAAGTTACATTTGGTCTGAACTTTAATGACATCATCATATAACATTAATGACAGAGAATTTTTCGACTGCATAAATGTTGAAGCAAATCATGTAGTAAGTGCAATGCACTTACTTTTACTTTATTTAGCTTTAGTCTTTTACCTAAAAAAGTACAATTGTGTTTTGGGCCATGACACTGATCTCTACAATAGTATTACTGATGAACAGGTCTGCAAAAATATAATACAGTTATATGTTGGAATTAGTCAGCGTTCATCATTCCAATACTAATCATCATTCTAAATCTGGGGCTACGCAAGCTTGGTAAAAGTTAATACTAACTAGTTAACTTTCAAAATCCAACTTAACTTATTTGAAAAAGGTCAAGATTAATTTAACTAGTTAGCCATGCCTGGATGATAGTCATGATACAGATTTACATGTAAATAGTGAATTATGAGGCACTGTTTATCTTTCGTCTTAGGGCTTTTGGCTGTTCAGTGTGCATGTATAGACATTTAAAATAAAAGAAACATGTAGAAAATGTGCTTTGTTCAACATTCATGTTGCTCAATGATCATTCATAAATCAGTAAAAGTTAATTTGACAACAAATTACAACTTAACTACATAATAATAAAGGTAATAAATAATATTCAAAACGCATGTTAATTTCAAGGTTAACTAGGACATTTGGGCATTTGTTAAATGTTAACGTTTGTTAACTAATTAACACAACAAATTTAGTTATAACTTGTTAACTTTCAAAATACAAGTGAACTGAACTTAACTGAAAAATCCCACGATTAATTGAGCAGATTAATCGTCCAATGACAATGCCTGATCCACGGCACAGCCACAGATTAATGCCCTGGGTGGGCCTAGAATTTTATCCCAAGCCTGGCCCACAATTAGAAGTTAGAGTCCAGGCCCGGCCCAGGCCCGCAATAATTTTTCAAGCCCGGCCCGGCCCAGGCCCGCAAACTAGAATTTAGGCCCAGGCCCAGCCGTGAATGTTTGGCCCAGGCCCGGCCCGCAATTTCAGGCAGAGACCCGGCCCATACCCGCGGGCCAAAGATGGGTAAGCCCGCGGCCCGCTAAGTTTAGAGAAGATAAACCTATAATCTTATAACAAAGAGGATGAGTTCTAAAAATCCAGCACCACCAACTTCTTCAAACTTACGAATATCCTGAAGAAAAATAAAGAAAAACTTCTTAGTGTCATTACTATTAAATATGATAACATTTGTTATATTTGGCTTTAATGTATTGGCTTATGGTTAGGGTAGGAGATTTGTTTATCTAACTCTGACTTAACCCATATGCAAGCCATAACCCCAATTTATATTGTTAATTGAATTAGTTCAACTAAGTTAGCATAATTTAATATGATATTTCAATTAAATGTCACCCACTGGCACTGACACCCAGTGGCATTTCCAGCAGGTCTGCAGTCACTAGCCTGAGACAGACAGGTTCAGACATGTGTGAATTAGTACAAGTGTGAATGAATTAGGACTGGGTAGAAATACCAATTACCAACTGGGTTGGGTACTGGGTAGTGGGCTAGTGGCCTAGTGGGCATTTGGCAGTGGACAGGTCATTCAGGTGGGTAATGTTTGGAGGGAAGACCTAAACAACAGAATGTCCATTGGTAGGGTCAAAGGGTGATAAGTTGATGGTTAATCATGGCTTGATTGCCTCTGCAAATATTTCTAAAGTAAACATTTGGGGCTGGCTACTTCCAGCCAAGTGAACTTATGGGGCCATTTGATTCCATGCAAGGTCTCAATTTGCAACTATATAATACTAAAGAAATAATTTTAAGCATTCATTAACCGGAATTACAATTTATAATAAGTTTTTATTAAAAAATAAATTAATAATCGGTGTTTTGTATGAATATTTTTATTATGTCCAGGCCCAGCCCAGGCCCGGCCTGCTCACACTAGGCCCAGGCCCGGCCCAAGCCCGATGTGTTTAAATTGTTTTCAACCCAGGCCTGGCCCGGGCCCGCAGTATGTAGGCCCAGGCCCGGCCCACGAAATTATGTAGAGGCCCGGCCCGCGGGCTGGGCCGGCTTTGGGTCCCATCCCGGCCCGGCCCGCGCAGGGCACTAGCAGCTATAGACGCTAACATTAATCGGTAATCGTTTACTTAACTGGCCTAAATTATTAGGGCTTTGTGCCGTCGGTTTTTTCAGCATTTTTGTACCTCAATGCGTTCCTTACATCATTCCGCATATGTTCCAGCAAAAAAAGTTCATGTATTCTTTAAAAATATTGTGTTTTCGGCAACTTTTAATCAGTTTTACACATCAAAACAGCGGAACTGAACCAAGCAGCATCGCAGCATGAGTCACACCAGCAGACAACTTTAAAACACCATTGTTACTTTGCGACCTTTTCATTCAAATAAATATACAATAAATAAATAAATAAGAAACGTTTACAATAGTTGGTTCATGGAGTTCTTTACATATAACTGGCCATTGATGGTAATAATAACGAAATTGACAATGCTGGCTTGTACTGATAATGAAAAGTTATGTAGTCCCATAATGATAATAATACATTTCTGTTTTTACGTAATTATTGTGGCAAGGATACTGAATACTCTATGACGACTCCATCCCTTTAAGAAAGCTAAATACGGGTGTAACTGTAAACTGTTGTGTTTTATTTATTACACATAAAAATCACACTAGCAGTTACGATAGTGTAGCACGTCAATTAATTAATTACTAATATGTTAATTAATGTTATATATTTTGTTGAATGTGTGTATGCACAATGAAAGGATGCTTTTATTTCACATGTATTACGAGAAAGCAATTAATGTTATTTAATATGAACAACTAAAATTGTTTCTGAGCTATAATCTTCTTCTTCCCATTAATCACTGGCAAGGCGGTACTACATCACGATTTCTCCGCAGGATATTGCTGCGAAAACGGACAACACAGAATACAAGTTTTATCATGCCTGCCGTCAGATACCCATACTTAAGCCACGGGTCAATGAGGCACAGATCCTCTACGATCGCTCAGTCGCGGTACTTCGATGTTCATTCTGCTATTCTTCGTTAGTACGACTCATGACATTGAAGAGTGTACACGACGCTTTCTACGAATACGCAACAAGGCGTGCGACTGAGATGGACGACTTTCTTTTAACCTTGATCCTTCTTTTACAGAATGCCGAACGACGATGGTGCAGAATGAATTTACTGATGACTGTTTCAACTTCCTCCCTCTTTCCCCCCTCCCTCCTTCTCTCCCTCCTTCCCTCCCTCCCTCCCCATCAGAAGGAAACCAGACATGCAATATCAGCATAATTTAAAAAAAAACGTCTTTTAAATTTAATTATATTAACAATGACATGCAATAAGTTGACCCTTTAAAGTTGCGCATGCACATGACATGCAATATCATCAGTATATTTTTTGTTACAAAAACAATAATCTTTGTTCACCAAACGACAGATAATTTAACCCATGCATTCTTTTAAATTTTATTATATTAACAATGACATGCAATGCGATGTCCCCTGGTAGTTGCGCATGCGCATAACATCTAATATCAACCACATAATTTTTATACAAATAATATTTGCAACATCAAATATTTCATTAAATCAAATATGAAATATTGCTTTAGAAGTGACTGTATGTGCTTTATAAATGTTGTGTTTAATATGAAAACTATGGAGAATGTTTTAATTTTTTTGCCTAGAATTTCTTCGTTTGAAACATTTCTGGAGCCTATTTTCTAAATTTGTTCTCTTCATTTGTTTACGTTGCGTAATCGTATGCCCAATACACACAAACATCGCCTTCGCGGTTCTGATGGCACCGAGGCGTGACTAATGCGCAAATCGCACACGCGCCATGTTTATCATGCAATCGGTTCCGCTGTTTTGATGTGTAAAACTGATTAAAAGCGGCCTAAAACACCAATTTTTTTAAGAATACATGAACTTTTCTACTGGAACATATGCGGAATGATGTAAGGAACGCATTCAGGTACAAAAATGCTGGAAAAACCGACGGCATAAAGCCCTAATAATTTAGGCCAGTTAAGTAAACGATTACCCATTAATCAATGTTATTTATTGACAGCACCTGCATTTTTCTGATGACGTTCCATCCATCATGGGTGTTCGCCACGGCCACGTATTTACTTTCGTGCGGCAGCAGCAACTGATCAAGAACGTCGAACTTTCCCCTCGCGTAACGCAACGACTCTAATGTCATGATTATACCCGCAGCTGATTTACTCGCGGTCACGCCGAAAGAAGCCTAATATTAACACAGATAAACTGGATACAGTTTGATATATCAGCGATATTAAGCGATGATCGTTCGTCCCACGAGACTCACGTATGAAGCGCCATCCATGTCAGTGAATCGCGCATGTGATTGGTCAGTCACCGCTCCGCGGGAAAGACAAGCGCTCCCACCTACCGGGGTTTAATAAAATCAAAGAATCGCGTTAGCTTGTGACTGATTAACATCGTTATTGTACCAATGTAAATGACAGTGAACACAACAGCTGATTCACTCTCAGTCTAGTGAGCACATCACTCAGCGATGTCACCGAGAGCCACTGACCAGGGCACCCCTGAAACCCATTAGTGTAGACAGCCTGTGTTTGGGACTTTACAGGTCATGGGAGGTGAAATCCCACCCTAGGGAAACCCTGTGGCCCCTGTATTAGTGAAAGGAGATGGTTGATTCACACCCTTGGGAAACATCTACGCTGAGCAACATAGTTTGGTTTATGTTACCTAGCAGCAAGAGTTTGTGTATCTAACTGATTATGATAATAGTTTCATGTAACACGTAGTTGCATATCAGTCTAAATTACATGTCTTACTAGTTGACGCTATAATTATCTACACTTGTAATCAAAATTGAGTAGGAAATCAGTGTTCTGCCGAGTGATCTGTCCTACAGCAATGACATGGCAGCTTCCACATAATAGAACAAAGAACTCAATCTATGACCATCTGACTGTCCCATATTAGACGCAACGAGGTATGTAGCAAACTAATGAATAACCAATAATCACTTAGAATGTATTAGTATTACAAATGTTTTGTTTTTCATGGTTAAACTTGATGTTAAGATCAGTCTCACAATACAGTACGCTGTACCATGTACTTTCCCAAATGTTATGAACTTATCATTGTCAAACATAAGGCTATCTATCCACATACATACATATAGATGTGGTGTAAAACTGTTTGTTAATAGTTGTAATTTCTTTTCACAGTTTTAACGGTGTTAGACAATAAACATCAGTATCTCAACCAAAAGACGAAGTTGTTTTCAATATGGTTCCCGAGGCTACAACTGTAACAGATGGACACACACACACACACACACACACACACACACACACACACACACACACACACACACACACACACACACACACACACACACACACACACACACACACACACACACACACACACCGTAAGGTGCTGCCACCTGGTGGACTAGACACTAAAGTAGATATAACGGATGCAACTTTTACTATTTATGAATAAAGCACTTCCTGTTGAGTTATATTACCGACAACACGTGTGTTCTTATTCAGTCGTATAAAGCACAATATGGTGTCAGGACGGAAAGACCCCACAAATGGAAGCATTCAAACCCCCAGCAACTGTGTCGTTCACCACGGCACCGGCAATACGGCAGAGCAGTGGCGTCGCTGGGAGCAACAATTCCGGTTTTACTTTGCAGCAGCTGAGCTCAGCAAGAAGACAGCCAAAACGCAGGTAGCCATACTACTGCACTGTGCAGGCCCCGAAGCACAGGACATAATAAAAAATATACAAACTTTGTTTTTGCAAACACCGATAACGACACAGACTCCAACTGGGAGCATGTGCTCAAGAAATTCAGATACTATTGCGAACCTAGAAAAAATGAGGTGTTTGAATTGAGAGGTACAAGTTCTGGCAGCGAGATCAGCGTGAAGGGGAGCCCATTGATCAGTGGGTAAATGACCTGAGAATACTGCTATCCAGTTGCGAATATGAAGACCAGAAACAAAGCAATCTGAGAGACAGAATTGTGTTTGGGGTGGCAGACATACGTGTCAAAGAGAGACTACTTCGTGAAAATGACTTGAATCTAGCAAAAGCACGACATCTGTCACGCAGCAGAGGCCAGCAAAGTCCAAATGAAAGTGATGGAAAGTGACAGTCAATAGAGACACGAAGTGAACATTCTTAGCAAGAAGAACACAGGAAAGTCACACAGACGGGGAAACAACCCAGCAGAGGCCAGCACCGTGTCTCACAAGCACCACACACAGTTCTATCAAGGCCGTAACTGTGGGTATTGTGGCAGTCAGCATCCGCCACGCAAATGCCCTGCATATGGTGCAACCTGTTCGAAATGCAAAGGACGGAACCACTTTGCAAAGGTGTGCAAAGGAGGCGGGTTCAGGAAGAAAATCTACCAACTAGAGACATCACACTGATGATCATGATGGAGGAAGTGACTATCTCTTTGTGGGTACAGTGACTGACAGCAAACACCCCACAAAGACCGAGCAGAAATGGCAAGCAGTGTTGAATGTACAAGGCCACAATGTACAGTTCTAGCTTGATTCTGGCGCCGAGGCAAATGTGCTACCAGTAACAGTGTTCAATCGAATGAAGTCAGTCAAGCTGGAGAAAACCAAGACTCTATTATGTGCATTCGGAGAGCATCAGGTAATCCCACTAGGTACAGTCACGCTCGACTGCACCACTGCAAAGGGAGACTCAGAACGACTTCTGTTCTACGTCACAGACAGTGCTGAGGTTCCAATACTGAGTCACAAAAGGCTTGCGATGACTTGAATCTTATCAAGCGGGTTTACACGAACCAGCCAATGCAAACTCCCTCTCTGGCTAAAGGCCGCATGATACATGAATACCAGGATGTGTTCACTGGGGTTGGAGAGTATGACAAAGGTTGAGCTCCATGTGATATGGAGCTCAACCCAGACGCACAAGGAGTGATCCAGCCACAACGGAAAATTCCGTATGCTATTCAGCCCAAACTCAAAGAAGCGCTTGATCGACTGAAGGTTCAAAACACTATTACGGATGTCGACAAACCGACCGAGTGGGTTAGTAACCTGGTCATAGTAGAGAAGAAATCTGGCGCCCTCAGGCTATGTTTGGACCCGCGACCACTGAACGCCGCTATCAAGCGAGAGCGGCACGCCATACCAACGCCGTCTGACGTGCAAGCACAGCTCTCTGGACAGCAGGTCTTCACAGTGGTCGACATGAAGGATGGCTATTGGCACGTAAAGCTTAGCGAGGAGTCGTCATACCTCTGCACATTCAACACATCGTGGGGCAGAAAACGCTTCCTACGGATGCCCTTCGGGATCTCATCGGCCAGTGAGATAATGTAGAAGAGAAATGAGGATCCATTTGGCGACATCCACGGTGTCCACGTCATAGCCGACGACCTGTCCACGTCATAGCCGACGACCTGATCATTGCGGCGGCAGATGACCAGGAACTTGACAGCATTCTACACAGAGTGTTAACACGAGCGCGTGACAGCATTCTACACAGAGTGTTAACACGAGCACGTGACAAGGGAGTCAAGTTCAACAGTGACAAGATTCAATTCAAGATCAGTGAGGTCGAGTACATGGGTAATCTCGTATCATCAGATGGCCTGAAACCAGATCCCAAGAAGATCGAGGCAATCGTCAACATGCCCAAGCCAACCGACGTCACCTCGCTCCAGCGCCTGCTGGGCATGATCAAGTATCTTGCACAGTACATTCCCAATGAGTCAGCAATCACCGAGCCACTGAGAGAGCTGCTCAAGAAAGACGCGGAATGGGCCTGGCATCCAGAGCACGACAAGGCTATAGAGGATCTGAAGGCTGTCCTCACCAACAAACCAGTGCTTGCCTTCTTTGATGTCAAGCAGCCAGTCACCATTCAAGCCGATGCTTCGCAGACAGGCTTGGGCGCATGTCTGATGCAGAGAGGAATACCAGTTGCGTATGCATCTCGCGCTATGACAAGAACTGAACAAAACTACGCTCAAATCGAAAAGGAGATGTTGGCAATATGCTTTGCCACAAGCAAATTCCACCAGTACGTCTACGGCAAGTCTGCAGTTAGTGTGCAGACTGACCATAAACCCATAGAAAGTATCTTGAAAAAGCCACTATGCAAGGCACCACCCATACTACAACGGCTGATGTTACGTCTACAGTCCTACGATCTAGATGTGCACTATGTACCAGGCAAGTGCATGTATCTTGCTGATACACTATCCCGTGCATACATACAGGGTGAAGGCAACGCAGAGATGGAAGACGAATTGAGCAGAGTTGTTCACAGTCTTGTGCTCAATATCCCAGTCAGTGCGAACAAACTGAGATTCGCCAAGCGACCGAACAAGATCCAACGTTGATGAAAGTTCGAAGTCTCATCATGAGAGGATGGCCCAAGTTCCGGAAAAGTGTTCCGCCTGAAGTGCAGAACTTGTGGAACATCAGAGACGAACTCCACCTAGCAGAAGGCGTCATATTTGTTGGCGAAAAGGTGCTCATCCCAGCTAAACTTCGTCAGCAGATGCTGCGCATCATCCACGAAAGCCACATGGGGGTGGAGAAATGCAAAGCACGGGCTCGAACTGTCATGTACTGGCCTGGCATGGCAAAGGAAATTGAAGAAGAAGTCTTCAAATGTTCTGCCTGCATCAGAAGAGCCAGCATCGTGAGCCTATGATGCCTCATGACATTCCAGATGGGAGATGGCAGAATATAGCTATGGACATCATGACGTACCATGGGCACGACTTCCTAGTAGTAGTGGACTACTACTCAAAGTACCCTGAGTTCTCACAACTTCCAGACAAGACAGCCAATACTATCATCACACACTCGAAAAGCATTTGTGCCAGACATGGGATACCAGAAGAAATCGTGAGTGACAATATGCCCTTCGGTAGTCGAGAATTCAAGGACTTTGCTCGTGAATGGGGCATAAAGACAACAACATCAAGTCCGAGTTATGCACAGTCCAATGGGCAAGCCGAAAGGTTTGTGCAAACTCTCAAGGGACTGTTCAAGAAAGCGGACGAGGACGGTCGTGATCCCTATCTCGCCCTACTCGAGTACAGGAATACGCCAGTTTCCGGTCTCCAGTACACACCTTCCCAAATGCTGATGAGCATGCTGCTACGATCAAAGCTGCCAACGAAGCAGACCTAGCTGCAACCGAAGGTGGTAGATGCACACAAAGACCTTAAACATCGACAACAGCGGCAGAAATCATATTACGACAAAGGTACATCGCCTCTGCCGCAACTCAGTGCAGGCGACGTTGTGCGCGTTCAGAGGGGAAAGGTGTGGGAACCCGCAGTCGTTAGAGTCTCACACGTCCATCCTCGCTCGTACCTGGTCCAGAGCCAGCACGGACAGCTGCGCAGAAATAGAAGACACCTCAGCAAAACGAATGAGCTATCTGCGTTGTTCGTTTCAGCAGACCAGTTGCTGACTGCAACAAGCGTTGGTGCTCCACGCGTGAGAGAAGTGCCAGCAGCCCCACCAGAACCGGTTGATACACAAACGACTGAGATGACGCACGACCGTGTTACCAGGAGTGGTCGGGTCGTCAAGACTCCGGTCAGATACCAATAAACAGTCTAGCATATACAGTACTTTAAACCCCAGTGGTTTATTATTTTAGAATACGGGGATGTAACAGATGGACTCACACACACACACACACACACACACACACACACACACACACACACACACACACACACACACACACACACACACACACACACACACCGTAAGGTGCTGCCACCTGGTGGACTAAACACTAAAGTAGATATAACGGATGCAACTTTTACCATTTATGAATAAAGCACTTCCTGTTAAGTTATATTACCGACAACACGTGTGTTCTTATTCAGTCGTATAAAGCACAATATACTACAACAACCATCTTCTCGTTTTATATAATACACATGGTCTTTGTGTAGATGCGTGTATTTGTATAACAGTGGTGTATTGGTTATGTTGTCAATCTTGCACCCATTTTCACCCAAATACTCATTCGTATTATTGCTTTTACATAATTGTGTGTAGTAGACACATTGTACTGGGCACATGCTTCTCATAACATGGCTCATTACATTATCGAGTAAGTTTCGCCATTACTGTAATCATCGAATCAGTTCCCGGATCAACCTACTTCATTCAGCTTACCAGGTTCTAATTCAATTGACTAGTAATAGTAACAGAGAAACTTACCCCTTGCATAGCAGAAGCCCAGGTTGGCTATAACATAGCAAAACCGCCTTTATTCGTAGGACATTTCCGCATCAATACAATTGTTGTCTTCTGTTTGATTCTTACTATAAGTATCAAGACCAAACAAAACTCATTCTCTTCCATCAAGACTAGAACTAAAAGTAACTATCTGTATTTTTGGCATGCATTTATACGCTTTCTTGCGCCAGGCACAGTCATGATCAGTCCTCCCAGAAGGGAGAGCATGTCCTTATAAGTCAACAGAACAGTCTCAGCCGTGGACCACTATTCTGGACATCCTAGGCTAACCCACACAAATATATATCTGGACACTCCCCTGCCTGCTTTATGTAACTACACTGTTCGCTTTCTAGAACAATAACTTTGAGTGCCCTTCTACTCTTGCCTACTCTGTCCTTGGACTGGTCAGCAGACATCGTTAATATAGTTGTACCGTCCGCTATCTAGATATAGGTGTTGAGTGCGCTTCTACTCTTGGCTACTCTAGGACGCGTCAGCATACATCGTTAAAATAGTTGTAGTCTTCTACTGGGGCTGTCTGTTTTGATATAGCCTTTTCTAGGAGGCTGACCTATTCGTCCGCCCTCACTTACTTAGCTGTTTTCCTTAATCAATCCGTTTACACACAACTTGTCTCCCTGCTATAACTAGAGGGGTACAAGACTTTACACTCTTCCCCTACACCGGAGTTAATTACTACGAAATAACTAAACAAAGGGAGAAAACTGTCGAAACTAAAGTCATGCCACATCAAAATTATATACGCAGCACGCAATTAAACAGTTGTGAACAACCATAAAACCGCTGCAGCCCTAAGGAACGAGGTAGAACGCGTTAAGAAGTTCGCCTATGAACAAGAAGCTTCATATAACCGACGGTTTCGTGGCAAATCGAAACGCTGACCAGAATCGTATTTTGGGGTTCGTACCACCAACCAACGTGTTGTTCATACCGTTAACAATTTGATAACTGTGGTTAATCATACTTACGGCATCATGCATCGCAATCGTCAGCATATTCGTGACATTGAACGTTATATTTCCAACCTTGAGCAGCACATTTCCGCCTGGCTTCAGGGACAAGGGCGTGACATTGAATGTAGAGTAGATTTCTTGGACGCTTGTCAACGAATTGATGAGTCAATCGCTAGCCTCACTAGTGTGCACGCTGTGTGGTTGCGCGATCTGATTAAATTTCAACGACAACGTGCGTCCGTTGAAGCTTTTATTCTATGAAGCATGTTACAAAAGCGAACATTCCCAAGTAATGTGTAACCCTGGGTGCATAACATAACACCCATACACTAAACGAAATGTTGTCTCGTTACCAAAACACGTGCAATGAACCACGTGCGTCGCAAGCCATCGTAATATTGTTTGCTTTTTGAGGTGCTTCGAAATAATAAACGCATTTCTAAAGTGAATTATCTATACAGCTTCACACCTGATCTCTGCATGAACGTCTGTGGTAGAGGCAAACAAGCTACATATGCATAATGTAGTACAACTGTATGCGTCATATCTGAGTGTGGGAGTACGGAGTATCTTTCCAAACGTAGAACAAGTGTGCGGCTTTCCATCTGCATAAAGCCGTTGATGATGACAATTGTTACTGGGATCTGAGAATGATTTTCCGCATGTAGAACAAATGTATGGCTTCACACATGTGCAACTTGGTCCACTTTCAAAACCTCTTTCAACGAATCTCCGTCATACACTACCTACTTTCTGGTCTCGCCACTGTTGCTGTTACATTCATCAGACTGAACCTTCTCTCTCTGATGTATTGTTCTTCTTCAGACTTCATTGCAGAAGTGAAGAGTCACTGAAAATACGTGCAACAATTATGGCAATGTTCATAGAAAACAATCTTGAAGTTCCTGGTCGTCGTCTCCCGTCGCCCTGCAATTAACAACGACGCTCACAACGTTCTGCATTTTAAGTGATTTTGCCTCACAGGTTGTCTTGGCGAATGATGCAGTGGGACCTGAAAACTTCGCGGTTGCACCTTCATCTTGTCGAACGTTTTCCATCAGCGAAACGACTCCTTTAGTTCTTCCGACCATGGAAGGTGCACCGTCTGTTGTTATCCCACATAGTTGTTCTGGTTTCAGTCCGATGTCGTTCATAGCTATTCGTACCGCCTCTAACACATCTGCGCCAGTTGTCTTCTCCTTCAGTGGTACAAGTCGTATGAACTGTTCTGTTATGAGAAACTTCTGATCGACTCCCCGTACAAAGTTGTGCTGTGTCCCGTTTATCCATGCTCTCGTCGAGTGCTAGTGAGTAACACTCGAACGCCTCGGCTCGACCGCGTAGTGTGGCCTTCACATCAGCTGCGAGATCCTCGATACGGCTCGTGACCGTCCTCGCGGACAAACTGATGGCTTCAAAGAGGCTTTTCTTTTCTAGACATACGACGTCTACAACAGCCAGTAGACAGTCTTTCACAAATTCGCCGTCTGTGAACGGTTTCAACCGTGATGCAATCAGACGGCTGACCTCGAAGTTTGATGTTGTTCTCCGCCTCCGTGTTTCTCTGAGTGGAGACGAGCTGTTGCTTCACCAATGCGCTGCAAAGAAAATGTTACGGATATATATTATGGGTCGCATATAGCCAGCTAAACGTACGTGTTGAAGGTAAACATGTTAAAAAGTGCTCGAAATTACACCAGTGATGTAGGCCTATTATTTATTAATAGAAAATTGGGCAGGTACTGTATTAAAACTAACCACAAAGAGCACTATGATTGTACGGCACTATTCTTTTTGCCAATTAAACATAACATAATTCACATAACATTTAGGATTGGTCGGTCTTAGTAATTAATATTTAAAAGTATACCTTCGCAATGCTGCGAGCTTGTCTGCCCTCCGATCTCCAATTTAGTCTCTATACGTCTTCGTATGTTTCGTGTCGTAATAAAATAAAATCTTTATTTTCGCACATTAAAAATGGCAATTGTACATTCTTTAAAATACAGCAATGTCCCCAACTTTCTAAGCGCTTTTCGCCATGCAGTGCAAATACTGCCAACACTCTACTCTGAAGATCCCATAGTGGAGCTTCATAATAAGAGCAGCAATATTCTTTAAATAAATTGCATTTTACATTCGTCTTAATATAACCGAAATAGGCCATGAACATATTATACCCTCTGCAGTGGCATCGGCAACTAAACTATCCTTATTAACAACGGATATATGATGGCCCAGATGTACAGCATCTTGGGTAATATACAACTCGGTGTCATTAAAAAACACAGTTCTGTTGTCGAGTTTACAATTACTACCTCTAAAAATCAAACATCTACACTTAGTACCGTTAAAATGTACACAGTGTTTGCGTGCATATTTTTCGCATATATCGATTAAAACCTTGAGTCCAGATCTTGTGGGTGTTATCAAAGTGAGATCATCTGCGTATCTAATGCAATCCGTATAGTGGTTGCCTATGTGGCATCCCACGCCACTCTTTTCTAACTGTTCAAACAATCCATCCATGTATATGGAGAAGAGAATATGAGAAAAGATTGCTCCCTGCTTGACTCCGTTACAAGCGGTAAATTGGGATGACATACTAGAGTTTTTGTTTAGTATACATATACAGCAGCTATCTTAATGCCAGGGGTGATACCTTACGTTTTAGAAGTACTCTAAACAGCTTACAATAATTGACCCTGTCGAATGCTTTGCTGGCATCTAACATGAGTGCATACACATTACTGCCATTTGCATTATAATAACTGATTGTTTCCATCATAACATATGTGCAGTGAGTAGTGGACATATTTTGTTTAAACCAAATTGCAAATGCGATGTGGCAAGAGCATTTTGTTCCTTAGATAGAATAACAACATCAACCAGTTTGGCAACAATGCTACCAAGAGTAATAACTCTAAAATTGTCAGAGATACATACATACTAATTGTCTCTTATCTTTTGGTATAGGAACCATAGTTCCCACTAACATTGAGTCGGGGCTAAAACCATGTACCAACATACTGTTAAAAAGTAATGCTAACAGCACAAAGAGTATTTTCGGACCATGTATGATATGATTAGAATTGAGACCCTCTTCACCATCCGACTTACCCAGCTTCAGTCGCTGGACACCTTCGATAACCTCATCAACTGATATATTATACGCAACATTTTCTTTAATCTGCTTGTTAATCTCCGTATTTATAACATTCATCTCATCAACATCATATGACACACTGTTGTAGGGGTGATTATATTTATCAGAATTTTTTTTGGCTATTTCTTCATCACCCACCACACCATCAATACTTGAAGGCAAGAATTGATTTCTGCCCTTTATCCGGCGCACCTCAGACCACAAGTCCCGGTTTCTATTTTTGCTAATGGCTTCAGCCATCTTAGTAGTGTCATCTTCTCTCATAATATGTATAACATCCCTGTGATACCGAGCTCTTGTTATACGTCTCATTTCTGTAATGTCACCCTGGTGAGGCTTTCCCACAGCTCGCCACTGTCGATGCCAGAATATAGCCTCCTGCATTCAAGTGTTCAACTTCATTAGACCACCCAGGAAGTTTCCTTCTGCCACCACCTTAATTAAGGTTGTTTTTAGGACAGGTGGTAGGTATACATTCTGACGATTTTATACACATATTTAGTATGTCATTGTATACTCTAGATAATTCGTTATCATGTATTTTATACATTACATTCTTACACAGCAAAGCCTCTTTGTCGTATTGTAACATGGAGAGTTTATACTGAAGATCACTACTGTATTGGTTAATGAGTTCAGCACTGGCTTTATACCATGCTAGTTTGCGACAATAGTTCCTTTCGAACATTTGGTCTACATTTATATCCAACCTAACTTTAAATGGTACATGGTCAGAAAACAAGAAGTTGTCTATAATAGGACATTTGAATACCTTCTGTCCTAAATTTGCCGTGGTTAAAAAATGATCAATTCTGGAGGTCAAACCGTTTGGACTAACATAAGTATATTGCACTTGCGCATCTGGAGCATCTATACATACCGTAAGATTAAAATCCGATATAAATTTCTTTAATGCATATGCGTGAGGCGTATTCCTAGTTAAATCTGTATTCAACGTCACCCCCGTATATAACGTGAGCGGGGTAGTACGTGTGTATTAACTGCCGTATTTCACCTAACACATCCGTATATTCCGAAAACATATCGTCTTCCGACCAGCCATCGAAAAGCATGTATACATTAATGCACATGATTTCACAGTTGTTAATTTGAATCATAATCCCACACAACCTCACGTGATTGCATTTAAGCTCTTTCAATGCAGATTTAAGTGATAGTTTCCACAGGATTGCACATCCGCCGTATAGGCGTCCTTCCCTGGCAATACAATTCATCCATGGAACTCTTACCAGTTATTGCCATACCGTCACCTAATTTGCACATCTAGTTTAATTCGCTTATATATAAACAATGTTCTTGCGTAAGTAACATATAACATTCGTTACTAATATTGTATATAAAATAAAATGCCGGACTTCTGTCTCGAAACTGCTTACAGTTATAACTAACAATAGACAGTGGCTGTATACGGTTAGTCGGTGGAGCACTGAACGTTATTGCAAAGATTCATACAGTGATACAACATCCTTATTCCTGATGAATTCACTCTTTGTTTTAACATACAATTTCCTCACATTCCAGCCCTTGGGCCAGAGTAGAGGGTCTTTCACTTTGTTTAAATCATCCATAGAGATTATTGAAGGAGTTCAGTTTCGCATTGTCATTGCTGGCTTTTGTTGGTTTACACAGAATTGCATTTAATGCCGTTTGGTATTGTATTCCTTTTTAACGGACACAAATTCATTGCATATCACACACACTGGCTTACTTTTAAACTCCACGAAGAAATATTTAATCGCCCAACTCTCATTGAATGCGCGGCATTCTGCATCAGTGGTTCGTTTCTTTCCGCACGTTCGCCATTTAGCAGACGACGAACGTTATTCCAAACATCCGGTCATCGCTCAAACACGCAACACTGGTAATGCGTTCATGTCTGCACACGCAAATAATATTAATAAGAAGTGAATTTATTAATATTTAAAAGGAATTGAAAAGAAACATGTTTGATATGTTCATCACGTGTAAATTGTATAATTGTATAAGTTGCAATATATGTGATCTGTCTACGAAAGTTTTGGTGGGACGTACGCCTACTATTTATTTTATTTTATATATCCATATCGCCGGCGTGGACCATCGCTCAACTCTACCGCTGGTATTTAACAAGATTTAACAAGATTTGCCATCCAAGCCAAAGGCCCAGATGGCAAGTGGACAAGGAAGCCATTGGCTTATCGAGAGTCCAACAATGTTCATCTACTTATAACCCGCCCTCCTGAGATATGTGTCAACCTTGTTTTTAAACATATTCACGCTGCTAGCAGTTACACAATCTGTAGACAATTTGTTCCATTAATTTATTGTCCTCTGTGAGAACGAGTGCTTCCTGATGTCCAATCTACATTGATCCTTTACTAATTTTACCTCATGTCCTCTAGTTCTGCTATCCTTCTTGAGTGAGAAAAACATATTTCTATCAATATTTTCATACCCATTCAATATCTTAAAAACTTCAATCTGATCTCCTCTTAACCTCCTTGTCTCTAGAGTTGTTAAACCACATTCTTTCAGGCGTTCTTCATAACTAAGGTCTCTAAGTTCTGGAATCATTTTAGTTGCTCTCCTTTGTATGCGTTCAAGCGTATCTATATCCTTCTTACGATATGGTCTCCATGCTTGTATACAGTATTCTAAATGAGGTCTAACTATTGCTTTATAAAGAGGTATAATTAACTTTTTTCCCTTGTATGTTATGTTTCTTCTAATCAATCCAAGAATTTGATTACCCTTTGAAGCTGCAATACCACACTGCTCTGAAACTTTCATATCAGCGCTTATTGTAACTCCTAAGTCCTTTTCTTTTACAGTAGTACCCAGAACAGTATCTCCCATTTTATAGTTTACATTCAAGTTCCCATGTCCTGTATGTAGGCATTTACATTTCCCAAAATTGAACAGCATCTGCCATTTCTCAGACCATTTCACTAATCTGTCTAGATCGTTTTGTAAATGTTGTTTATCACCATCAGTATTAACCTTTCTAGACAGTTTTGTGTCATCCGCAAATTTCAGTACGTTACTTGTTATACTGTCGTCCAAGTCATTGATATAAATTAAGAATAATATAGGTCCTAATACTGATCCTTGAGGTACCCCACTCAAAACCGATTTCCAATTTGAAACTTCTCCATCTACTACAACTCGTTGTCTTCTGTCAGTTAGCCATTGTTCTATCCAGTCAGTTATGCTATCCCCGATACCATAGGCTTTTAATTTAAGTAGTAATCTTTGATGTGGCACTTTGTCAAAAGCTTTCTGAAAATCTAAGTAGATAATATCTACTGGCGATCCCACGTTTATCCACTTAGTGATTTCTTCCAAAAAACATAACATATTTGTTAAGCATGACTTCGCTTTAAGGAATCCATGTTGAGATGAATTTAATAATTTATGCTTAACGAGGAAGTCCACCATATGGTCTTTAATTAACCTTTCTAATAATTTACAAATCACTGACGTTAAACTCACTGGTCTGTAATTCTCTGACTTATTTCTCGAACCCTTTTTAAATAATGGTATGATGTTTGCTTCTTTCCATTCAAACGGAACAACTCCCTCTTTTAATGACAAGTTGAATACTCTTGCAAGTAGTATACTGATTTGTTCTACTGTTTCCATTAGTAATTTTGGAGGAATCCCATCCACTCCCGGTGATTTGTTATCCTTCATTGCCTTTATTTTCTTAGCTACCAATTCTGGAGTTACAACTAACGGACCTAAATAGTCAGATTTAGCCCCCTGAAATTTAGCATCAGCAACTGGTAATGAACTAATATCTTCTTTGGTAAACACTGAACTGAAGTAACCATTTAGGTCTTCCGCCATTAAAAACCCCTGTGATATTATATTTCCAGCACTGTCTTCTAGAGGTCCAACCTTGTCTTGTACATTTTGTTTACTCCTGACATATGCATAACAACTCTTGCTGTCATTTTTTATGTTACATGCTAGTTTTTGCTCATAGCTTCTTTTAGATTGTCTGATTTCAGTTGTAGCTGCATTAAGTGCCTCTTTGTATTTTGCATAGTCTTCTTCCTTTCTGGTACGCCTATAAACCCTCCACATAGTTTGTTTTAGCATTATTTTTCTAATAGCCTCTTTTGACAAGTGTTTCTTTCTACACCGTTTTCCTTGTTTTTGGAAGGGAACAAATTTATCGATGATACTCCCAATTTCATATTTTAGAATATTCCAACATTCAATTGCGGTCTTATTCATCAGCATGTTATTCCAATCTAGCTTTGCTAAGTATTTTCTCATATCTTTGTAGTTACCTTTATGTAAGTTTCTCTTGTACGTTTTCTTATTTTTACTTTCTGATTTTATATTGATATCAAAATGTATTTGATTATGGTCACTATTACCCAATGGTTCAAATATTTTTACATTGTCCACTAATTCTTGTTGTGATGACAAAACTATATCTAATACATTTTCTCCCCTGGTTGGTTCTAGTACGTGCTGAGTAAGAAAGCTATCCTGGATTAAAAATAGAAATTGTTGGTCCTCAATCCCTGTGCTCTCTAGAGAATTCCATTGTATGTGTCCATGGTTAAAATCTCCAATTATGATACATTCCCCTTTACTAACTTCCTTTATAGCGTTTTTTATTTTTGTGTTGTCCTCTTCGTTTATGTTTGGACTTCGGTAAACTAATCCAATAGTTAATTTTGAATTTCCTGAAACAATTTTGCACCAAACAGCTTCATCGCAATCTGCTTCCCTTTCTAGTTTTATTTCATAAGCCTGAATAGATTCTTTAACATATAAAATAACTCCCCCGCCCCTTCTTCCTATTCGATCTTTCCTAAACATTACATACCCTGTCAGTCCTAATTCAGCATCTGTTATATCTATGTTGGCCCATGATTCAGTTATACCAATTATGTGAGGGTCAATATCTTCTACCATAATGTTTAATTCGTTTTTCTTATTTACTATGCTCCTTGCATTTAAACATACGCATCTATAACCTTTTTCAGAGATGTTTTTCGGATGATTTGATATTGGTTTATCTGTGCTAGTGGCCTCTTGTTCTGCTTGAGACACCTCTAGGTAACCCCCCTGCACTTCTAGTTTAAAGAATGTTTACTTCCAAAAATATTTGTCATTGTACCCAAGTCACTATCTACTGCTGCTGAAAGGTTGTCCGCGAATACTGCCGCCCCCTTTCCACTTAAATGAAGCCCATCCTTCATGTACACATCAGCCCTCCCAACAAAACTTCCCCATAAATCCACAAATCCAATTTCCTCTTCCCTACATAGCTTCTGGACTAACATGTTAATTGCCATCCCCCGACAATTTCGATATTTGTGACCCTCCTGCCCATTACAGGTAAAATCCCTGACAGTATTACCTGCTCAACCTGCGTCTGTTTTAGTGTTCTGACCAACTGCCTATATTTCCTAACTATGGCAGTTGTACCCTCCCTCTCTACGTTATTTGTCCCTACGTGTACTAAAACAGATCCACCCTTACCCGAGCCTACGATGTTTTTTACCCTCTCAGTTATCGCCTCTATTTTGGCTCCAGGCAAGCAGACCACCATATCATCTCCCTTGTTTAAGACTCTGTCGGTCTTCCTAACTATCGAATCCCCCACAAACACCCTCGCTTTCTTCCTCACCCCCTCTATCACTGCTGCAGAATAACTCTTCCGTTCGATCCCTTCCATCACATTCTGTCCTGACCCCTTCCCTCCTGTCTCCCCCACTTCCAACTCCTTTGCTCTTGTCTCTCCCACTCCCTTCTCCTTCCCTCCTGTCTCCTCTATTCCTCTCTCCTTCACTCCGGTTGTCTTCCCTCCCGTCTCCCCCACTCCCCTCTCCTTCACTCCGGTTGTCTTCCCTCCCGTCTCCCCCACTCCCTTCTCCTTCCCTCCGGTTGTCTTCCCTCCCGTCTCCCCCACTCCCTTCTCCTTCCCTCCTGTCTCCCCTACTCCCCTCTCCTTCACTCCGGTTGTCTTCCCTCCCGTTCCTTTCATTCCCGTCTCCCTACGACCTGTCACCTTCCCTCCTCTCAGCTTCCTCCCAGGCTGCGGTGAGCTCTCCCTAGCATCTCTTGTGTCTTTCCCCACTTTATCATCTACTGTTCCCCCACGGGAACTACTGGCACAACCCCCCCTGTTCCATTCCCACCATTGCCACAACGAGCAGCCTCAGCTCTTCCAACTCCACCTCTAGTTCCTTCATCTTCGTACATCCCCTACACTCAAAACTAAAACTATCTGCCTGGACCTCAGCCCAGGACTTCTCGCACCCAGATTTGACGAAGTCCACCCAGTTACTGCAACTGCCACAAATTAAGTGCCTTGTGGCGTTTAACTGCCGTTTGCACGGCGCCATCATACAATTTAGTTTTAATTAGTTTGCTACGTTAGCCTTGAATAAGGCTGTTTTTGTGATCAAAAGAACACTTTAGGCTAATATACTTGCTAACTGTGTCTTCTGTTAACCTCGCATGAGAACAAAAACCTGCCACCTAGCGAATACGGAGAACACTGTGTAAC
The DNA here is from genome assembly GCA_963662155.1 of Lamellibrachia columna. NCBI lineage: Eukaryota > Metazoa > Annelida > Polychaeta > Sabellida > Siboglinidae > Lamellibrachia > Lamellibrachia columna. The sequence goes on from OY759265.1 coordinate 35,928,051, forward strand.
AAAACAACGAAGTCAGTGTGTACTAATTTACGCTAAAATCCTGCTGTTAATTCCTTTTTACCGAAAACGTTTACTACCACTATGTCAGATATTACCTTATGTATGTAATTTAAGTAAATAAATCACTTTATCTTATATATATATTAGCCAATGTAAACGATAGCTCGTTGCACGGGTTGAATTCACGACCTGTAAACAAACTCCCTTTTATCACTCGTTGAGTTTGAATCCGGGAAAAAATACTACCTCTGTTAACAAAAACGGTTTCTTAATATATGTCTACAAGAAGTTGGTGAACAATATATGTATAATACTAATACTTATTCTAACCAATATTCCAATGTTACTGACTATTCACTATGCTATATCAATTTTCGGATGGTAAACAACCCTATTAACGCTCGCTGAATTCCCTGACAGAATCCGAAACTAACTTACTCTAAAATACTCCCTCTGACTAATAATTAACAAAACCTGTTTCCTAATATATGTCTACAATACGTTTGTGTATAATATATATGCAATAGTAATACTTATTCTATTTGATATACCGCGTTTTTCTGTAAATGATCTACACCAAATTCAAGTCGCTGCACCAAGTCCAAGTAGCCGGAAGTGTATATTATGTTATATTTCCGAGACAATGTACAGACGTTCGCTGAATAAATTATTAAACTTTAATTATTAAACATCGTGTGTAGAGTAGAGTGTGGGAACCGAGCACCCGACATCAAGAGGACATTCCAGGAAATAAACATAATTACCCGCCCGTCCGACCATTCTCACGAGCCAGCGGTGTTACTATGGTTGTCACACTAAGCCAACGTCTGAAAGCGCGTAATGATAACGATGCTTCACGGAACAAATACAAGTTCCATTTGCTGATATGCCAAGAGAACTGATGTATTCGGCCACCTCTGACTCAGAAGGATGATGCGGGCCGCATTGTGTATAATCTCGCTTATAGTCCGCTCAGCGGGCCCCAGATGGCCCGCGGGCCATCTGGTTGCCGTTGCATCAGGTTGCCGACCGCTGTCCTAGAAGGTCTGCCAGCAGCACTGATACATTGTACAGCAGCGGATCCAGGGGGTATTAAGGGTGTCAAGACCCCCTAGGCCATGAATGGGGGGTCTTAGACCCCCCTGTGTCCGTGGCAAATATTACGGTAAAGGAACACGAAGGGGAGACCGGGACTAGACCGCCCCCGGGGCAAGTCCGCCAACCGGCTTTATTCCGCGCCGTTGCAGAATTTAGTAATTTCGGTCACACGACGGGTCCCTAAAAAATCTTCTTTTCAGGCATTGTAATGGCTATTAACGCCTATTTTTGTGGAAAAAAACTTGCATGCTATCATAACGACGTGTAGTTATTTTACCAACTTAGATTGAATGTAATTGTTGTAAGTCGCTCTGCTAAATGACTAAATTATAAATTGTGGTCTAAACCATTGTTGCTGGAGTAATGCGCTGGCAGACACAGTGCTCTAATTTGTAATTCTGAGAAGTAAGCCAAGGTAAAATGTGCCTCAACTAGACACTCATTTGTGGCATTACTGCAGACACCCAACAGATGGTGCCCTTAACCACAAAACACACACTCATCAATGATATGAGTGGAATGATTTAAGATGTTTTTAACATAGATTAACTGAATGACAATAGAGTGACCTGAATGAATCAGCTAAACTACCAATATGTTGATGTCGAGTCCTGCAAAAACCGTCAAGTTCTGCGAAAACTGTCGAGTTCTTGCTGCAAGTTCGATCGAGTTATGCGAAAACCATCGAATTCTTGTTGCGAGATCGATCGAATACTGCAAAAACTGTCGAGTTCTGCGACAACCGTCGAGTTCTAGCACAGACGAACGAGAGTAGTCTCACACGCAGCAACAGGTGCAACAGCGGAAGGGTAATTACATCGGTACAACGATGAAATGTGAAACTTATAAGTGGCATTGGTCAGACATTCAGAGTGCTCAGTAAGGACCTTATATCAGATATATTGTTTGGATCTTGCGTTGTTGCTCTATCCGGTGTCAATGGTATTTAGTTGCCGCCAACCAAATATGTCTCTGTGTTGGGGCACGTCCGCCTATGTGCTACGGATCAAGTTCGCCCCTAGGATGTAAAATGCTCAGGATCACTTGTGAACATAAACACACGCACTTGCACTCTAATAAAGACTTCCAATTGTCCAGTTTGGTGTTATTTTCTAGTAAAAAGTGACAAAACCATATTTTATTTCACCATTTTCTAGCCGATGCAGTGCCAAACTTTGTTTTTTGTTTGCCTGGTTTATTTCATAGATACCACAGAATCTGAGATGACTTTAAGTTTCTAACAAGTGTGTGTCACAAACATGACGTTTTTTGACATAAAAATAAGACAAGACTGCACTGTTCTTGTGTATTTGCTGCTTAAAGTACCTGTGGGGCGAACTTGCCCCGTCCCCTGGGCGGACTTGCCCAGGGGACGGGGCAAGTCTGCCCATGCTTGGGTAGGTCTACCAAGAGTCAGCTTTAGATATTGGCTTGTAACAGTTTTGGCATTTGTTGATAGCACAAATGTGGACGAGATATTTTCGTTCAATTTAAGGCCGAAACTGATTCTCTAGCTCTACAAATACAGTCTCCAGATCTATTAGAGTGTCCATGGGGCGGACTAGTCCCGGTCTCCCCTATTAAATAGGCCTACATCGGAACTAGTGTCAATGTAAAAACTGAAGTATTAGCAGCTAATATTAACCCTTATATAAGTAGAACGACACATGTGTCCCCCCCGGTTCGTAAGTAGAATGACATGACTACGACTGACTGAGACCCCCCTGCCAACAAGCCTAGACCCGCCCCTGTTGTACCGTATTGACCATAATTATAGTGCACAATGAGTCTTATGGATTTTCGAGAAATTGCTATAGCTATGAGACCAAATCAAAACAGCAGGAGAATATTACTCAATTGTAGCGTTTAGATTAAATGAAAATCGTTACGACATATTTCAGAACTATTTAACAGATGTCGTCCCTTATTAAAAAAAAAACCCGCTACAGCGTATATACTGAAATAGCGCGAATGTGTGCGTGTAGATGCCTGCGTGTCTGCGTGCGTACCTGTGTGAGCGTGTCCGCGTGTGTATGTGAGTGTGTGTGTGTGTGTGTGTGTGTGTGTGTGTGTGTGTTTGTGTGTGTGTGTGTGTGTGTGTGTGTGTGTGTGTGTGTGTGTGTGTGTGTGTGCGTGCGCGTGTGCGTCTCCGTGTGCGTCTACGTATGTGTGTGCGTGTGTATGTGTGTGATTTCATGTGCTTATGTGTGCGTGCGTATGTGTGGCGTGTGTATAGGTGCGTGCGTGCGTGCATGAGTCTGCGTATGCGTTTGCGTGTGTGTCTGAGTGTGTATGTCTAGGTGTGCATGTGTAGATGCAAATGTTGATGAAATGTAGGCGGACTATTGTCAGCGCAGGGCAGCCGGTCATTTCAGAAATGGCCATAACATGATTGACACTGGTGAACTAATAGTTTTATGCTTCTGAATCGATAACACTAATGGCAAGTTTATGCGTGTCAAAGCTACGACTACGTTTTGTAATAATTGTTTTTATTTGTTTGTGAAATTTTTTAAGTTTATACAATGTCCTAATGAGTACAAATATGTGGAAATGGCAACGTTACTTTGAAAACTATGTCTTTTAAACTAGACACAGAAAATAATTAGTTGCATAGTTTATCTTTATTCCAGAATATTACATCTATATGTATGCACCAATAATGCATTGGCTAAAAAGAATTAAATAGCTACACGAGACGTGCTACAATAATTATTGTCTTTAACGTTGCAACATATCTACTGCACTACGAAAGGAAATGTTGTCTAGAGCAAAACAAGTAAAACCCTAAAAATATTCGCTATATCCGTGCTATATTACACTGTACATACATTTTATATAAATATGTAATTATCTAAGGCAAACCAAGCAAAACACGATACTATTGTTAAACACCATTCGTTACATGCGCGGCATCCTACAAATATACGATTATGAATATGTATACACAAAACTACTGTTATTGCAGTGTCCAACCACCATTCGTTATATCGTGATGTCCTACGAATATATAGATATGTAACTATCTAGAGCAAATCAAGCAAAACACAACACTTTTGTTAAAACATAATTCGTCATGTGCGCGATATCATACGAATATACTGTATAAATATTTAACAAGATTTAACAAGATGGTCATCCAAGACTAAGGTCCAGATAGTGGACATCTAGCGCAAAGCAAAGCAAACACAACACTCTTACTCATAATTCGTTATATATACTTTATATCCAACAAACATTTTATACATAAAAAATCGTTTGAGCATTGCATTCAACCACAGCTGTCGCGTGCACTAAATACCGTCTCACCGTAATGTATTAAATTCGACTATTAGAGTAATGTATCGAATTCATTTTAAGTTGTTCATTCCTGAAAATCAGTTGCGCCCCTTTGCCTTGATCCCATAACGTTAGGGTAATCCCTTAACAAAGACACGTACAACAACATGATACACACTCGTACAGCTGCTGACATACATGAACTGATTGATGATTGTACATACAAAAGAATGTGATTGTCAGAATGGAATTTCCTACTGTGTTTGTAGGTTCTGTGGTTCAACGACGCTCGTGGCGATATCGATGCAGTATGATCACGATCAGATCTTCCCTGAACACATCCATCCAACATGTGCGGTAGTTGTCACGGTCTCAGTTGGTGTAGTAGTAGTAGTATGAGTTAGTAGTAGTAGTAGTAGTGGTGGTGGTTGTGGTGGTTGTGGTGGTGGTTGTGGTGGTGGTGGTGGTGGTGGTAGTAGTAGTAGTTGGAGTAGTAGCTTTAGGCTTTGACGTCGTTGTCACGGTCTCAGCTATTGGTGCAGTAGTAGTAGTAGTAGTAGTAGTAGTAGTAGTAGTAGTAGTAGTAGTAGTAGTAGTAGTAGTAGTAGTAGTAGTAGTAGTAGCTTTAGGCGTTGACGTCGTTGTCACGGTCTCAGCTATTGGTGCAATAGTAGTAGTAGTAGTAGTAGTAGTAGTAGTAGTAGCTTTAGGCTTTGACGTCGTTGTCACGGTCTCAGCTATTGGTGCAGTAGTAGTAGTAGTAGCTTTAGGCTTTGACGTCGTTGCCACGGTCTCAGCTATTGGTGCAGTAGTAGTAGTAGCTTTAGGCTTTGACGTCGTTGTCACGGTCTCAGCTATTGGTGCAGTAGTAGTAGTAGTAGCTTTAGGCTTTGACGTCGTTGTTACGGTCTCAGCTATTGGTGCAGTAGTAGTAGTAGTATTAGCTTTAGGCTTTGACGTCGTTGTCACGGTCTCAGCTATTGGTGCAGTAGTAGTAGTAGTAGCTGTAGGCTTTGACGTCGTTGCCACGGTCTCAGCTATTGGTGCAGTAGTAGTAGTAGTAGTAGTAGCTTTAGGCTTTGACGTCGTTGTCACGGTCTCAGCTATTGGTGCAGTAGTAGTAGTAGCTTTAGGCTTTGACGTCGTTGTCACGGTCTCAGCTATTGGTGCAGTAGTAGTAGTAGTAGCTTTAGGCTTTGACGTCGTTGTTACGGTCTCAGCTATTGGTGCAGTAGTAGTAGTAGTATTAGCTTTAGGCTTTGACGTCGTTGTCACGGTCTCAGCTATTGGTGCAGTAGTAGTAGTAGTAGCTTTAGGCTTTGACGTCGTTGCCACGGTCTCAGCTATTGGTGCAGTAGTAGTAGTAGCTTTAGGCTTTGACGTCGTTGTCACGGTCTCAGCTATTGGTGCAGTAGTAGTAGTAGTAGCTTTAGGCTTTGACGTCGTTGTTACGGTCTCAGCTATTGGTGCAGTAGTAGTAGTAGTATTAGCTTTAGGCTTTGACGTCGTTGTCACGGTCTCAGCTATTGGTGCAGTAGTAGTAGTAGTAGCTGTAGGCTTTGACGTCGTTGCCACGGTCTCAGCTATTGGTGCAGTAGTAGTAGTAGTAGCAGTAGTAGTAGTAGTAGTAGCTTTAGGCTTTGACGTCGTTGTCACGGTCTCAGCTATTGGTGCAGTAGTAGTAGTAGTAGTAGCTTTAGGCTTTGACGTCGTTGCCACGGTCTCAGCTATTGGTGCAGTAGTAGTAGTAGTAGTAGTAGTAGTAGTAGTAGTAGTAGTAGTAGTAGTAGCTTTAGGCTTTGACGTCGTTGATAAGTTCTTAGTTGTCATTACTATCCCATATGGTGTGGATGGTGTCTTTGTTGAAACCCCCGTTGTCGTTCCCTCGGTAGTAACTTTTGTAGTTGGGCTGCCGTCAACCGCACACTCAATACTGAATGTTTTGTCATCAAGGGCTACAAACAGATGCAGACAGCTATATTTTATTAAGAAACTATCAGCCACGATGCAATCCTGTAAGTGCAACAATGCTACAGAGACATGTGCTACAGAGACAGATGTGCTACAGAGACATATGTGCTACAGAGACAGATGTGCTACAGAGACATGTGCTACAGAGACAGATGTGCGGTAATAGATCAAATAAAAAGACAGCAGTAACAAGACGACAGTAACACATTGGCGATGACAACATGGTGGTGACATGGTGGTGACATGGTGGTGACATGGTGGTGACATGGTGGTGACATACTCTGCCAATAGCAAAACAACCAGAAATTAAGTACATTTGAGAAGCACGAAGACATCCAAGGAGTATTGGGCGATCATGACTGACGAGTTAATTTAATTTTTACCCACATTATGACAAACACTAATTTAGCATTAATTTGTTTACATGCGAATAGTTCCAAATAGGAACCTAATCCTTACATTTAAGACTAAGGCACGCACACACGCACGTATAAAGTCATAATCGCATACTAAATCGCACACAACAAACCCAAGTCATCCTAGATTCCGCGACCAGTTTTACGAGGCACGACTGGTGGCCATGGAGACTTACCCTTCAGACGCACAAAGGACGAACCATCTACCTCGAAAAATACATGCAGGCAAGCGTCACGACTGCAGAAAGTAGGATCTATACTCCAGTGAGTGATTCTGTGGACGCACACGGTCTTCCTCAGTGGTGCGAAGCGGTTGGGTTTACCAACAGGGGTGACACACACGTTCGACGCAGTTCCCCTCGGGTATACTTGAACTTTAAATGTAAAGCCCGACCAAGGAGCATTCTTCGACTTCATGCTGCAGTGGAACGTCATGGAAGCGGTCGTCTTGAACTTTATATTTGCAAAGTTGACATTTGTTAACTGTTCCGTGTACACGGAAGAAAGTTGATTGGCTGAAACAAATTGCGTATCCTAATTAATTGTATTATTTCTGCAAAAAAGGGGTTAGATATATGATGACAACCATAAGTCTTCCAAAATACAATGGCGGATAATATTTTTTTGTGTTAAATGGCATAAATATAGACATGATTTAAAAAATGCTTCAGTCTTACAAATGTTCTGAATAGCAAATGTTTCTGATACGCCACGTAGAAACAGCCCGAGAGCGGCTGTTCATGTTTATTGTGTTTAGTGATGTTTTACTACACGAAATATGTGTAATGCTACGTACAAGTAAGACCGACGTCCAAAGTGTTTGCCATGTCCAGGCCAAACAGAACCAACACGACCGATAATAGGCATTGTCCGGTCATGTCTACGAGTCCTATAAACAAACAAACAAATACTCTGTTGTACGATAATTATTTCCTCTGTTTAGAGAGTGGACGGTAACGAGACGCGTTTAGAATTAACAGAAGAATCTTGAATAATGTTGAAAAATCGTCGCACATGCCACGACGATTCGTCGTGGAACCCACTCACTGTGGCGACGAAGTAAAGTAGCGAAAAGAAAGCTACATATTGTGAGGCCTTCTAGTCTGGTTGTATTGTTCACGATGTAAGTGAGAAGATCTGATGTAAGTGACGTGAGTGTGACACTTTACGTAGACGAGGTTAGAACATGGAGCCTATAGCAACTTGCTAGTTGAACTACAAGCGAAGATGAACACTGACATGCAATATTTAATCTATGGATGTAATTGTTTTGGCCTTCCAACTGGAATGGAATTTGCACGAACATCCAAACAAACAGGAATCCTCACACCAGAGAACTGTCAACCCAGTTTTCATCTCCTGCGACCACAGGTCTGCAGTCTTAGTACAGCGTTTGTACGGCTGCAGACCACATGATTGAACGCACGCGAGTGATTGGCTAACAGGCTATGACGTTCGGTGACAAGTCGTCGTTGGTTGTAGACTGCCACCCAATGTACGACAAATCGTCGTCAAAGTTGAACATGTTCAACATCCACAACGAAACGAAAAACACGTCCACGACAATATAGGTGCTAACTCCTATGGCTAACCCACAGCGGTGTTCCTTTAATCCGACGGTCTTACGGGCATAGAAGACAATCCTTACGTTTTTGTGAGTTTTGAACGAGGCGTTTGTGTATTGCGGGATACGCGAATGATCTCTACATTAAGAAGGAAGGCTCCAACGCGATGACAAGTGACGAGGGGCAACATCTTCGTCTGTTGACCGCTACTGCATGTGGCGGTCAATCACAAAATCCTAACCTTACAAAGGTACTTAATTGTCATGCTAAACAAAGAAAAGCACAAAAACAACTATTGCTGGCATTTGTCACCCTGGCGTCGATACATTCCTCGGTCTACGGACCATTTCGTTACTTTCACGGAGGGAACTTTGCATTGGCGTGAAAGTTAAGATCTAAGTACTATCAACTAGCTAACTTAATTAATATAAATAACTTGATTAAGTGTTAATATCGGCAGTCAACATTTTAAAGTGGTCTGTAATGAAAGCAGCAGTGAAGTAAATTTACCTATAATACAAGGCATCCCTTGTGGCTGGAGTTAGACCCTACCAGCAAACCAGACAATCTGTGATGCTTCGTGACACTGCTGACTTGTACTAACTTTGTTCTACTACAACCGATGCATTTATAAGGCCATCTAATTTAAAAGACGCATTCACAAACACGACATGCATGTGATCGAAAGAGAAACCAATATTTACAATGGGTTTGGCAGGTAAATAAAACTATTATGCATAATGCATGTAACATCGGGGTAGCGTGCGCATTACGTCTTACAAAACATGGCACCGCTCAATGAAGAACCGTGCAGCCACCGCCGATATGTGGCGGCACTTAACACCAACATCCTCGCATGCAAATTTATCATATCACCCATGCCACAACTTGCATTTGATGTGATCATTCTGCACATCTTTATGTAAAAACTCACAAAACAATTTTTTTTAAAGAAATATTTTTTATGTGCTGATAACATTGAGCAAGTCGTCATGATTAACTAAATTTCCTGCAGTTTTAATCACCACGTAATATTCTGATTGTAAGTTGCATTTATTTATTTATATCATTTATTAACAACACGTATTTGAATTTGCCAGTTGGATAACAGAACGGTGGTATTGCAAAAACGTGATTTGTCCATCGGTCAAACTAATGTAATTGAAATGAGGAAACGAATACTCGTTACTCGTAGGGGAAACGCACACTTGTTCCCGAATTGGACCTAGGCTCAATTCGAACGACACATTTGTATTCACAATTTGGCCTCGTTAATCGGCCGCTCGAGAGTGTTCACACGACCAATTATTTGTCCAATTGATCGAGCAACATTGTGTCGATCGGACAACTAATTGCTCGTGTGAACGGGCCTTTAATGGCACCACCTAGGGGTCCACAATAACACCATGCATTAGTTATTTATTCAATTCTGTAGACGTCAATATATAATGCACATGCAAAAATTTTAATGTTGGTAAGTTTTTTTACCGTGTTTGACTTAAGAATAACGTTGTATGAAAGTCTTATCATTGCGGTTAATATTGTGTATTTGTTCTTATGACAGCGTTAAAAAAAACGTACAGTATTACGCTTTTTGATTGTCAATATGCGCGTTATCTTATGTCCCACACGACGTATTGAGGGGGCGGGTGGCGGTCTGAACCAGTACTAAACACAACGCGTTTTCTTGGACTTGAGAACTTATGCGACGACCCGTTAATGATCCTTTCAAACAGACCGTGGTCTATACATGGGCTACTATATACAACAAATAAATCTTTACTGATTGATTCAGTTCCTCTAGTCTGTTCATGACATATATGTTGACGATATATCTTGAACGTACTCTTCTGCTAAACTTGTCTTGTTCTAATGGGTTCTGCTTTACCCGAGAAGCGGACTTCTCTCAAACGAACAAAATTGTTTACGTCGGTTGGCGGCGCCAGTCACCGTCATAATGACGTCATCAAGGCAACAAATACTTTTAACCGAATATCAGCTAATATCTTGTCATTGTATGTTCAGCTGGATTAGTGATGCATTCACATTTCTTTACTATTAGTATTAACATATTAGTCAACCTCTCTATAAACAGAGGTTTGGGAAAATGTCACGAACAGTTAATATTAGGAGGTAAGCATGCATAGACGTTACTGTAATATAACAAAAGCAGTCCACTCGGCATATTAATAAATGTCGAGATTAAAGGAATGACATTAATATTAGTCACCCATTCGAGTATATTTGAACCCAACGCCCTGCTTATGGCATGTGAAGAGCATGCTGTTTTGCACAAACAGTTGGCAGAGGTTAAACACACTTGGGAGTTGTTTGAGTGAACTTAGCGTACTCAGCTTTCCAAAATGTCACTGTCGACTACGTTTTATATTACATATATTACTGCTAGATACGTATGAAGGCTTCATTTTGGGCAACTGGCATTGCCATAAAAAACCTACAAAACTGTTCGACAATAACATGGATACACGCATATGTCATGCAGGGCATCAAAATGCTCATTTTAATGGGATCGTAAGTTATTCCTATATGGGCCCCTTGAATTTGTACATTTGCTGATATGTTATGTTAATAAATGTTTATTTCAGAGAACATTCCACACACATATACGCACGCACGCACGCAGGTAGGGGTTCATATAAATGTGACAATTTTGGTATATACACGAAGATAAGATCACGAGAGACCAATTCCAAGTGTTCAATAGTTTAATTAGAAGAAAAAAATATCGCTCCTGACACCGAAACTTCAAAAATGGGACACATTTGGCTTTCCAAAGTTCAAAAGTTCCTGGCAGAGTATAGTTATTATTTCATTTTAGTGGGTCATATAAACATTGTAGGATATTTTCAATGGTTAAACTTGGAGCCATCCATGTTTTTGCAGGATGGAGGATGTGCAACTCCAACATACGAATTTTAACTAGAAAGGTAAAATAATAATTTATAGCTGATTTAACAATCGGTTTCAGCACACCTATTATAAAACTACGTTTAAACCACGAAAAGCAAAATCCAACAACTAAGTATTGTAAAACAAATATAAACAAACACACATGTTGTGCATCAAATGTATTATACTGTAGCGCTGAGATATAAAGTTGAAGACAGGGATGTCTGTTAGTAGTAGTAATCGCGAATGTTACTATGTCCCATCATGCAGCGCGGCCACGTTGGTAAAATTCGACAGGGACTGCTAAATATTGTGTAATGCCCGGCGTACGATGGCGAGTTGTTAAGACTCAATTCTAGCCTGCTGCTGGGAGCATTATCCGATTCTAAAATTGAATCTGGAAACTAGTCGCGCGAAAACGAAGAGCAGAAAGGGGTGGTTTGTGTAATGCTGATGGTATTGCTGATTAAAAGGGTTGTTAGTCATACATTCGTGCTCACTGGCATAACTGCGGCACTTTCGGAAGATGGTGACTTGTAAACGTTGGACCTTGTGTTCCGTGCGGGCGAGGTTCGCGCTGCCGGTGACTATTTACGTCATCGGCTGAAGGCGTCGGACTTGGCTAAGCAAACACACTTTTTTTTGGCATCATAATGTTCGTTGAAAAGGATCGCATTTCGAGGTTTTTTCTTTGTTTTGTTGTATGTGTTGCCAATTTCGGGTTGAAGGATGGCTGCGCTGAATCATTAATAACATTTTGGTAGCTGATTACTGTGATGTTGGAGCAAAGATAAGTAATTATACCTGGATATGCATATTCCATCCATTCCTGAACTGAACGATTGAGATGAGTGGTTTACAAAAATAAACAATGAAGAACGTTTGTAGCTTCAGTTCATTCAGAATTAAACGATGTGTCACCTTATCAAAGCAACGCAGAGCAGAATGAAAAATCAGAATTCAGTGTAGAGTAAGGTGGGGCATAGCGCCCAGTGTAGAGACTATTTCCAGATTGACTGGTTCTGTGTCGTTATGTGTCGGCAACAATTCTGTGCATAACACATGCAAATCAGAGTTAATTGGCATATAAAATTAAAAACTTATGACTAATTACATGGAGGCCTCAGATTGGGGCGCTTTGCCCCGGAATCAAATGTGCACATGGGGTAAAGCGCCCACGGGTGGGCGCTTTACCCCATGTGCACATTTGATTCCATTATGCCGAAGGTTGTTAAACATTTACACATGTACTTCTACGCTTTAATAACATTATGCCCCATAAACAATATGCAACGACATTCAATACGTATGATGGAGCAAATGGAGCCAGGTAATGGAGCATACGTTATACAGACGTATCATGAAAAGTACGATATAGCATGTAACGACGTCTCGGAAACTATCTACGATTGATCATAATTATCATGAACATAGCTAACACGCCATATCCGTTCATTCTAATCAGTCCGAGTCCGAATCGCAATGGTGACACATGTAGTATGGGTCGCCCCCAGTGCAAGCAGCGTGTGCCCAGTTCTTGCAGCCCAGACACTGGAGCCATGTCTCTCTGGATTTGCTGTTTCCATACGGCTCGCAGCAAACAATGCATTGTGTGTCATCAGTGGTCTTGGTCTTCTTCAGCTTTTGCAGCCCAGAAGGTCCAGCAACAGGCTTTGGTGGCGGTTTACTTTTGCTGACATTTTTCGCAGTTTTGTCGTTTATCTTGTTTTGGCGTTTTTCTTGTGCAAGTCGTTTATATGGCGAAGATGTCAAAATAACACTCTTGCTTTTTCTTGATTTATTTGTTCGCTTCTGCGTGGGCGGGGAGCATTGCACAATAATCGCGCGAATGTCAGTTGGTTCTGAACTTCCTAGACGGATTGGAGGGGTGTTGACTTGCATTGTAAGTACTTATGGAACAGCACTCTCAACGTCGGCGACGTCATTGCTTGAAACAGGCAGGACGGAGATTCGCGATGTACCAACGTCACTAAAGGGGACGTGTGAGGTGACGATTTGTGGGGCTGTGACGTGAGTGGTGATGACTTCCGGAGCGGTGACGTGAGTGGTGATGACTTCCGGAGCGATGACGTGAGTGGTGATGACTTCTGCAGCGGTGACGTGTGCACTTATGGAGTGTGAGGTGGTGACTTGAGCGGAGGTGACTTGGCGGCTGGCAGCATGCGGAGTTGTGTCTTGTGCGGTGATTACTTGATGTGCTGAGACAGGCTGGAGCGTTGACAGTTCGAGAACATTAAACTCGGCGTCGAATTTGCTGTCATTAAATGGCCACATTCCGCACACTGCAAAACCATTCACGGCGGACTGAACGGTAGCAGTAGAGCTGAATGCTTGCTCAAACAACGGCATCACATCGTTTTGTGTGATTGCGTGTCCCTTGTTGGAAATTAGCCAGTTGTCGCAGGAACGACTGAAAGCAGATTTCAGTGATTTGAAATATGTTCGGTCGAGTGGCTGGAGCCTGTGTGTGCAATACGGAGGAAATGTTAATAGTATGATGCCATGTTAACTAGCGAAGTCGATCGCCTGCAAGGTTTTGTGGCTGTCATGTCCATCCAGTAACAGGATATGTGGGTCGTCTTTTGAGCAACCGGCAATCGCGGCGAAGTGCTTCAACCACGTCATGAACGTGATCGAATCGATGTACCCTGAACCACGGTCACTGACGCCATCAATTGCACCAGCAGGGGCGCCATTCATGATAACATTCACCATTCTGTTGCGAGGAAACACGAATAGAGGCGGGATGAAAGCCCCAGCGGCGCTCATACAGCACAATGCTGTTATGTGTTTCCACGCTCACCGCTAGACACTTTTCGAACTTGTCGTGTTCCTGTTTTACATATCACCTTCCCAGGCTTCGAGACCGTCGTGAAGCCGGTTTCATCGCAATTCCAAATGCGTGTGGCACTGTACTCCTCTGTTTGTAGGATACCTTTGTACAGCCCAAAGAACTCCATAACAGCATCTCCGTTGAAACCTTCAACTCGGGCAATGCTAGTGGCTATTGGGGCACGAATCGATAGGGACGGGTGTCGTCTCATAAAATTGGAAAGCCAATCCTTCCCAGCTAGACCACGCACTTTGTCGAAGTTGTTGGTCACGCCCAGTTTTTCGGCAATTGCGAAGGCCAAACGCCGGACATCAGTTGTCGTCAACCCGTACATTCGCTCCGACATCTCCTTCGCATAGTCGACCAATTGAGCTTGGAACGCACTAGAAAATATGCACCGCTTCCTGCCCAAGGTAACCGCACCTGGGATTCGAACATCACCGATGCAATGACGCTTTAGTGTACGTCTCGGAATCCCATAGTCAGCGCCTGCACCACGGATGCTTTGTCCCTCGCGGACAGCCGCAACAGCCAAAGCCAATCGATCGCTGCCATACGAACCCTGGGTTGAATTTCTTTTGTAAGTTCGCACCATGCTGTATAGTCTCTGAAACACGAATGTGCAAAAATTATTATCATCTATATGCATAATATATATAAATAAATAAATAAATAAATAAATATATATATATATATATATATAATTAACGAAATGTTTATTTGAATTTTTATGTGAGGGAGCGTGTGCGTGCATACATACCGTTATATAAATGCAATTTGTGCATGACGTATTTCTATAACTCATATGGTATGCTCATGGACTGCATATACAAACATCCCCATCATAAAAAAGCATTCTTTATACTGGTTTTGCATTAAATTCGACATGGGGTTAAGAGCCTATGCATGGGCGCTTTGCCCCAGCCCAATGTGGGCGCTATGCCCCAATAGCCACTATTCAAAATAATCTTAATTATGGGTTCTGTTTATTATCGCTCAACTTAACCAAATACACGAAAATGCAGCACGCATAATGCAGCACGCATAATGCAGCACGCTTAACGCAGTATAAACAGCTATTCTGCATTTTTAAAGTCTGTAGCCATTTAGTCAAGAGGCAAATATTAATATCGATGTATTTTTGTAATATACTGCACAGAAAAAGTAAATTCGTAGTACTTACATTGAGGTCAAGTTTGGAAATCGTCCGGCGTGGACAGGTCGTTCCTATGCTATAGTGAATAGGTTAATCGCCACGTGGAGCCACACACTTCAATATTCGCCAGGTTAGCGGGGTGGGCGCTTTGCACCGCCATGGGCGCTATGCCCCACCTTACTCTAATCGTTCTCTTCATCAGACGCGTTGTAAACAGGTTCCTTCTCGTCACCAGCTTCATTGTCACTTACACCACCAACGTCGTCAGTCCTGATGTCTGTTTGTACCTGTCTTAACCATACGATTCCCACGTGGTTGTTCGAATCAAGTTTCCACCCACATTTTGTAATACACCCAGACCCTTCCTCAGGGCTTTGAAAAGGGGATTCGAACGGGATTTCTGGGATGATTTCTGGAAAAGTGGTACAGCTAAACACAAGTCTCTCAAATGGAACCCCCGTCCAAGGACGGGCATGCACCCTTTGTATAGCACATGAATGACTTACATACAGTGTATACACCAACCCCACTACGAGGTAAAACAGTACACGTCATAATTAGAAACTTTCTCTGGTGTGAGGTCATCCAAACCTGCCCAGACAGCAGATGTTGACATGTTAGCAAATCCTTGTGAGAGACTAAAACTTAAACTGCAACCCGTAATTCAAACTGCCAATTTCAATACAAGGCTTAGTTGTACCGGAAAGTATCATTAAATACAGTGTTCTCTGTCCTTCAGCGCTTTAGCTAGTTACGGAGCGATTTTTATAAACGGTAGGCGCATTATGTTCGAAGCACGACGAGTAGAAGTGTGCAGGTGAACAAAACCATCCATTCTCCTTCCACGACTTCATGTTCATCAGATGTAGGCGGCGGTACTTCAGGCGCTTAATCACAAGAATGGGCCGAATAGTGGACCAGTCGAAAAGGAATTTTACATGTTTTATAATAGTAGGAGTCATTTATAGTATGGAGAAAGTTGTGGGTGGATGACACCCTCGATTTTGAATTTGAAGGTTATTTTCAAGGTCAAAACTAAAAGTAAGTATTTTGGGATTTTGCTTGCATTTAAGCCATATTCACGATATCTATCCGGGAAAAAACCATCTTTATTGTCGCGAAAACTTTTATATTACACATATGGCATAATTTAACAAAAAAGTATGTTTTTTACAAAGCATAGTGGTTTGTTCTGGAACATTTTCTAGCACAAGTTCTTCCCATTTAAGGTTGAAGTTGTATAACAACCCGTTAGTGCATGGAAGCTGAGCAGGTTTTTCCTTGTGGATGTATCTCATATACTGCATGCATTGGATAACATTTCCGCTTCTTTGCACACTTCAGCTGCTTTTGTGGGTATGTAGTGCACCAGAAGCAGCATAACATATGTGTCCATGCAGATGACCAGTACTCTTCTGTATCCTGCATTGACTGCCTCACACGAATGGAGTATCAGCCTGGTGTCAGCCTCTTCATGGTTTCCCCGAAGCCTGACATTGTCTCGCCTTACTGACCTCACATGCATCTGTAGCGTCAGATAAATCCGCCTCTTTTTACCAACACAGGTCATTCTGGTAGATATTTCCCCTTATAAATGGTGATCTGAGATAAAAAGGATCGGCCATGTTTGCATACAAACCAATGTATTGGATCCAAACAAGTATGACGTGTAGAAGCGTGACGTGTAGAAGCGTGACGTGTAGAAGCGTGACGTGTAGAAGTGTGACGTGTAGAAGTGTGACGTGTAGAAGTGTGACGTGTAGAAGTGTGACGTGTAGAAGTGTGACGTGTAGAAGTGTGACGTGTAGAAGTGTGACGTGTAGAAGTGTGACGTGTAGAAGTGTGACGTGTAGAAGTGTATCGTGTAGAAGTGTGACGTGTAGAAGTGTGACGTGGTGTGCATCGACGAGCTTGCTAATTAGTTTCTTATTGCCTACTCAATTTGACGGGTCACTGCCTTGATTGAATCCTCCCAAAAGTAGCGATCAAATACCAAATAAACCATTGTTGTGTGCTTTACAAAGTGACGTTCACATTTTGCATGAACACATCAGCAGCGTAGTCGCCAAACGTCTCGCACCCACGAGTTCACATGTTTTAATGTCAGGTTCCGGAACTTTCAAGGATGGGTGTACTCCAGCCACCAAGACACTGATCAGCTTTGCCCTCGGGGTCGAGTTCATCTCATATTAGAGACAACTAATGCCTATAGACATTACACTCACCATTTTTAATGTTCGACCCCGCATTGACAGCATTAAGCAATGGCTGCAATAGCTTTGTGTTAGCTTTGGTAGTTTCCTGTACATTCTGTTTGGTTGAAACGGTTGCTTTGTTCAGATAGACACAGGTTTTCGTGCGATGCTTCCTCAGTGCGTCATGAAACCATACAGTGTCCTCGATAAACCGTTACTTCACGTTGGTGATAACGAACTGCTTTCCTTGGTCTTCAGCTGTTGGGAAATCACTGACCAAGTCAATTGGTGCTGTGTCTTTGGTTTGCCAATGATACCGAGTCACTGACTCCACCTTCTCCTTCCGCCAAGGTCGTATGTACTCTGAACACACCAAATCTGTAGTAAGCTGTGTGGCTAGCTTTTTTGCATTGCCTACTTTTTCTCCTTTCCTTTGCATATTTTAACAGGATTTCACAGCAATCAGAATATGTGCAGTTTTGCATATACACAGTGGTTTCTGAACCACATTTTGATCAATCTGGAGTATCGTTTATACAGTTATGACTTCAAGTTTTGCCACCAAAATGTTTGGTTATGAGAGTTTAGTGTACTGCGGTTGTGTAAGCTCAGTGGTACAATGTGCAGGACACAGGCCAAACAAATGTTCGTTACTGACGAGTGCCATCTTCTCCCAACTCCTCCTCCTCACTGTCGTCATCTTGTCACACTCTGTGGTCACTTGCTCAACGTTTTCACATGATTCTTCATAATGTAACGTGGGTCCTTCATAGACAACAAACATTACGTCGTTGTGTCTAGATACTCTTTATTACACGCTGGCAGTGGAAGTCAGAAAGTCTTACAACATATATAAAACAAAGAGAAAAATATAAAATAACTAACATCATTCTAAACCAAGTAGTGTACATTAGCAAGTGTAAGAGATTCGCTCTTGCTTCCATATTGACATTGCAGATACAACATACAGTATAAAATCAATGTAGCCAACTTTGTTCTCCAGTAGTAAAGATACTAATACATATAATAGAAAGTGTCACTGTCTTAACAAGGGAAATACATTCGCATTTGTTTACAGCACTGCTACTAACTATATATGTGTAACACCTACTGGAACTTTACTGACATTAATACAGAGTAAGTTCAATGATTACCCGTTGATAATTCAAAGAACATTCTATGAACCACTGGTGTTTACCCCAGCAAACACACTATACGTATATACAATGTTGTATGAAGGTAATGACTTAGTAATTCTATCTACGTAGTGGCAATACGTAACAACAGCGTAACGGCATTGCGTTCTGCTTACGTCGTGTCCACGTACTCCAACTACGATGTGCCAGTACGTAGCAAAGACGTAGCGATACTGCGTCGTGTCCACGTACTCCAACTACGTTATGCCAGTACGTAACAACAACGTAGCGATATTACGTCGTGTCCACGTAGTCCAACTACGTTGTGCCAGTACGTAGCAAAGACGTAACAATATGACGTAGTGTCCACGTACTCCAACTACGATGTGCCAGTACGTAGCAACAACGTAGCGATATTACGTTGTGTCCACGTATTCCAACTACGTTGTGACAGTACGTATCAACAACGTAACGATATTACGTCATGTCCACGTACTCTAACTACGTTGTGACCTCAAGGGTGATGTAGAACAAAGGCAGTATATATGTGCCCAAACCTCATAATTATAATCTTTTATTTAAATTTTACAAACCCCTTCTAAATTTATTTCGCATACAGTTAAAGCTTGCTCACTGGAAAGGTTATATGATGTTCTTCATATTAATATAAAATTTGTCAAAATGAGTTCGTTTATTTGCCGTCACGGACATCTAGAACCGCACCAGTTTCCAAAGTTCCACACGTGCATATACACGTGAATTCACGTGAATACACGTAAAGCTAGAACCATATACCCGTTTCTCCAGTTCCACACGTGCCTAAACACGTGAAACTAGAACCGTATCACTTTCCCCAGTTTTACACTTGCATAAACACGTGAGCTTACGTGAATACACGTACAACTAGAACCGTACCTGTTTCACTTAATTTGTTCCACACGTGCCTAAAATGTGAATTCACGTGAATACATGTACAGCTAAAACAGTACCAGTTGTACTTGTTCCATGCGTGCATCAACACGTGAATTCAGCTAGAATCGTACCAGTTTTACTTGTTCCACGCGTGCATCAACACGTGAATTCACGTGAATACACGTACAGCTAGAATCGTACCAGTTTCACTTAATTGTTCCACATGTTCCTAAACACGTGAATACACGTGAATAAACGTACATCTATAACCGTACTAGTTTCCCTTGTTCCACACGTGCTCTCAGCTTAATTAAAGTTAATTATCAAATAAGAATAAAGCCCAAAAACTTTTTTTCAAGCAAAACGGGGGGGGGGGTGCGTTCAAGAGTAATTGATATTATGTCCTTGAGAAGCTCCTGTTTTCGTTTTTGTCAATAAATTAAGCGGTTTCTTGTAGTGGTCGACATAATGAAGATCATAACTAAGTTAGCCTAGCTATACACCATGTTATGAATGAGAGGAACCGATCATTTCAAACGGACCTTAACTTTTGGAGTACGTGGAATTAAGTTCCACTCGTCACAGAAAAATTCTTGAAACAATTCACTTAGGACATTTTTTATTGTGTAGATTAAAAAAGAACTGGAAACCGGACTTGGACATCATAAATGGGTTGTCATCTCAATATCTGCCCCGGGCCCATCTTGACCTCAAGAGGTCGGAAGTTTATTATCTTAATAGGGACAATCTTGCTCATGAATTGAACGGTGTGTGATCTACGTCACGGTCATCTACGTCACGGTTATCTACGTCAGGGTCATCTACGTCACCGTTTTTATAATTATAATATTTGACGAAGCGCCTCTATAGTGAAAGATTCGGGAACCTGCATGGTTATACATTTTTGTAACCCTCTTCTAAATTTAATTCGCATAAAATTAAAGCTTGTTCACTGGAAAAGTTATAATTACGATGTTTTTCTTGAACAAAGGGTCTGTGTGGCAATGTTACCATGTGGTAATTGGCAATTTGAAAAAAGAACTCAGAAGTTCGGCTCACTTTGAATTCAATACAGGTTGCAGCTCCTGCTCTAAGATAACATGTGTTGCCTGCCTGCACATATCTGAAACCATGCCCTTTGTGTGTGCTAGGAATGAGTGAAGCCATAGCCACCACAATCAGGCATTTTAACAATTAGTAATTGGCTTGCTACCCCTGTATTGTTTCGTTGAGCAGGTATTTCTGAATGCATCAAATTATCAACCTACTGGTCTTTTCATGTTGTTTGAATAACGGCTCAGCCAACGTCTATACATTGTTTACAATTACTAGCAGTTGGAATGTCATGCAAACAAACGTGATATTTTTGTAAGTTCGCAGCAATAGGTGTAATAGAAAAGTAATAGACTATTATCTATTATTTTAAGATATATTACTATTACTATTACATAAACAATTACTATTACAGAAACAAATGTCTATTACCTATTACAATTACTATATTACATATTACTATTACCCCATGTGATGGTGTCAAAATAAAGTTTTATTATTATTATTATAATTTAACTATACATGTTTGTTCGCTTTTGTATCGTTTATCGTGATTCTACTAAGCGGCGGGTCTGATTCCGTTAAGCGTCACATTTTAACACAACACTTGGCAAGGGTAATTACTCAGTTTCACAGTTTATCTCACTCAGTACCACTTCTTAAATCATTGCATTGGCTCCCAGTCCGACATCGCATTATTTTTCAGATCTGCACAATTACCTATCGAGCTCTTTCATCCAAGCAACCAGCATATTTACATTCACTGCTCACTCCTGCAAGACAGCCCATACAATTTCGATCATCTAATTCCAATGTACTTTTTGTTCCCAGTGTTAAGACAAATGTCGGAACTATATCTTTTCCAGTTGCTGCACCGACTCTGTGGAACTCACTCCTGTTAGTATTTAGTCTGTAGGAAATATAACAACATTTCGCCGTAAACTAGAAACCCACATGTGTACACTTGCGTATCCTCCAATTATTATGGTGTGCTGTCGAGCTCTGGCTACCCGAGGATTTTAGCGCAGTAGAAGTATTGTATATTGTATATTGAATAGGGAATGGTTCCAGCCATTTTGCGCGTGCGCGTGCGCGTGCGCGTGCGCGTGGCACTTTGCCTCGTTACGCCGCTGGTTGTGCTGATGACGCAAATATGAGTTGCCAATTGCAGTGTTGATGAAATGTACGCGGATTATTGTCAGCGCAGCGCACTCGACCGATGCATATAACATGATTGACATTGGTGAAATAATAGTTGCTTGCTTCTGTTGTGTTTGGGCAGCACTGAATCTTTAACATGAATCGCAAGTGCCCATGTGCCAAACCTAACGTCTTGTTCTGTGATAATCTATGTGCAGAATTTGTAATGTTAGGAAATTCACCAACGAATATATTGGCATTAGTAAACATCATTAGTTCCACCCAATACCTTTATTCCAGAATAATACATCCATATCCAAACACCAATAATGAAACGCCTGACACGGAATAGCTGTGGCCCACGATATGTGCAACAATCGTTTCCACATATCTACCGGATTACGAAAGGAAATGTCGTACAATTTAGGCAACAATCTAATAATAATCTAGAATAAATACAACAAAATGCAGCACTGATATAAAACATAAGTTGCATATATATATATATATATATATATATATATATATATATATATATATATGCGAATATATATATATATATATATATATATATATATATATATATGCGAATATATATATATATATATATATATATATATATATATATATATATATATATATATATATATATATATATATATATATATATATATGTATGTATATATATATATATGTATATATATATATATATATATAGTTCATCTCTAGCAAAACGCAATACTACTGTCAAACATCATTCGTTTTTCAACTATACCAACCAAGACACCCAGCAAAATACATCACAATTGCTAAACTTAATTCGCTATAATACATACATTTTATATAAATAATAGTCATTTTCCGATAATTAGGTTACACTGAGTGACAGCACTCTTAAAATTAAAAGTACCACATCTGGTAATTATCTCAGCTACGAAGTAAAGTATGTTGATTTACAATGACATGTTCAGAATAACCCACTTACCGACGACTGGCTCACAGTGTAAAACAACACAACGTGAATCACGCGTTAAACGACTGACATACATAACATGATTAATTACATTTGGTCCTTTCACCTTAATTAATGTCAACAATTAATAAAAAAATCATCTAACATGGCTGAATGGAACCGTCATGTGCCCGTGCTCGGGGGGGGGGGGGGTGCGGGGGTCCCATAAATCCCCGGCTGATTACGTACGCTTGAACCCCCCTTTTCAAAACCCTGAGGACGGGCCTGGGTATGAAAGCAGCTGACAAATTGGAGCGTGTGTGTGTGTACGTGCGTGCGTGCATGCCTGCGTGCGTGCCCGCGTGCGTACGTGAATTATTACTTCATCACAACTCGCCAATACCACCGAGTCACACACAGAATAAGCATTGTTGCCTGGATAATGCATTACCGATTTTATTATTATGGAATCCACAAACAAACCGTAACTGACTGTGCCTCGGCTTAATTCCTTATTCCACGTAATTACGTCACGTGATACTTGAGCAGGACACAAAGGAATGTTAATGGTCTGTCACCGATTAGAATAGTACCAGCGCATTATTTGCTACATCGTCAAAACAGTCATGGAACTTCCCCCATAGCAGTGCACCATATATTGTTGCAACAAGACTAATGTGATTTAATGTCTTTCTCTGTGATATGTCGCAAGTGTTATGTAGCATTACAAAATTATGATAGTAAGATTGTTATCTATACAGAAAAAGGACTTTGTGAGGACTTTATGATTGCTAGAAACTGATTACCGTCCAGTGGACGTACCGTGGTTTGACTGAGTGCGTCGTCACGTCGACGTGTTATGATCACGATCACATGTCTTGTTCGATCATATTCGCTGTCCCTGTCTTCTATGTCGTAGTTGGAGCATCGGTAGATGTCGCTGGTTGTGCGATCGGTGTCGCGGTCTCAGTTGTTGTAGTAGGAGTAGTAGTAGTAGTAGTAGTAGTAGTAGTACTAGTAGTAGTAGTAGAAGAAGTTCTACTAGTAGTAGACTTTGCTTCAGGTGTTGGCGTCGTTGACAAGTCCTCACTCGACTTCGTGGTTGTTATCGTTCCCACAGTAGTTAGGCTGTCGCCAGTGTCGCACACAATGCTGAAAGTGTCTTCATGTATGGCTGCAAAGAAATACAAACAGCTATGGTTTACACAACATTTTGCCGAATGTGTTATCGCTAGAAACTAGCAAACAATAAATCATTGAGCAGCATTCGTAATATCAGTACTAAAGGATGTGTTATAATGGTGCAAAGACAGATTTGCGATCATAGATCAAAGATTAAGGGTGTCAAAGTCATATGGAAATGTGCGTTTGTGTTTATCAGCACGCGAGAAAATGTGAACGAGAGACCTGTCGTAGTGAATATGGACAAATACATTCATGTTGCTGCACAATGCAACACTTGACGGGATATATGTGTTCTGCGTAAAAGACAACGGTGACACGACAGCGGTGAAAATAAGGTGGTGATATGAGGAAGATGACAAGACAGCAGTGACAAACAGCGGTAAAAATAAGGCGGTGACAAGATAACGACGACAAGACGGCGGTGACACGTCAGTTGTGACAAGACGGCGAGAGCGGTGACAAGACAAGGTTGTTTCTTTCTTAAATTCTTAAACTTCTTACCTGCCGTTGTCATCATCTCGTTGACATGCTGGTCGAGTTTAGTCAAAATCACATATTTCTAACTCTCTTAAAATGCCTGAACGTGCCTTACCCGTCAATGTTTACCAATTCCTGCATAAATTACTACGTACACGCGCCATGTAGCGAAAACATTGCCAAAAATCCTTCCCCCTATTGAAATCATCTAAAAATCCACAGTTACTTTGCCAACATGTTCTACCAGCAAACTTGCCAATGTGTCTGCTCAAATGCAGTTATGTCAGATGATATGATTTTTTTTTAAATTACACATATCTAAAATTACTGTGCTCTACAAGTCTAACTGAGGCATAATCCCACTTACGTCTCACACGCACAAAGGACGAACCGTCCACCTCGAAAAACACCTGCAAGCAGGCATGCCAGCCACAGAAAGTAGGATCTCTAGTCCAGTGAGTGATTCTGTTGATGCACTCGGTCTTCTTCAGTGGTGCCAAGCGGCTGGTTTCACCAACAGGGGTGACACATACGTTCGACACAGTTCCCCTCGGGTATACTTGAGCTTCAAATATAAAGGCCATCCAAGGAGTCTGCTTCGATGTAATGCTGCAGCGGCACGTCATTGAAGCGGTCGTCTTGAAGTTTATCCGTGCAAAGTTGACATGTGTCAACTGTCCCGTGCATCCCAAAAGTTGATTGGCTGAAACAAATATATCGATGGCGCCTTCACAAATTCTTTGGCATGACCACCCGAACGTACATATGAAAAATGGCTAGATAAACGATTGTTCTTGCTGTTATGCGTGCGTGCATGCTTGCTTGTGTGTGTGTGTTTGTGTGTGTCTGTGTGTGTGTGTGTGCGTGTGTGTGTGTGTGTGTGTGTGTGTGTGTGTGTGTGTGTGTGTGCGTGTGTGCGGGTATGCGTGCGTGCGTGCGTAACTAGAGTTAGATACATGACCACAATAAAAACACAATGAGCGGCAACGTCTTTTGGCTTTTAATATCATAAGTTATTTCGTAATGCGTCAGTTTTATAGTTGTACTGAATATAACGTGTATGTTACTAGCATAGAAAAGCAGCTCAAAATGTAGCCTAAGAGAGGCTTTTCGTGGTTGTTGTGTTTAGTCACTCTGTTTACGTGAACATGTGTATAATCATACATACCAGTACGACTGATCTCAAAACTGAAGGCCATGCAAAGCAGAGACAACACGACCAATATTAGGCATTGTCCAGCCATGTTTACGAAATCTGTAAACAAACACATAACTGCGATGTACGATTGACGAGCGATGTACGATTGACAAGCGATGTACGATTGACGAGCGAGCAATTGTCTTGAAAGTGCCAAAATAATCAATAACATAAAAAATAAACGTACTGCCATTGATTTTATGCATTCACAAATATAAAACCAAAATGGTAATGATTAATAAGTATTAATGAAGGCCTGCAGCCAAAGGGTTGTGGTCGGCGAATAGTAACACTGAGTCCAAACCGATCAAGTACATCGTTCACATGCCCACATGCCCGCGAGGCATGCTTTAGTTCCCCCGAGGTCAAAGGACGGCAACAGAAAGCCATTGATTTCAACTGGCCACCACAGAGAGTTGCATCGATCTCACAACTGCTGGTAGTTGCACTCACTGTTGCTTGCTTAGCTGGGTCCAAGTAAGCGTCGAGGTCAACATGCCAGCTCGTTTGTAAAACAGACAAACTATTACATTATTTTTGACCCGATCCGGTCAAAATTCGGCGAAAAAGGGCAAACGTTGTTCGGCTCTATATACTATAACCTAAGGCTATTTACTGTGCATTAACCGTTACGGACGGATAACAATACTTTTGTTTAAAAGAACATATATATTATGTAACTTAAGGGATTTCCGTCATTACTGTGTTTTGCAGAAATAGCTGTAGACAGCGAACGCTTACAGTAAACGCTCGGCCCGTCATAAAGTAAAGTAAATCAGGATTTAAATGAAAGCTTTGGTGTACTTTCATAAAATGTAATACAAGTTGACAAGCACACAAGAACCCGAGTCTACACGACCGGAGCGTTCGTTAGGCAAATATACATGTGCTGAAACGTCAACGATTTAAACACCCGGATACATACACTATACACACTATACACACTACACACTTATAGAATAAACACACTGATGCACAGTATTCAACAAAACAACCATCACACATCTACCTACCAGTGGAGCCGTAACACAAATGTCGAAATTCGTGTATTTATACGATGCTAATTTAAATTACAGATTTCGGATCGCTCCTCATGTATCGCGTCAACAGGATGATTATGTGAGCAGGAGTAGCAGACGCAGGTTATATACACGATGATCACAACACATGTGACATCTATCGGCGGAAAATAAACCACAGTTGAGTGTCTTTGTCTACACTTTAGAACACTAAGTTCAAAACTGGATCAAACTACTTATTCATTGTGTATTGCATGTAGCGTATTACAAAATAAATCGGCAGTTTTCTGGTGTCCTGATCAATCGGAACATTGATCGGATATCGTAGACTTTAGTAAGGTTGCTGTCGTTACAGGTGATTTCTCACACTGCTCACTACAACCCCGGCCGATAGTGCACAGTTTGTACAGGAAATTGGCATTAATATTCGATCCCACCTAGGAATAATACTTGTGAACTACCATTTAGGTACCACGTAGGTACCACGTAGGTACCACGTAGGTACCACGTAGGTACCACGTAGCGGCGCAACAGCAAATACGGTAAACAACATTAAGCCAAAGGTCATGACCCTATGCCCTCCTCCCTAAATACGCCACTGGCTAAGCGTAAACATAGCTCACAAAATAAAAATTGGCCGACCACGTAACTAGCAACGTTCAATGTATGTTTTTGGCATAATTTATAACTAAATTATTGTGAGTATGCAATGGAATAATCCACTGGTGGGACGAACGATTTACACAAAACGCTGAATACAAAACCCTGCACGTAGTCGAAATTTCCATTATGGTCGCGTGCTGGTTTTCGTTGGCGGGACGTCGGTCAGACGTCGGTCAGACGTCGGTCAGACGTAGGTTAGATTGTCGGTATTGAATTCAAGACAGATAGATGAACTCTTGACTTAATGTACACAGTTTAATTTTGTGTGGAATTTTCAGATCGATAATCAAAATAACTAATGAAAAACCTGCACTTATCACACAAGTATTTCTGCCGGCTAGGTAAACACATTTCGCTCAATTGTAACTTCCGGACTCTTGACACGCGACCTGTTTCCGTTTGGTGATTTAAACAGATTAAATCAACAATTGCCATAGCAGCCAATTTGTCAGGCCGTGAACTAATTATAATATTTCAATGTACCATTGCAATGATATGTGCTTGCAAGTTTTAACATAATTTCAACGTATTAGTTTAATATAATATTTTGTCGCAGTAGCTTGTGTTAAAAAGGTTGAAATGTATTTCAAACTTAACTTTGACACTTCACATAAGTACTGGAAGAAAGTGTGTGACCTAACACACGAAAAGCGAAGCAATACAATATAATGTCCTATATGGCATTGTGATGCATGGCCGAAGGTGTTTGCTCACAATAGTATAACTAGGATGATCTCATAACAAACCACGAATTTCACCATTACCATGGCAGTCAAAGTAGGCGGTACATCGAAATCAAGCTAACTGCGCATCGCAGATGGTAACGTGAAATCAACATAAAATATATACTGTTGATTGAAACTGTCTGTTATGCCAATAATAAACACAAATGATATACGTTGTTACTCCCCCTTTATCCCTGTAGTCCGGGGTGGGGTTGGCACCGATACCTGTCATCTCTCTTTATCCCTGTAGTCCGGGGTGGGGTTGGCACCGATACCTGTCATCTCTCTTTATCTCTGTAGTCCGGGGTGGGGTTGCCACCGATACCTGTCATCTCTCTTTATCTCTGTAGTCCGGGGTGAAGTTGGTACCGATACCTGTCATCTCTCTTTATCTCTGTAGTCCGGGGTGAAGTTGGCACCGATACCTGTCATCTCTCTTTATCTCTGTAGTCCGGCGTGATGTTGGCACCGATACCTGTCATCTCTCTTTATCTCTGTAGTCCGGCGTGATGTTGGCACCGATACCTGTCATCTCTTTTTATCTCTGTAGTCCGGGGTGAGGTTGGCACCGATACCTGTCATCTCTCTTTATCTCTGTAGTCCGGGGTGAAGTTGGTACCGATACCTGTCATCTCTCTTTATCTCTGTAGTCCGGCGTGATGTTGGCACCGATACCTGTCATCTCTTTTTATCTCTGTAGTCCGGGGTGAAGTTGGCACCGATAACTGTCGTCTCTCTTTATCACTGTAGTCCGGGGTGAAGTTGGCACCGATACCTGTCGTCGATTTTTGATTCCCCTCTACTTCCTCACTAGTCCCGTTTCATTACCGTCTCGTGTAAACGTTTCACTACCGTCTCGTGTAAACGTTTCACCACCGTCTCGTGTAAACGTTTCACTATCATCTCGTGTAAACGTTTCACTACTGTCTCGTGTAAACGTGTGTTGTAAATTCGATACAAAACATTTAGTTCGGAACTCGTGTGTGATCTTAGGATAGCAAACGCTAATTTTTTTTAGGCATTTCTTTAGTTTTTTCTATGCATATGAAAAATTAATAATGAATTTAGATACAATTACTCCTTGTGAGTGAAATGTTGAATATTGTAAACATTTTGCTAAAATGTGGTTTTACCGCGACTTAATAAATACCTAAAATAATAAATGTCACAATTGTTGTTATGCAACTATGACATGCTTTACATAATATGAACATATAAAATTGCAATATTCCTGCAAGTTTTATATTTGAGTAGTCAATAAATCTCCTGTTATGCCCGATTATGATCAGAGCACAGATGACGTAGCTGTTACTAGGTCAGATATTAAAAAAAAATTGCACGGTCCCCAATTTGTTTGCCCTTTTGGGGATTTTATGGTATAATGGATTTCAAACAACCTTTAAAGTTTAATTACTTTTATTTCAGGGTAATCGGCCGCATTAAGCGTCGTCTTCCTTTCTCTAATCGACCCTCTTTTTGAACATGCTGGGCATACTCCCCTTAACTACTGTATACCGAGAGTAATTTAATTGAACAAGTTTGTCCTAGCTTTCAAATATCTGGCAATTCTACTGTACAAGTCCCGGAGTGTTTGTTTACACGTAACATGGTGTTATAACCTTTGCCCTCTTTGATTGGTGATTAATGCTACAAACAACGTTGGGACCACTGTTGTGCAAACAGGCGTTAGCATGAATATTTATTGATGTCAACTATATTTGTTCATTACTTTATAAGAACAACGTCGTTGCACTCTGAACCACTTTAACATGCACTCTAATACGAATGTGACTATTAACATTAACTCTAATACGAATGTGACTATTAACATTAACTCTAATACGAATGTGACTATTAACATTAACTCTAATACGAATGTGACTATTAACATTAACTCTAATACGAATGTGACTATTAACATTAACTCTAATACGAATGTGACTATTAACTATTTGTGTATGTGGCACACTATCAAAATCTACCGATGACTCATCATCAAACTTAAGTTTGAGCTAAGATGTGTAATAGTCAGTAGATATCCTTGCGTATTTGATAGTTGATGATACGCGCATTTAAACATATCTACACCACACCAAAACAAGCTATGCGTAATCTCGACTAAAGTTGGTGGGTTTATCGATGCTGGGAACACACACACGCACGCACGCACGCACGCACGCACGCACGCACGCACGCACGCACGCACGCACGCACGCGCGCAATGTATTTGAATCAGCAAAACAAATCATGTAAAATACTCTCAACATCCAAAATGGCCACCATATCCATGGCAACGACCCATCCAACTTAAAAATAGAAATTTTTACTTGTAATTACTGACATTATCTGAGACTTTCAGCTTTCTAATTTCTCTAAAACTCCTACCATTTCTCCCGCGAAATTTCCGATATGGTGAATATATCAATATGGTGCAGACGAACATAATACAGAATTGCCTCCGACGGTTAGTGTTGTCGTATTCGATTTCATCAGGTTCCTTTTCTTGTCCCCAAATGCCTATAAAAACGTATATTAGCGTTGACCTGTTTTGAAATAATTACATGGCATTTATGGTGTTGTGGTGAGGACAAATATGTTTAACAACATTTAACAAGATTGCTATCCAAAACTACACGTTCCAGATGGCAAGTGGGCAAGGAAGCCATTGGCTTATCGAAAGTTCAACAATTTTATCATCTATGTATAGCCCGCCTTTATCAGATATATGTAAATTTTATTTTAAACATATTCATACTACTAGCATTAGCACAATTATGTGACAGTTTGTTCCATTTATTTATCACCCTCTGTAAGAAAGAGTACTTTCTCTTGTCTGCCCTCTGGTTCTACTGCCGCCTTTAAGTTTGAAGAACATATTCCTATCAACATCCTCATAACCATTCACTATCTTAAACACTTCCATTTGGTCTCCTCTTAGTCTCTTTATCTCTAGTTTTGTCAAACCACATTATAACAAGCGGCTTTCACAACTAAGGTCTCTCAATTCTGGAATCATTTTAGTTGCTCTAAGTTGTATTCTTTCTAGCTTATCTATGTCCTTTTTACATTGTGGCCTCCATGCTTGTATGCAGTATTCCAAATGCGGCCTAATTATCGATTTGCATAGGGATACAATTAGCTGTTTATTCTCATATGTGCGAGTTCTCCTAATTAGCCCTAGAATTTGATATACTTTTGAAGCAGCAATCCTACATTGCTATGAAGCTTTGATGTCAGCACTAAATGTTACTCCTAAGTCCTTTTCTTTTGGGGTGCTACCTAATATAGCATCCCCCATTTTATATTCTTTGTCCATGTTTCCATGTCCTATGTGCATTCATTTACACTTCCCAACATTGAATAACATTTGCCATTCATCTTCCAAAACATTTATATATATATATATATATATATATATATATATATATATATATATATATATATATATATATATAATAATATATAATATATTACTTTATTATATGTTGAATTTGTTGTAATAATATGAGTAAACAACTAAAATTGGCGTGATGTTTCTACTAAAATCGAACGTGTCCACATTGGTCTGGCAACATGTTGCATCGTTTGATTGAACCATTGCACCAGTGGAAGTTGCATCTGCTGAGCTAGGTGGGGGTGCGCTTTGCCCCACACTACTCTAATGCTGCGATTCAGAATCTTCGGAACGGTGCAAAGTGATAATCAACTCGAGTCACGGTATGGTGCTTATACATCAACAATTCATTTGTATAATAAAGTAATATACCATATAATATATATATAATTTTCAGAAAGCTCTCGATAAAGTGTCACACCAAACATTGTTACTTAAACTAAAAGCCCACGGAATAGGTAATGATGTAATCAACTGGATAAAAAAGAGGCTTGCAGGCAGAAGAAAGAGAGTAATAGTAGATGGTAAGATCTCGAACTAGAAATCTGCTTTGAGGGGGTACCACAGGGATCAGTATTAGGACCTATCCTACTTTTAATATATATATATATTCTAAGAACAATTCTCAGTATTAGGACCTATCCTAGTTTTCTCTGTTAATTCCCTTTGCGCATCTAATTTAAACACTTTACGGTACCTGTGCCTCGTTAATAACCCTGACAAATTCACACCCAAGAACTGCAGCACACTTCCCAGTCAGATGAAGCCCATCTCTCATAAAAAGTCATCTCTCCCCACAAAGCTTAACCACATGTCTACGAAGCCTACTTCCTCCTCCATACATACCTTCTGTGCTTGTGTGTTGGACGGCTCGTACATTCAATCCGTGCCTCTTTACATGTCTTGATCAACCTCCTGTACTTACCAATGATGGCCGACTTTCCTTCCTTCTCAGTATTGTTCGTTCCCACATGACCTGTCATGCTTTTTCTACAACATCCTCTAGTTTAGCCCCTGGTATGCATACCGTGATATCCTCTCCTCTGTTTACGACTTTATCTACTTTCCTAATAACCGGGCTTTCCTCACCCTCCCTTGTGACATTACATGTGCGAAGCTCCTTTCCTGCCACGTCACTAGTTTACCATTCCTTTGCTGCACACTGTGCCTCCTTCCATCCGCCATCTAGTGCCCATTCTGCTTTACTGTCTTACTGACATCTCTCTACCTTTCTATTGTCAACCTCTACTGTCTTACCACCTGACAATCCCTCTCCGGTTACCTGCTAAAACGTTCCACACTCTGCCTCCTTCCTTCTTACCAACTGTCTCCCTCACATTGCCTATGCTCTCCTTGTTCTCACCACCTCTGCTCTCCTTGTTCTCACCACCTCTGTTCTCCTTGTTCTCACCACCTCTGTTCTCCTTGTTCTCACCACCTCTGTTCTCCTTGTTCTCACCACCTCTGTTCTCCTTGTTCTCACCACCTCTGTTCTCCTTGTTCTCACCACCTCTGCTCTCCTCGTTCTCACCCTGACCCGTCATCATCACAACCATCTGCTTTAACTTATCTACCTGCACATGTAGACATTTCACTGTCTTACGCCCTTTACACTCAAAAAATGATCTACCTGAACCTCTGCCCTCTATTTTACACACCAAATAGAAACTATACGTGCCTGAATTCAGGGAAACAAATGAATTGTTGATGTATAAGCACCATACCGTGACTCGAGTTGATTATCACTTTGCACCGTTCCGAAGATTCTGAATCGCAGCATTAGAGTAGTGTGGGGCAAAGCGCACCCCCACCTAGCTCAGCAGATGCAACTTCCACTGGTGCAATGGTTCAATCAAACGATGCAACATGTTGCCAGACCAATGTGGGCACGTTCGATTTTAGTAGAAACATCACGCCAATTTTAGTTGTTTACTCATATTATTACAACAAATTCAACATATTTAAGCAGTTCCACAGCATAGGTACGTTAACTAAAAACATATGAGATGTATATGTCCGCTATATCTTACTTGTAGGTGTCATTGGTTCATACGACCGATACTGACATACGTAATTTTTGGTAATTCCAATGACCCGTTCAATGCACAAACCCATTGTAGAACACAGTGGGAGTGGTTGTTTTAGAAATGTATCCGGTTAGTACCTGTACGGTATTTTCACGACCATTTGTGTAATAAACCACCCACACGTGTCAGTTGACTAACACACAAGAACTCTGATCATGCGCTGGCTTTCTACTGGTTCTATAACGCTTGTTTGAACATTACCTCTAACAAAATAGGGTCTACATTAATGGTGTGCATTAATATGCTGATTGTTCCAATACATGTACTGTAAAATATATAACCATGGATATAATAAAGTAATATACCATATAATATACATTAATGGGGCAACGTGAACGGGCGGTGCGATTTGCGCCACATGACGAATTGCTAAATATGTAGGACTACAATTAAATTGTAATTTTATTGTTGTTAAGGTTCTGCAATGATGTTACTATTCAGATAGCACGTGTGTATATGTGTCTGTGTTAAACATTTCGGTCTGAAATGAAAATAAGTAGGCCAAATCGTGTTTGCCTCTAAAGGGGTGCGCTTTGCCCCAAGCTACTCTATTTGGTATCCGTTATGGCGTAGACATAAAAAGCCGGGGACAAACTTCAAATGTCTCTAACTAAAAATCACCTTTGCTGTGTTCAGGTTTTGAAGCATAAAAAGCCGTGTGTATGTTGGTCAAAGACGAATTTCTGACCGGGGGACACGTTATGGTGACAACATTTGAGTACTTGCATGCGTAAAACATGCTTGCATTTACCTCCGCAGTATAACTGAAAAGTACCTCTTCAAGGGATTCACTTCTGACACAAAGAGATAAAAGTTGTGTTGAAAAGCAAAATGGGACACAAGGCTGGGGGTATGAAGCTTCACAGGGAGAGACCAGGTCTAGTTGTTACAATGTTCAGCTAGTCACGTTTTTGTGTGAAAGGTACGTTAGATATATAACTTCTGTCAACGTATACATTATATATATATTATTCGTGTTAATAAAATGTACAGTACCATTGATAGTCCGTAGTGCAGTTAGGTAGATATGTGAAGTTTCCCGGGCGCTGTCAACTGTAAAACTAGCCCCGTAAGCGGGGTGAGTTGTTACAGCAGAGAACGTATGAATCGCAAAGCAAGTGTCGCTCGCACGTGTTATTGTTAGTACATCCATTGGATTATACACACATATACATCTTGTATACAGTGTGCATAACAATGTAAGTATTCATAGATTCATATATTAGTATTTTAATTTTTAGTTACCAAAAGGGACTAATTCCCCGGATTCTTGTGAGTGGAATACGAATTATTGAGTGGAATACGAAATAGTGAATGGCAATATATATGTAATAACTTCTACTAGATTTAATGATACACACGTAAGCACTCATGCGCACGAACATCCACATTTCAATGTATAGTGAAATATTTATTAATTGCTCAAATAGGGTTTTGCCTTAAAATGTAACAATATTGAATAAGACTGCTATCCAAGGCAAAACACCCATATGTTAAGTGGACAAAGAAGCCAACGGCTTGTCGATAGTCCAACAATTATTTTTTTTTTCTTGTGCTGCTAGCATTTACAGTACTTGTTATAAACCAGTACGTTTGGCTTGAAATAACGCGTTCACACGTCGTGGTTAAATAACTTTGTTCTTTCAGTCATTGTCAACACACAACTCGCTGGCTGAACCTTCGGTACGAGCCGCCCGAGCGTTGTTACAATTGTAACAACTTGCCCCAATACAATTGTAACAACTTGCCACAAACAGTTAAACGCACTTTGACGATAACAAATCGTGAACTTATACTTGGCATGACCTCTTATACTACATAAGTAGACCTTTTTCTAGATTCATTCACAAAACAAAAAGTGGGAGAGCTGATATTATGTGGGCACACCCAAAACAGTTTTAGGTGGTGTGTGTGTGTATATATATATGTATGTATATATATATATGTGTATATATATATATACATGGTTTGATATGGTGGATGAGGCGGCTTCGTAAATGTGATGGTGGGAACCTAAAAATTTTCTACCGCCCCATGTAGTTTTTTCTGGAACAGCCCGACACAACCATGACAATGATGCACGTTGAATAACACAACATTACACGTCATCCATTCGAGGTTGACCTTGTACAGCTATTTTAATCTGCTCAATTGGCATGTTAATTAATTCACGCGCTGATAAGGCGAAACGGGAATGGTGTTGTACCATGAAAATAAATTAATATCGAACGTGTTTGTACGGCAGCCTGGTACTGTGTAACTATGCGTGGTCAATGTGGTTTGGAGGCGACGTGTATTGCACTTCATGCCAAGTACATGATTTTATAGGTATTTACTGAACCAAGGGTTAACATATAAGAGACCTACAGGGACTGGCGAGTTATACAACGTTACGAAGGATACAAAGAGCTGGGGTGATATCAACAAATTCAGGTTTAGTAAATAACACAGGGAATGGACGGGGATTTTGCAGAAATGGTTTGGTGCAATATAGTTACTGAAAACTCAACATTAACCATAGTGCTACTTTACCAAACAAGACGACACATTGAATAAGACGCAATTCGGTAGGTGAGTAAAGAGGAATTTAATTTTCGATAACGAGTTGTTAACAATGGATAGAATATTCTATTTTATTGCGTCATGATTTACTTAATCGAAGTGTTCTCTCTTTAACCAATTAATTAGTTTCGTAATATCAAAGGGAACTGAGATGCCCTCAGTGACCTTCGAACAATGCCCTCAGTGACCTTCGAACAATGCCCTCTGACGCAAATGTGCATGCAACCCACTGAGCTTGTCTGCCATCAAAGTTCTGTTTGGACATGTTCTCCGCATGCCACTTGAGGCCCTGCAAAGCTGTCCACTGACCAATAAATCACACCCGCTGACGTTGGTGGCTGTAGCTGGCGACCTCGAATGACAGCACGCACGCACGCACGCACGCACGCACGCACGCACGCACGCACGCACGCACGCGCACGCACACACACACACACACACACACACACACACACACACACACACACACACACACACACACACACACACACACCAACATTAACAAATACTGTTTTAACCCTTATAATAATAATACGCATGTAATCGTTGTTTATTTATATTTGAAATCCCAGAAACAATGACGTGTTTATTACTCAGAAACAATGACGTGTTTATTACTCGAGTTCAACTACAATATAAATATGTATATATCGTGCCAGAAATCATCTTGTTATTTAAGTATAAGAACAGTGAAGTATATGCTCAATTGCATTTCTATAAATTAATCATCAAGTTGAAGCCTTCTGGAATGTCGCCACTTGTACAGACTAGTGGATCACTCGTGTTATATCATGTTAGCTGCCCGAGGTTCCTAGTACACTGTACTGGTACCCGCGTTTAGACAGGTTGGCGCCATCGTATGAACCGATGTGTTGTGCACATGTTTTAACAACATTGCTTGTCGTTAGGATTGCGTGATTTGGGTTCGAAGGTTAAATTCACACGAAACTAACTGTGATACGGGCGTTTTCGCGTAAAGGGTACACTTTTCACATAATGCAATTTCCTTCATTGTATTCAAACAATTCATTGTGTAATATTAATTCAGTGTAGTTATCATTCAGTGGCCATAGAAAGAGTAGTTTATTTCCAACACTTGAATAACTTTTCTTATAGAATGGAAAACTGGGAAATAACTAAGGTTTTTTACATTCGTTAAACTGATACTCTGGAGAGGACATTTGTCTAACGCATGTGTTATAGCATGGTCTCTGTATTTAGCCTGTTGTATCAATCTATTTAGCTAATATTGGACAATAATGAGGTTAGCTGATAAGTTCAGATAATTTCATGTTGAATGTTGTTGTAGAGTTAAGAATGTTAACATGGATCAATGACCACACTAGCATATAACGCTTTAAACAAATACCCTCTCCAGAACATGTGGGCATTACTGTTATAATATGATATCTTACAATTATGGTGAACGTTTTGAATACATTTGAAGCTCTGTTGAAATGTTAAGACAACTTAGTGTATTTTGTCTGTTTTAAAAATGCAGATAGTAAATATTTAACAATAATGAGATTAATTACGAATTTTATATAACCTTAATCTGGTTTTCAAGCCCGTGTGTTAGAATATTGGGTGTAAACACAGAAATATGAATCTTCGTTTGGATCAAACAACTGCTCATCTAAAAACAAATTTAGGAATAGGGCCGTTCAAACTCGGTGGAACTCCTTCATCGTTGGCGTTAAGTCTGAAGGAAGCGTAATAACATTCCGTAATAACATTCCGTAATAACATTCCGTAATAACATCCGACATCATCTGAAGACCCACCTTGTTGCCCTCACATATCCTCCTTAGCTCCTCGTTCAACTGTTGGTGACATAAACATTATAAACCGAGTTGAGATGATCTAATCCTGAGCACAGGTTCTTGAGTATTTCGGCGCAATATGTGTTTTTACTGTATTATATTGTTTTATTTAGTACTGCAATTTGAATAAGAACAGCTAACATATAAATAATATGATGATGGTATATTCTGCGTCAAAAAAATATCCTCTCCAGATTACAAATTTTTACAGCTTAACTTTGAAGCAAATTTTTAGAAGGAAATATA
This sequence comes from Lamellibrachia columna, assembly GCA_963662155.1. NCBI lineage: Eukaryota > Metazoa > Annelida > Polychaeta > Sabellida > Siboglinidae > Lamellibrachia > Lamellibrachia columna. Next base: position 35,966,067 of record OY759265.1, read on the forward strand.
TGTGACGTCTTGCTCCTAAAGTGTCAGTGTTGATGTAATAATATATATAATTTATAGTGCTGGAAAATAACTTGAACCAATTGCTTGGAATATATGGAATTTTGAGGCTGTGTGCGACTAAATGTGCACTCTTTAAAAAAAAAAAAATTCCCATAGCTGTATGGTGCATTTGGAGTTCCATATTATGTATATTTATAAAAACAACCAATGTTCCAAAAGGGATATGTTCTCCCTACCATCAGCTCAAATAAAGATTTGCTATGTAATTCAACGCACGAACAGTATACAGAAATGTGGATTAACTCGAATACCCAGTATAACGCGAACCGTGGGCCCGATCCCGCCAGCGTCCGTATATCACACATAACTCGAACTGGGTTGACTCGAAACCTAACAGAACTCGAACCTAATCTGGGGGTCCCGCTGTGCGATTAGCTACTTGTAAACTTTATGTAACTCGAAATGCGACGGACAATCTGACAGAGGCGCCATGTGCCAGATGCTTGTGACGCGAGTCTTGCAGACGTAAACAGGGCACTTGTTCTTGATGTCCAGGGCCCTGAAAATAGACGGATATAAAACGGTGTTTTCACGAGGGGGTGTGTCACCGCGGTGGCATGATTCTTACGCAGTATTAAATACAATCATCAACTTCTGAGCTACGAGCGCTGGGATCCTAAAGTAGAAAATAAGAGCAAAAATGCACTACAAATGCAAAGTATGTCTGTTGATACAAAAGGCTAAGACTACGATTAACCGTTAGATATATTTTCATACCTTTAGTTTGAAGTCACATTGAGTGAATAATGCTATCAGACATAATAGCCAAATATCAAGTCGCCCATTGCGACTAAAGTAATTTATCTAGTCGCATATTTCAAATTACTGTCGCATTTGCGATTATGTAGTCGCACCTTCGAACCTTGTTTAAGGAAAAAGTAACGTATACAATATAGTGATCTGGTCTTAAATTGTTCTCGGCAGAAGCACATGTCTCCAAGCACTGCATATTCTTAAAAGTGTGCAGTTACATACATTATTTAAAAATGTTGAAATGCATTTATCAAATTAGAGACTTACTTGAGAACAGCGTTCTTCGTGTTGCTTCAGTTCTTGTTGCTCATGTCTTGTGGCGTTAACTGCATGTATCCATGTATCCATGTTTCCATGTATCCATGTTTCCATGTATCCATGTATCCATGTCTCCATGTTTCCATGTATCCATGTTTCCATGTATCCATGTATCCATGTTTCCATGTTCCCATGTATCCATGTATCCATGTATCCATGTCTCCATGTATCCATGTTTCCATGTCTCCATGTATCCATGTCTCCATGTATCCATGTTTCCATGTATCCATGTCTCCATGTTTCCATGTATCCATGTCTCCATGTCTCCATGTTTCCATGTATCCATGTTTCCATGTATCCATGTTCCCATGTATCCATGTTTCCATGTATCCATGTCTCCATGTATCCATGTTCCCATGTATCCATGTCTCCATGTATCCATGTCTCCATGTATCCATGTATCCATGTTCCCATGTCTCCATGTTTCCATGTATCCATGTATCCATGTATCCATGTTTCCATGTCTCCATGTATCCATGTTTCCATGTTTCCATGTATCCATGTTTCCATGTATCCATGTATCCATGTTTCCATGTATCCATGTATCCATGTATCCATGTTTCCATGTATCCATGTATCCATGTATCCATGTTTCCATGTATCCATGTTTCCATGTATCCATGTATCCATGTATCCATGTTTCCATGTATCCATGTATCCATATTCGACTCCTTCTGCGCCACAACTAAAGGAATGCAGCAGCTGATGCGTGGCGTTTTGATAATGACATTCTGAAAACAGTGTATTTATATTTTATTCAACTGTCAGTTAATAATATTTAATAAAGGAAACATCGATTCGTATTTAGGCCTATGTACTGTATTTGATGTTTTTCAGTGCAATAAATAACTTGTCAAGACCCTTCAGTTCCGCTGTAGTGGAACACTCTGACAATACAGAGCAATTACAATACACGTAGTATTCAGTGTTGACTGAAGACAATTCGCTTGAAATGGACGACGAAAAAGAAGAACAAGAAGAACCAACTCAAGCAACATCAAAACATGAGGCAACACTTAATGTCCATCGACACAATACCACACGACCAGCTAAAAAGAAGCAAGACCTGGCATTCAAACCGAACAAGAAAAACAAGGTCAACCCAGTCAATGAAACATTGCTGGCAATAATTGATAAGTGTACAACGCTTCCAGTTGCTGCTAACACCAAAATGCAAAACAAAATCAAATTGATGCAAATTGTGTGCGATGCCAAATATCCAACATTATATCAGCAGCCACAGCAACTTCCCACTTCTCAGCAACAGCAACGTTTCTCAACTCAGCGACAGCTAAATTCAGCTAAATTCATCTTGACAACAGCAGCTTCCCATTTTTAAGCAGCACCAACAACAAGAGCAGCAACGACGACATCTATTTCCATCTCAACAACAGCAGCTTTTCTTTGTACAGCAATCGCTTCGCAGTGCACGACAGCAACTGTCTTCCCCTGAACAGCAGCAGTAATAGCAAGATGCAGGAACAGATAATTACGAGCCAATTTACGGCTACCTGTGAGATGCAACTGAAATGAAAGAGACATTTCCGGCAATTAGCGCCGATACTGAAACTGGAACAATAATGAATATATGACCTGAAATGATGTCTCCACCAGCACACATATTTTAGTTTTATGCAATTAGCAATGATTTAGGGTGACTTTCGTTGTTTCGCTGTTTTAATTTAGTATTCATTTACAGGCCTGAGGGTACAGTGACATTAATGTGTATGAGTACATTAATACATTATTATTAGAATAAATGTGTTAAAAAATGTTGGTTGATCAAAGAATTTGTTCAATAGTTGGGCTAGCAGAGAGTTTCGAAGAATTGTAGAATTCACACAGAACGAAATAGTGTTGTTATTTAGTACAGATAAGGTACGCTATATTCCCACAAGGGTAGCTGGAGTAATGTTATAAAGAGATGTGTGTAAACACACTTATTATATAAAGTGTAACATCAATAAAACCACTCACCTATGTTGTCTACAATGGTATTGCAGCGTCCCCGGAATACTTTGCATTGTGCAGGAAAGAAAGGGCAAAGTCACACTATTTTATTAGCTTCTAGAAGCGTTTATTAGCTGTGTATGTGAAGGTCATTGTTTACCAGCCGCTAGAAGCGAGTATTCGCTCTCAGCGGATGTAGCATTTTACCAGCGGCTAGGAGCTAGTAGCGAAATGTATGTGAACAGGGTTTATCGTCCGACACAGCCTGCCGAACCGTTGATGTCACATGACATCACTGGCCGTTCGTGGGCCAATAGTGGCACGAATCTGTATTACCTTGATGGTCAGTTTGATGATATCACATGTTAGGTTCCTGCGCTGCTGTCTAAATAATCCATTATGAATTGAATGCAATTATAAATGATGTGCCTGGTTCAATTTACGTCAACAAAGCAAAGACTGTAGTAGGTTGGTAACATGGCTATCCATGAATAAATATATTGGATTGCCGGACGCTCACACAACTATAGTGGTGAGCGCATGGCTGGTAGTACAGACATTATTGTAAACGTACAAGTCACAGGTGACCGAAATTGTGCTATAGGCCTAATGCCAAGTGTTAGTCTACACAAACTCGTGATATAAATATAGATATTTTACACAATTATGTATAAAACTACGTAAAGGCGGGGATTAGAATCCCCCTCCAACAGCACGGTGGAGCCCCATCCCGTCTCAGGTATAGCAGATCAGTGGATACAACCCAGACAACTCAGTCACAACCAGTGAACCCCCGGGTCCCCATCGCGCCTTACGGTCAGTGGTTCGGAAGACTGGCGTTTCCAAGCTGGAAGGCCGCGCCGACAACGTAGTTGTCGCAGGACACGCTGGACATACGACGCAGCTGGTACACAGCGGCGTTCGGTGCACACGAACCGATCGAAGCAGCACGGACAACTCATACACAACCAGAACCTTCCGGGTTCACCTCGCGCCTTATGGTCAGTGATCTAGAAGACTGAAGTTTCAAAGCTGAGATGCAGGTGATGCTGACGAACAGGCAGCTCCTCGACCAACGCCGCTGCCACGAGACACGCCGGAATCCAACGCATACATCATGCAACAACACAGAACAGCAGACAGGGCAACATAACACTGTTCTATTTATTTGGCGTGGCGAAAGAAACAACTCTAATATATGCCTTGTTTACATCTGAACGTCAACGCACCATGATTTTGATTTGATTCTTGATTTGAGCCATTCTTGGCAGCATGAGTTGCCGCGCCAATGCGGAAACTATGGGGAGTTATGCTGTGGTTCAGAAGAGCTTGATTAACAGCTGTTTGCAAGAGTTTAGCGAAATAGCCTACGGAGACTGGTTTCTTATCGGCAAAAACGGAACAAGGGGCATGCATCACTGACTCTAAGTTGAAGATACTGGACTAGCCATTTACGAGGACACGAGCTAGACTTAATTGCAGGCACTTCTAGGTGAAAGTGTTTGGTAGTGCTGCATTTGTAAGAATGAAAATTAAGTCTAATGGACGTGGTTTCACTAAGCAGTGTCGAACGAGGATGTTATGCTGGTGTTTAGTAACCTCACTGACGCGCAAGAAACCATAAAACACGAGTGCGAACATGGCGCGCAACAAGGCTAGAGTGAAGACGGAGCACCCAACAAGACGTAGGGCTTTCAGGAGCTGCTTCAATCGTCCCGTGACAAGGGATGACGGTCGTCTACTGTGCCATGTTCACTGATGAGACCTTTAAAATGTTTCGACACAAGGTAGTAGGATGTAGGATCAGTATAACCTGTAGACTTGTGGACGTCTGCTATATCAGACATGTTGCCACATATGATGCTGGGTGCTTTGCCTTCTTCAATGAAGGCCTAACTGAAGCAATGACTGAGAAAGGGAGAGGCCGGCAAATAGGGATGTTTACTTAAGTGAGTGGTGAAAAATACAAACTTGTCCCACAGACATTGATATGTCTGTTGCACTCGCGGGGTCCGGGCGCTGCCCATTGTTATAAATGCGCGCTTTCCCAAGGCAGCCAGTGAGTGGGAATGGTGGTAGGTTGGCTGTCCAGCTCAGGATGTACCTTTCGTGCATTTTACATCTTTCCCAAGGCAGCCAGTGAGTGGGAATGGTGGTAGGTTGGCTGTCCAGCACTGGCTGTACCTTTCGTGCGTTTGACATCTTCCCCAAGGCACCAAGTGAGTGGGAATGGAGGTAGGTTGGCTGTCCAGCTCAGGCTGTACCTTTCGTGCGTTTGACATCTTCCATAAGGCACCAAGTGAGTGGAAATGGTGGTAGGTTGGCTGTCCAGCACTGGCTGTACCTTTCGTGCGTTTGACATCTTCCCCAAGGCACCAAGTGAGTGGGAATGGAGGTAGGATGGCTGTCCAGCTCTGGCTGTACCTTTCGTGCGTTTGACATCTGCAATCGAGATATCATATCCGCCACTAAGTTCAGTTTGCCAGGAATATGCTTGGCACGGAAAGCGACACTAAGCTGCATACATGCCACGACTAACTGACGGATAAGCTGCATAAGGGGTGGATGCTTGGAGGTCTGTTTACTGATGACTTCCACCACTGCTGTGTTGTCCGTGAAAAAGAGGATCCATGCATTGCTAAACAACGCCCCAAAAGCGAAACGGCTTGCGTCTGAGGCCAGGTGCAAGACATCGGACGAGGTCCAATTAACTGGAAGGAAAGACATATTGCCATTCAAAATTGCATGAAAAGAAGCCAAGCAGCAAGATCCTTACGTGCCTCACACGTAAGGTGGATCATGTGATTAGTGATACGTAAAGTGAAGTCAATAAGGCGGCGTAGGAAGGTCCTACCTAGGTACTTAGTACTATCGCTTAGTACTATATAAATGATGTTGGCCTTACACTCGCTGTAAAAATCGTAGCGGAAAACTTCCCATAGAAGAAGTTGTTCCGCTCGCTAGATGCGATATTGGCCATCATACTCGACGGTAGTTATAATGCTGTTTTGACCAAGCAAAAATTGAGGCACGTCCACTATTTACTTCCGTTTCCGGTTGCGCGCGCAGCCGCACAACCTTCTGGGTAGCCTGAGCGCCCCCTGGCGGTGACCCATAACCCTATCCGTTACCCTAACCCGCCCATGGCGAATGGAGCTAACCCTAACCCCTGGTGACTGGAGCTAACCTTAACTCTAACCCCAACCCGCGTCCGTCGGCGTCCAGGTACAGCGCTATCCAATGTTCGCCCGGTTCGTCGCCGTCGTCGGTGTTGCACACGAAGGCTGCAGGCAGAGCGTCTATCGTCGTATGCAGTCCGTCTTTGGGTACGACGCCGCGAAAGATCAATTTGGTACTTTAGCGATCTGCAGGGTGTCCATCTCAATAGTCGTAGATGACGTTACGGCTCTTGTCTAATTCCAACACGGACTCTAACTCGGCGTAGGCGACGACGTTCACGGTGTTCGGCAGCGCGTCGCGGAAATGCAGCTCTATGCGCAGGTTGCCCTTTTGTACCAGATGGAAGCAGGGTCGGGGGTCAGATCAAAACCAAAGAAGGTGTATCCGTGTCGGTAGTCGCTGCGAGTCAGTCCGTTCCCCTCGTCCTGCCACATCTTGCCGGTCGAGGAGAACAGACTCATGTAGCTCCTGACGAAGAGGTCGTCTTCGAAATTCGGCTGGAAAGGTTTGGAGGGTATCTGTCGCCCGTCCATGTACACTGCAAGGTGATGTCGTTGTTCTTGGCGTGAAACGGATTCTTGGTGTACGCTGCGGGAATGGAGTACACCTTGCAGTCGACGGACCGCATCGGATATTTGACCGTGCTCTTCTCTAGAGCCTTGATGTGCGCCATCTGCACGGTCGGATTCAGGGTGGCCTTCTTTGCAAACAAGGTGGTATTGACGATGTTTATCCTGTAATCGGGGTTGTTCCCACCAGCCATGAGTGCAAAAGCTGACTTACTGCGTACCAGTCGTTTTAAATTAACATTTAAAATGATTATGTGCTATACTATTTTAATTTATTAATAAAGATTGCTTGTATTGTTATTACATATGCTGTTTTGTTGGTTTATAACTACACTAACAAAAGAAAGACGACCACATTTCATCCTACTACCAGATCATAACCGAGCGATCGAATGTTCATACATACAGCGTACAAAATGTAGGCATACATGTAGGCTATACAATACATATCATATTATCACATTATATTGAAAACTTTTCATTTTATGATGTCTTATGTCCAACGTCTATACACTGATTTTATTGGCCTGGTCCTACGTCAATACCACACTTGCAACATTGTCGCTAATTCCGCCTGCGCTTACAACTTTTTTTCACTGATAACAACGGCACAGTTGCAACATTTGTTTAGCGATTAGCATCCTTTTATCTCGCAGTACGGCTTACAGCTGGATAGACGACAGCCGACAACGGGTTGGGTAACGTTAGAGTTAGCTCCAGTCGTTAGGGAGACGGGTTAGAGTTAGGGTTAGCTCACCACTTGGGGTCGGGGTGGAGGTCACTCCGTTAAGGTCGGGGTCAGGGTTCACCACAGACGACAGAACAAGTTAGGGTTACACAGCCGTCAACAGGTTGGGGTTACAGTTAGGGTTAGCTCCAGTCGCCAGGGGGCGGGATAGGGTTACGGATTGGGTTAGGGTTCACCACCAGGGGGCGCTCATGCTACCCAGAAAGTTGTGTGCATGCGCGCGCAACCGGAAAGCGGATGTCCCTCCCAAACTGGTCTCCTCTTTTGCTTGGTCATCAGAGCACTATCACTACTCGCGACATGTGCACGAAAGATGGTTTCAACTTGCATAAATACATGTGCAATAGCAAGGCAGTTCTTGTTGCCATCTCCCCTGAGCTACGAGCCAAGGATTCTCAGAATCTGGATTTGACTTGTGACTCTCTACCCATCGAACGGGTTCTTGGCATACAATGGTGCATCGAGTCAGACACGTTCCAGTTTCGTATTGAAGTGAATGACAGACCACTTACTCGGCGTGGGATTCCCTCGACGGTTAGCTCGATGTTTGACCCACTTGGCCTGGTTTCCCACTATGTGCTAAGGGGGAAACATATCCTACAGGAACTGGTCCGTGATAGCGGTGAATGGGATGACCCCATTCCTGATGAAATGAAGGCCCGATGGGAGAGATGGCGTGGTGAACTGACCTACCTGGCAGACATCCACATACCCAGATGCTACATAGACAAAGATGTCGATACTCCAATCAATGTGGAGTTGCACAATTTCTCAGACGCCAGTCCGACAGGTTACGGACAGTGCAGTTATTTGCGGTTGATAGACAGTCACGACAATATATCCTGTGCCCTAGTAATGGGAAAATCCCGTGTTGGCCATTCAAGGTTTGTGAACATACCGCGTCTCGAGCTGACTGCAGCAGTATTGTCAGTCAAGGTTGGAAACTTCTTGCAGAAATAATTGTTTAACGAGGCCATCACGCACTACTACTGGATGGACAGCAAGGTTGTGCTGGGCTACATAAACAACGAGTCTAGGAGGTTTAACATCTTCGTTGCAAACCGGGTACAATAGATAAGAAGCAGCACGATAGTAAGCGCATGGAAGTACGTCTGCACCAGGAAGAAACCAGCTGACATTGCTTCACGCGGCACGAGTGCCAAAGAGTTACTGGGAGCTACTGATTGGTGGAAGGGACCAACCTTTCTCTGGTCTGCCACACCGTTGCCATTAACCCGTGAGTGCATGCCAGTTACCCAGACGATCCCGAGGTCAAGAAGGTTGTTGCACACACCGCCCAGGCCAAGCCCGCCTTCAGTAACTTTCTGGACAGGATCGGATACTTCTCCGACTGGCATCGCACAAAGTGTGCCGTGGCTGTATGTCTCAGATTCAGGGACATATTGAAGGCAAGAGTAGTGAAAAGACTAGTGAACATAGACTCTGACAAAACACTCAGTGCTAAAGGAAAGCGTGGTTACAGACCGGTGGATGTAACAGCATTGCAGCGAGCTGAAAAGGTCATCATCATGGCGGTCCAAGCAAAGGCTTTCCCAAGGGAACTGATCACTCTTCGTCGGCTAGGAGCACATGCTGCTGACCGGAAGCAGTGTGGAAAGCGAAACCTGTCACTCAAGAAGGACCGTTGTCTCTACCGTCTAGATCCATACGTAGGTAGTGACGGCCTGATACGACGGCAGGATACGACGTGCCAATATACCCCGTGACTTGGCACACCCTGTTGTCTTACCTAAGGAGAGTCATGTGACAAGGTTAGTGATTAGTCATCACCACCAGCAGGTTTGCCATTCCGGCCGCGGGATGACGCTCAACGAGACACGAGCCTCTGGCTATTGGATCATAAAGGCAAGGGCTACTGTCACTTCCTACCTGTGGAATTGTGTCAAGTGAAGGAAGATGCGTGGCGGGACTGTGACTCAAAAAAATGGCCAACCTGCCAGAGGATAGGCTGGAGCCCTCGGATCCCTTCACCTATAGTGCTGTGGATTTCTTCGGCCCCTTTTATATCAAAGAAAGACGGAGTGAGAAGAAAAAATGGGGAGTTCTTTTCACGTGCATGGCCAGCCGGGCTGTGCATATCGAAACAGCAAACTCCCGTTTCGTAGGCCGACATGGACCTGTCAGACAGCTGCGCTCTGATCGCGGTACCAATTTTGTGGGAGCCCGCTCTGAACTTGAGGCAGCTTTGGCTGAAATGAATGATGGAAAGATCACCGCAGAACTGTTGAAAGAAAAATGTGACTCGGTGACCTTCAAGATGAACCCCCCTCACGCCAGCCACATGGGCGGTGTCTGGGAGCGGATGATCCGATCTGTCAGGAATGTGTTGTCAGCCCTACTCAACGCACATGGCGATCGCTTGGATGACGAGCAACTGCGCACTCTGATGGTGGAAGCAGAAGCCGTAGTGAACAGCCGGCCGATTGCTTACCCCGCAGTTCCCGACTCTGGGGCGCCTCTCTCACCGAGTCAGATTTTGACTATTAAGTCAAGAGTCGTGCTACCACCGCCCGGGATCTTCATGAAGGAAGATCTGTACTGCCGTAAACGTTAGCGTCTGGTTAAGTTCCTAGCCAACCAATTCTGGAACAGGTGGCGTGCAGAGTATTTACTGGCTCTGCAAGAAAGATCCAAGTGGAACAAGCAGCATCACAACCTTAAGACAGACGACATTGTCTTGATAAAGGATGAATGCAACCCGAGGTCAATGTGATGATAGGAAATTCGACATATGATCGTCCAGTACACAAGGTAGTGCTTCTCTATGCACTGGGAAACGCCGACGAGGAGCCCAATTAGTACATGAACTTGTATGATGACATTTGTTTTCGGACACCGAGTCATTTTGTATCGGGTGTGGTGATCATACTTAGAATTAACATATGTTGAAGTTTTTTGTGAGTTAAATTAGTAAATGGTTAACTAAATTTAGAGGAGCCATATAAGTGGTAGTAATTGTATATACTGCTAGTGCAGTTGTGTGATGGCGCCATCTGGCAGATGCATGTGTGCTATAGAGAATGGGATGACGGATTCCGCTAGGGGAGTGTCATGGCATCGTGGTTTTCTGCGCGGCTCGTGTTATAGGCGAAAATACAAAGATTTAGGAGATGGCAACCCTGGGATCAAGATAAAGGCGTGTTTAATGTACTTCCTTAGACACCTCAAACGATTCGGCTTATCTCAAGCAATATTAACACGTTTCTACCGCGCAGTTATTGAAAGTGTCTTGTCATTTTCTATTAGGGGAAAGTCCCTAACGCGCACCCCCTCCCTAAAGCGCCCCATCCCTACCCTAGCCGATTGAACCAGCATAATGCAGGCATTGCTTGTCACATTCGATATATGTCGCTATTTGACGCATATGCAGAACAAATTGGCACATTCGCGATTGCCTTGACACGACACAACGTTCGGTGAGTTTTATGACACGTTTTACCTTAATTTGTGCATTTAGTGGAAGGCTTGTCAGTGCGCCAAGTAATAATGATTACTGTCTACGATGACACTGTCAATAGTTCAGTTGTATAACCGAGCCATACGCGAATACCATGAATTTCATTTACAAATACAATTTTGCAAATGGCCGATTTAGCGTCACTAACAGTTTTCCACAAAGCGAACCTCCCCCATGTCCCTAAACCGCACCGCAGCAAAACTCATATAATTGGAGGTGCAGTTTGGGAACATTACACTTTTTCGTGTATATCATAAATTTATTTATTCAGTATGAAAATATAATGTATTTATCGCGTTCAAGAAACAACCAATTTACTTACAATTTTCTTGCCGATTCAGATAGCATATTACGATGATTGATTGTAATTTTATAAAAATTTAAACTATGCAACCACTGTTTATTTCAGATGGGACGTAATCAACAACAGCGGAAATATGGAGAGGCAGATTTACAGGAGGCCCTCTTTGCTCTTCAACATGGCGAATCATATAGAAGCGTTGAACGGCAATACGGAATCCTCAGGCGAACTCTTCAAAGACACCATAAAGGCCAGGTAATTTTTATGTAATTTATAAAAACAGCTCTGAAAATTAGATTTTCATAATTCAGTAGTCATAATTATACTAATTATTACCATCGCAATAAAATGGGTTGCAACTCGGTCAATGTTTTATGCATTCGAATAATGTTACAAGAAATAAAAAAAACACCACGCATCTTAATTTCAATTGCCATGGTGTAGTACTACCGTATTACTGTGTTGTTTCAAACTTTATGAAAAGGCTTGTGTGAAGTTATCCATACAAATTCGGCTGTGTCGTACAGGTTCGAGCGCCAGGTCGGCAACTTCTAGGGAGATTTCGCCAGATTCTAGACACCGACATTGAAGATATTATCGCCAACCATGCACTGGACATGCAGCAAAGGTTCTACGGGTTAACAACTACCGAACTCCGACAAATGGCCTTCCAAGTGGCTGAGTACAAAGGCGTCGGACACCCCTTTGATCACACCATAAAGATGGCTGGTCGACACTGGCTAGCTGGATTTCTTGCCAGAAACAGAACACTCTCAATTAGGGAACCGGAAGCGACTAGTATACATCGGGCAGTGGGATTTAATAAGGCACAAGTCGATAATTTTTTTTCGAGATATGGAGATCGCTTCTGGAGAGCTTTGGGCCATTAGATGGTGACAGAATATGGAACATGGACGAGAGCGGCTTAACGGTTGTGCACAAACCTGGAAGAATTGTCGCGAAAAAAGGTCAGAAATAGGTTGGAAAAGTGACGAGTGGCGAAAAGGGGAAAACGGTCACTATCATATGCGGCATGAGTGCAAGTCGGCGCTATCTTGCACCATTTATAATCTACCCGAGGAAGAAAATGAACGAGCACTTGCTCGTTGGCTGTCCACCTGGTACAGTGGGAGTGGTGACAGACAGTAGCTGGACAGACAGCAAAGTCTTCGTGCAGTGGTTGAATAACTTTATCGATGCGGTTAAACCGACGCCTGCCAAAAAGGTCGTACACTTTGTTGACGGACACATCAGCCACAAGTCGCTCGAAGCAGTGGAACTTGCCAGGGCGAATGGCGTCGAGCTCATCTCCTTTCCACCGCACACTACTCATCGACTCCAGCCGCTCGACAAGTGCTTCTTCGGACCGCTCAAGGAGTACTACAGACAGGCATGCGACTATTGGATGACTAGCAACACTGGAAAACGAATTACCTTCTATAACATCGCGGCCCTCTTTGGAGCAGCGTACACAAGGGCTTGCACGATCGACAAAGCCGTGTCAGGGTTCTCCAGTTGTGGACTGTGGCCATTCAACCCTGCAGTGTTTAGAGATGCCGATTTTGCGCCATCTTTGATGACGGACATCATCGAACAGGCAACCCGAGCAAGCAACATGCCAGCGGTGACTGTTCCTACTGAAATTGTCGCTCCTGAGCCTCTTCCGAGCAGCGCCCGTGTTAAAGCGACTAACCTCTCCGAACGCGCGACATTGCCTGACGCAGTTGCCTCCACATCGACTGGCCGCACTACACCAATGACGACTATAAACACGTTCATTCACGGCATATCACCACTCCCTAAGGCTGGGCCCCGGCTGGGTAAACGACGCTCACAGTCTGCAGAACATCTCACGCCATCGCCATACAAGGATAATCTGCGAGAAAAGCATCAGCAACTGAACGAGAAGCTTGAGAGGCAAGCCAATAAAAACAAGCAGACATGCAAGAAATCCAACAAGCGCGAACTGCACAAGGGCAAAGAACGAACCATTGTCAAGCACGTGCGTAAAGTTGGTGCGACCCCAACGAATGAAGAGTACAGGTGTTTATATATTGCAGTAAGCTCTATACCACGCCACCAACAGAAGATTGGCTGCAATGCCCATTGTGCCGCCAATGGTACCATGAAAAGTGTGGGAACGAGAAATCCGCATGCGACCTTTGCATGCAGTAGTCGCAGAATGGTTGACTGTAGACTATCAGTGTAGGTTAACAATCAACAATTTGTCAGTGGTGGCTAGAGTATAGATCTAATAGTAATTGGTTTTATGTTCTATATATCGTACGATAATCTAATTATAATTGTTGACATAAATGGAATGAACAGAAGTTACCACTCCTTAATGTCATCTGTAATTGTTTCACCAGTATATATAATGATGTATTAATGTATCCGCGTCGAATAATGCAAATAAATCGATTTTATGACAAATACATTTCAAAATAATAGCAGATAATGCTTAGGCGGTGCGCTATAGGGACTTTCCCCTACTGTCTGGTTTGGTCGCGCCAGCCAAGATGAAATTAATCAAATTGAATCAGTCGTCAAGAACGCTTCTAAACTAATCGGGTTAAATATGCCGTCCATCAGGTCTCTTTATCGATCTCGTAGTTTGCGCAAAATCCAAGCGTATTGTACAAGACGCATATCATCCAGCCAACCATCTCTTTGAACTCCTTCCCTTCGGTAAGCGCTACCGTTGCATAAAAACTAAAACGACGCGATTCAACAATAGTTTCTATCCTCAAGCGCTTTAAACGGTGAGCCAGCATAAATGTCTTGCCTCTGGCAGGTAGTTGCAATGTCGCGTTTGTTATTTTTTTATCTTTTATTTTTTTTAACTTTGCAATCTATATTACTCTCTTTTGTTTTTAACTGTTTTTAGTATTACGATTGTGATATGTAATGTTTAGTGCCATGTGTTTTTGGGTGCATGCGTGTATGTTTGTGCTGACGCCACAACACTACGAATTCCTTGTACTTGCTACTTGGTAATAAAACATATCATATTTTATCTTATCTTATAGCAAACTGTATGCTATTTTTTAGCATATAACATTGGTTACATTTGATAAAACATGACTTGTAAACTAGCTATTGTTTTTCCCCGGCCCCAACTTCAAATAAGTAGTAATTAGTAGTAATAAGGGGTATTTTATGCCTTTATTGGTAATGTTCATGTTTTCTACACATTTGTGTTGTTTCATTTATACATTGTACAACAGCTTTGATTGATTTGGACATAGCGTTCAGGGTTGATGTATGAAGTGCTACATAAGTATTGTGCAATTATTCGATTTCAACAACTTAGCATTAGGGGAGACCGGGGCTAATTGAAACGCGGGGTAAGTTGAAACATTCGACCTAACACTGACATAATTAAAAATAATGCGCCAGCGGTGCCATCTGGCGATCAAACACGTTGACATTGGCGCGAAGAAACGTGAATATCGAAAACTACGCAGGTTTGTTACATTTCTCGTTGTTCAAGTAAATAAATGTGATTGTAAAGTATATGTTGTTACTCATAGCGTATCGGTCACTATTGCAAACTAAATATATGCCTGTTTAGTAGCTGCTTAGGGGATATTTGTCCACCAAAAACGAAATAAAATCGCAAAAGGAAATATGGCGGCCGACCATTTTATCGGTCGCGCCCCCTGACGGGGTTAGTTGAAACATTTTCAGTGGGGCTAGTTGAAACATGTTTCAACTAGCCCCTTGCTACGCTATGTGCAATAATACATTTCGGAATTGATCGTACTAATACATAAACATGTAAATACAGTATATATCATTCACTGCAATTTGAGGTCTGATTTATTAAACCAATTACAATTAGTATCATTTAATTTCAGGTGAACTATCCAATGAGGATGTACAAACGCAAAACAGACCGAGGTCGCGCCGATCATGAACAGATCATGACGGCAGTTCGGAAGGTAGTCGACACTGGTCTCCCATGTCGCAACGTAGCCGACGAACATGGCATCCCGCACTGCACGCTGCGCCGATATTGCATCAGGTATCGCTCGAATGGTGGCGATGGAGACGTGCGTACTGGTTATTTCAACGCCCAGTCTGTGTTATCCATCGACGAGGAGCAACTACTCGTAGACTACGTGCAAAGAGCGGCCGCACTGTATTATGGGCTGAACACAATGGAGATGCGACGTCTTGCATACGACTACGCAAAGAAACTAGAAACGAAAATCCCAAATTCTTGCGCTTCTAACGAAAAAGCTGGGGTCGACTGGCTAACTGGTTTCTTAAAACGACACAGGGAGATCGCATTACGGACGCCGGAAGCGACGTCTCTCCGACGTGCCATGAATTTCAACAGGGCGAACGTCGCCTTATTCAACGACAACTGAGAGCGGCTGTACCTACGCGAGGCATTGACGCCAGCTAGAATCTGGAATGTTGATGAAATGGGCTGCACCACTGTGCAGAAACCCAGTAAGGTCATCGCGTCGACTGGTGTCAGACAAGTTGGAGCAATCGTGTCCGCCGAAAGGGGACAGCTTGTGACTGTGTGCTGCGCGGTCAGTGCGATTGGTAACACTGTTCCACTAATGTTCGTGTTCCCGAGGGTGCACTACAAAGATTCCTTTGTGAACGGTGCTCCCCCCCAACTCCATTGGAGCCGCACACCCATCTGGCTGGAGGACAGCTGAAAACTTCTTGACATTTATGAAGCATTTCGTGCGTCATGTGCGTTGCTCTCAAGAAGAAACTGTGCTATTGATTCTCGATAATCACGAATCCCATCTGTCAATTGAGGTCCTAGAATTCGCTAAAGAGGACGGGGTGATCATGCTCTCATTCCCCCCCGCACACATCTCACAAGTTGCAGCCACTCGATCGTTCCGTTTACGGACCGTTCAAAAAGTATTACAACTCGGCCTGCGATGGGTGGATAGTCGGGCATCCGGGTCGCACGATGACAATCTACGACATTGCGGGAGTGGTGGGAACCGCATTCCCCAGGGCCATCACCCCCGCAAACATCCTGTCGGGTTTTCGCATGAGTGGCATATCGCCCTTCGACAGGTTCATCTTTAATGAGGATGATTTCCTACCATCAGCTGTAACTGACATGCCTAATCCACATCAACAACCGACAACCACCGTTGCGGCCGTGCATCAACCACCGACAACAACCGTTGCGGCCGTGCATCAACCACCGACAACCACCGTTGCGGCCGTGCATCAACCACCGACAACCACCGTTGCGGCCGTGCATCAACCACCGACAACCACCGTTGCGACCGTGCATCAACCACCAGAAGCCAGTATTGCAGTAACCGTCACACAGGCTGTCGATGCAACTGTCGATGTGCTGAACTCTCTCCCATCAACGTCACGCGCGGGTGGATCTGTGTCATCAACCTCGATTGCTATTTCTCCGGAACACGTCACACCATTTCCCAAAGCCTGCCCTCGGAAAGGGATTCGTCGCGGCCGAAAACCTGGACGCACAAGGGTGCTGACCGACACTCCTGAGAAGAATGCGATTATTCAGGAACAGCAACAAAAATCATGCAAAAACATCCAGTGTTGCCAGGGCCTTGGTGGTCTCCAAAAAAGCAAAATGTGAATGACGACGATTCATGCCCATGTCTGCTATGCGGCGAACCCTTTAGTAACAACCTGCCAGGTGAAAAATGGGTGCAATGCACTGCATGTAAAATGTGGGCACATGAAAACTGTACGTCTGGCGACAAATGCTTTGTGTGTGACCATTGTCAATAATAACCTACGCACTCGGCCAGTTCAGTAAGTTAGCCTCCTACAAGTTTGATGGCCATGTTTCACTGTTAATACTAACCTACGCACTCGGCCAGTTCAGTAAGTTAGCCTCCTACAAGTTTGATGGCCATGTTTCATTGTTAAGTGTTAATGTTAACGTTCCTCGTTTTAATAATATGTTGTGGGCACCTGCCCTGCTTATAAATACATATTAATTATAATGTTTTGACATTTAATTAATTGTTTTTATGAATAAAAATCTTCATATCAACGAAAAAAAGGTGTTTCAACTTGCCCCGCATACGGGGCTAGTTGGAACACTTGGACTACCTCCAAAAAAGTAGATACATGTAAAAAATTACTGTAGGTACAATATTTTTATGGCTGTTTTATGTGGCCCAAATACATGTGTTTAGATATGCGTGATGCATTTTGTTGCAGGTTAAGCCTATTTCGTGTATTTGCCAAAATAAACAAAATCGTTTCAACTAGCCCCGGTCTCCCCTACTTAATGGAATAAGCATTTGATTTATGCCATGTTTTATTGAACATTGCGTGTTAAAGTAACCAGATTTAACGTCACTGTTTCCAGCAGGACAAGTATTAATGCAGTTAAATTTATGACGTTGAATTAGTTGTAAATAAATGTATATTTAAGTTTACCAAAACGATCGAAGTGTCTATGTCTAGGAATTGATATTATTTGTGATATACAGGAACAGGAAGAATTCTGTTGATGGCTCTGTGTACTGAGTAGCTGGTGAACATGTTTTAACGATCTCAACTTGTGGCTGTGCGCTACGACAAAAACAAAAATGTGTTGGTGTTATTTTTGTGATCTACACTACAGACTACAGTTGTTGATGACGCAGTTATTTTTTTTTAATTTGATCAAATTTTGGGGCATAGCATTATGTATTAAATGTTCAAAACGTTTGAGAATGGTTGCAGATTTTGATGACACAACACCATTGGCATTGCCATTGCATATATAATATATATAATATACTCACGGTCACTGACAGAGTTGCGTGTCCTAATTCCGTGCATCGCCCAATTACGTGGTAGCTTGCCTTGCCCTTGGTATAGACTAATGTGTCGTTTTTTCTTCCGACTCGATGGTGAAAGTTTATGCTGATCTGACAGTTGTAATTGATAATACATGGTTTTGCTGTCTGACAAAATTAATTAAATAATAATATGATTTTTTTTTAATATTTGGGTAATAGTAATTTTACTAAATGCTATGCAAATAGCATGCATATGGCGTAAAATATATAATGGATTATATTTTAATAATTTCAATATAGGTGGTCTACAAGTATAGAGCATGTGTGTTTTTGTATTATACATGTGAATACCTTTTGACAGCAAACTGTTGTGGTTATGTAAGAATAATTTGATTGATTGCAGCCTGAACCAATGTCGTCGAAAAAAGAAATACCAGACAATATTGATGCATATAACTACGTATCAGACCCTTGCTCGTCAGATTCACAGGTTGATTCTGATTACATACCTGGTTTTCACAATTTGAATCATACATCTGATTCTTGCCCATCTGTTTATTCAGTAGAGATTCCTATGACAGCAACTGTGTCAGTATCTCATGACACTGGTGACAGTAGATTGGGAGAAGTGACATCAACAGTAGATACTGTAACTATATCCTCACCTCATGATAGACTTGACAGTGAACAGGGAGATGTGACGTCGACAGTCGACACTGTTACTGTGGAAAAGACAAATAACAAACATGGATATCTTTGGGATAAGAAACACTGCTGTCCGTTTTGTGTGAAGATGTTCCCAAAGCTACCACGACACCTGGAGCAAATTCACTCTTCTGAAGTTGAAGCTGCTTTGGCATTTCTTAAGAAGTCCTGGGAAAGAAAGCTTAGGTGGGATGATCTGCGAAGGCGAGGCAACTTTGGTCACAACACCAAAGTTATTAAAAAAGGATCCGGTAGGGTAGTTCCATACAAGAGGCCAGTCAATGATACAGATGTAACGAATTATATTCCTTGCAGTGGATGCTTACCATTTATTTTGTAAAGGGAGACATCAACTGTCCAAAACAGCAATCTTACTCATCAGAAGTGACACTCACACAAATGACTTAGTTCAACAGAAGAAGAGTTGGGGAGATGGAGCGAATAACGAGGGAAAACTACAACAGTGGTAACAGAAATGATAGCCAAATCCAAGAATAGGTTGCTAGTTCATTGTCTTCTCTTGAACAAAAGCTTTTGAAAACAATGGCAAGGGTTGAAATGCGAGGAAAACGAGGTCGCAAAGTTGCTGTTTTGTTGACTAAAGCTCATCAACATCAGATGGAACTCTGGAAAAAAACAAGAGAATTGGCCAACACTGATCCGGAAAATATGCACCAATTCCCAAGGTCTGGTCCATGTAAAACACCATTATGTTGTTGCATGGTCTTGCGAAGGTTTGCCAGTGAATGAGAAGCCGGAGCTCCTCACATCAACTTGTTTGCGAAAGCACATTGCAGTCGTTACTCAACTGCTTCCCTACACCCTAGTCATGTTTTAATGAGGTAGTAAGGACCTATCCGTTGTTATTGTATTAATTTCTGCATAGTTAGTCATAGGGTCATTCCATGTGAATTCAACGGGTGTTGCACTCACGGTTCGCACGGATCCCCGAAAACCCTTGAATTTAGAAATCGCATTTAAGGGTACCAAAAAACCCTTGATTATCACCCGTTTTCAGATTTAACCCTTAAAAACCCTCAAAAATGCGTGTTTTTTTTTATGTGCAGCTAAGCTAGTATTGTAGTGATATTGTAATGCATATGCTATAAGCGGCTGGAAGGTCGTCGTTGTGCTAGGGGGCTCAGATGGGTTGGCTAAAGTAGCTTTGATAACCATGTGCTAGTCATGAGCCTATATTAATAAAATCCTTGTTTACATACAACCATGTCTCACCACATAATACTTCATGGTGGCAGTGGAAAAAGAAGGTTTTTAACATATGCGGCTCAGTAAATACTCGTGTCGTGAAGTACACCTGTTATCGTTCGCTCATTTCGTATTCCGAGTCGGTCGAAACTGCAAACTAATGCTCAATTCAGTTACCGGTATTGTATAGACAAACCAACTTAACTGCAATATGGCAAACTCGAAGTACCCTTCGATGAATTGGGCTGCACATGACGTGGCAGATACGTTTATGCTTTTCAAGTTACTGGTGTGCGAAGATAACGAGGTTACAAACAACGAAAAAATAGCACGCAAAATCAAGATTGGTCTTGGTGATGAGGGTTTGCGTCGTCTCAATGCATCCGAGTTAACAGACGCTGATCAGAAAGATCCTGCAAAGCTGTGTGAGCTATTCGAGACACAACTGAAGGTCGCAGTAAACTTCCGGATACAGCGACTAAACCTGATGCAGTACCGGCAGAAGGGTGATGTCTGATGAGTCACTAGATGAATTTGTGACGCGAGCCCGAACACAGGCACAGTTGTGTGAATTCACTAAGGAGATGCAAGATCGAATAATTGAGTTAGCTATTGCCGGCACGCGGATGGAAATCTTTCGGCGTGAGCTGCTAATAAAAGACAAATACCTAACCTTACATGATGTGCTCACCGAAGGCAGACGACATGAAGCTGCTGCTCTCGGTACGGATAGACTGAAAAGCCTGCACGAGGGAATTAGCCACTCAGTGGATCATGTTACTACGGGCAAAAAACGTTGCAAAAATTGTGCACTGTATCACAAATATAGGCAATGCCCTGTGTACAGAGATACCTGTAAAGCTTGTGGCCGCAAGGGGCACTGGCAACAGCAATGCCCTGCGTACAGAGATACCTGTAAAGCTTGTGGCCGCAAGGGGCACTGGCAACAGCAATGCCCTGCGTACAGAGATACCTGTAAAGCTTGTGGCCGCAGGGGGCACTGGCAACAGCAATGTCCTGCGTACAGAGATACCTGTAAAGCTATTGGCCGCAGGGGGCACTGGCAACAGCAATGCAGACAGACATCTGATGAGAAGAAAGATGATGTCAATCAGAAATGGAGATCTCTGAAGTTCAAGGATCGTAAAGTGCGGCCATGAAGGAAAGACGTGATGATACATCTAGCTCCACTGATACAGATGAATTCACAGAAACCTTCAATAATGTCGAGGTGACGCAAGTATCAAACAAGTATCTCCACGCAGTATCAACCCGCGGAGACGCGTTCACCACGGTGGACATAAGATGCCCGCAGATGAAGCACGCCAAGTCCTTGAGGTTGAAAATAGACACTGGAGCTCAAGGCAATGCACTGCCAATACGTACATTTAAACAAATGTATGGTAACACTGAACCTACGAAAATTCTCACACCCATCGGCCAAACTACACTTACGGCATACTCTGGGGAAATAATCAAATGTATTGGCAGCTTTACACTCGCGTGCAGAAGTGGCCAGTCCAAATGGGTGAATGCAGTCTTCTGTGTAGTTGATGTCCCTGGTCCCGTCATACTAGGACTGGCGACGTGCGAAGCACTGAAAATGGTCACCATCAATTGCAAGGTAGAAACTGTCATGGCTGCAACTGAAAAGAGATCAATCTCATCAGTCAAAGACCTGCAGAAACTGTACCCGGGGCAGTTCGATACAGTGGGCAAATTCGACGAGCCTGCTAAAATAATTCTCAAACCAGATGCAGAGCCTCACATCGATCGACCTATGAAATGTAATATTAACGAAGCCGAAGATAGAGGAAGAGCTAACAAAGATTGTGGACAGGGGCATAATACGAAAGTATTGTGTACAGCACTAAGAAAGATGGAAGCCTTCGTATATGTCTGGATCCCAAACGACTCAATGAAGCGATAAAGGGATGTCCACACAAAACACCCACACTGGAGGAGATCAATCCGGCTTTTGTCGGCGCCAGGTGGTTCAGTAAATTAGATGCCAAGTCAGGATATTGGAGCGTGCAGTTAGATGAGCAAAGCCAACTTTTGACAACATTCCGCACGCCAATAGGTCGATATTGCTACCAGCGATTGCCGTTTGGCTTGTGCGTGAGCCAGGACATATTCCAGCAAAGAATGGACGAGATCCTGGAAGGCCTGGATGGATGTGTCGGCATCGCGGACGATATTTGTGTCTTCGGTGCAACACAGGAAGAGCACGATGAACGTCTTGTGGCTCTTCTAGAAGTCGCGAACTCATCCGGACTTGTGTTCAACTCTGCGAAATGCACGATCAAACAGCATTTTGATCGTTCTTCGGTAACATTTACAGCGCAGAAGGCGTTTCTCCTGACCCATCCAAAGTACACGACATTCACGAGATGCCAGTGCCACAAGATGAGGAAGACCTTCATGGGTCTGATGACATACATGGGGTGCTTCATTCGCAACCTGAGTCAACGTGCATCGATCTTACGTGATCTACCGCAAAAGGACGTTCCTTTTGAGTGGGGTGAAGACCATCAAGTGGTTTTCAATGAACTGAAGGCTGCCATCACACACGAGGCACGCATGGTTCATTATGATGTGAAGAAGCCAATAACCTTAGAAGTAGATGCATCGATGAAGGGGCTAGGTGCGGCGTTAGTTCAAGAGGAGAAACCAGTAGCATTTGCGTCAAAAACCCTCACAAAAAACACGCAAACTACAGCAATATCGAAAGAGAAATGCTCGCTCTAGTCCATGGTGTTAAGAGGTTCCACGCATATCTGTATGGAAGGTCATTTACCATCACAACTGACCACAAACCTCTGGAAATGATATGCAGCAAACCAATTGCGTCGGCACCACCTCGTCTCCAGAGGATGTTAGTCAAACTCCAAGGATACGACTACAGCGTGAAGAGTCGCCCAGGCAAGGAGATGGTAGTGTCCGACGCATTGTCACGTCTGCCTAATCTAACGAACAAAGCAGAACTAGAATTGGACATGAGGGTGGATGAAGTGTCGTTCAATATGATAAATTTCAGCCCCCCCCAAAACAAAATAGCAAACGTTACGAGACGAGAAACGCAACTGTCCGATGTTGTCTGCGTTATCAGAAGTCGTCTTCCAGGGATGGCCGGAGAAGATGCGAGATCTACTGCTTGAGCTACGTTCGTTCTGGTCATACCGAGATGAACTTGGTATTGAGGATGGCGTAATTTTCAAGGGTCATCAAGGCATCTAAAAGACAAGAATGCTGGCACGTGAATCTGTCTATTGGCAAAAAATCAACGAAGACATCGAGAAACTAACGAAACGTTGTGTAGCCTGTCAGGAGTTACAAGACCAGAACAGCAAAGAACCGATGATTATGACCGAAGTCCCGTCTGAAGCATGGAAAGTCCTAGGAACAGACCTCTTCGATGTCAAAGGAAGGACATTTATCATTCTATCAGAAATCGAAGTACCCGATTGTAAAAGAGTTGTAAGCGCCATTTACTTCCGCCGCAGTTACATATGTGATTGAGGATGCATGCGCAATGTTTGGTCGCCCCGATCAAATTAGATCAGAAAACGGCCCACAATATGCAGGACAACATTTCCGGAACTTCTGCAGACGATGGGGCATTCAGCATGTGACGTCTTCACCTCATTATGCACAATCAAATGGCTTCTCAGAAAGGCAGGTCAGGTGGATCAAGTCAATCATAAAAAAATGCATCAAGACGTCCGAAAGCATTCCGCAAGCATTGCTTCATGTCAGAGCGACACCAATCGATGCAAAACTGCCATTACCTTCTCAAATCCTAATGCGGCGAAAAATTACAGCTTGTCTCCCCTTGCTCCTGTATGAACTCCCGGACGAAAGTATAAAGGCGAGACTTGAAGAGCACAGCGAGGCCATGGAAAGGCACTATGGCCGCAATGCGAGGGAAGATGATCTACCGCCCTTGCATAATGTCAGAGTACTTGACAAGCCATCGAAGACGTGGTATCAAGGCACTGTAACGCAAAGGTGTGAAGAACCGCGGTCATACATCATCACGACAGCAGGTGGCAGCAAGGTACGTCGCAACCGACGTCACTTGCGCGAAACCATTGAGACGACTGGAAACATATCTGATGGTGCCCTCCGCGATAACATGCTGCCACGCAGTGATACAGCTACTTCAACAGCAGGCAGAAAAGACGACAGCTCCGCAGAGAATGAGGAGGGAGAAGAAGGAGTCCTGTGTGAAGAATCAAAGTTGCAAGAAGAAACTCGTACGACGAGATCGGGTCGTGTAGTGAAAATGCCCGTCAGGTATCAAGAGTAGCCAGTTAGACCACCTGTCAGCCAGAGGGCAAAATAATCCCTTCAGGTGGTTGAGGTGCGGTCGTCTACCCGTATCCTCAGTATAGCCTAAGATTATTATTAAGAATAGTTAGAAGTTAGCCAGACAACTTGTAATTACTTAGATCACCTACCAGCCAGAGGGCAGAATAAACCCTTTGGGTGGTCGAGGTGCGGTCGTCTACCCGTATCCTCATTGCAACAATAGCCAGTTAGACTTTAGTCAGATTACCGGTACCTGTTAACCAAGACACTTTTGTACAGCCTAAGTGTAGGCTAATATTGACTCCATGATCGAGGCATGAAACGTGAATGGACATTCTATAATGCTTTATACCGTCCACGAACATTATATGAACTGCTTGTCATGCCTGTCTAGTTAAGTAGTTCTGTTTTCTGTTGTTAGATGTTCATATTAATGTTAGCGTTCGTTCTTAGCTTTACTATAACGAGGGGGGTGTAGTGGTATTGTAATGCATATGCTATAAGCGGCTGGAAGGTCACCGTTGTGCTAGGAGGCTCAGGTTGATTAGCTAAAGTAGCTTTGATAACCATGTACTAGTCATGAGCCTATAGTAATAACATCCTTGTTTACATACAACCATGTTTCGCCACATAATACTTCAGTATATCTCAAACGTGTCATGATAATAGAAATTATTTAATAAGTGTGAAAGTAAATGTGCCATTGAAATTGGCAAAACTAAATGGGCGATTGACAAAACACGAGTTGGTCTGCGCCAATAGACGATCAATTATGATTTACGTCTATGGCTGTTTGTGGGTGACCCCGGCTCCCCGGGTCAAGGACGCTCTCGCTCTCCGGGTTTGATTGCGGTTGGTCGTGTTTTCTTGTTGTTTTGCATTAAATGTTCATGTTACATCGTACTAGTGTCTGTTTGTAAGACTAGATATGCGTTCTCTATCACCCTAATGGCGTGGTGGCAGTGTTCATAACGAACTCACACACCGAATAGTGTACAATAGCAAATTGAATCGCATTGACTTTCTAGCCTACTAATCGGCGCAAACAGTTAGCCTTGAACGACGGCTTTGACTTTGTCGCACTAGTAAAATCGTAGTAGCCTAACGTTAACATGGCCAACACGCAACGTGCACCGACACAGTGGTGTCTCACGAAAACCGAAACCGTAAACTCGTTTGAGAACTGGCGTCAAAACCTTATTTATACTTTATCGCTCGACACCAACTTCACGCAATTTATTACCACTGACGCCAACTGGGGGAAGAAGTGTGCCTCTGAACCAAACAGAGGTTTAACTGACGATGACGTCATTGCGTCAGGCGGTCGTACGGCTCTCCAGCAAGTGTACATGCTAGAGCTGATGCTAGGCCAGATAGCCAATTACTGCCCAGTTATATCGCGCAACACGATCGTCAAGAATTCAACTCGTTTATCTTGCATCTGGCAAACTATTCGTCTACACTACGGTTTTCATTCTACGGGCGCCCATTTTCTTGACTTTGCCGACATTCAGCTCCAGGCTGATTAACGTCCTGAAGATCTGTATCAGCGCTTAGTGGCCTTCGTTGAAGACAACATGCTCCAGCGAGGGAGTGTTATTCTTCACCATGGTGACGCCATAAATGTCGACGAAGAAATGACACCTTCGCTCGAAAACATGGTTGTGCTCACATGGTTGAGATTAATTAATGTGGCACTCCCAAAGCTCGTCAAGCAACGATACGGCACTGAACTGAGAGATAGAACACTGGCGTCGATTAAGCCTGACATATCCCAGGCCCTAGACTCACTACTTGATGAAATCATTTCCGCCGATGATGCAAAGATCATGCGTACAGCTACGGCTCACTATCAACAGAACAAATTTGGGCAGAGACAGTCGTTTTCAAGGCGTCAACCATCTCCATTTTCTGCCCCAAGGCGGTCTACCAGTACAAAGGCATGTCCACTCTGCAAACAAGCTGGCCGCAGCAACGTGCAGCATTTCTTGAGCGAATGCCCATATCTTCCCGAAAAAGATCGTCGCTACATGGCTAAGATCCGTCAAGTCACTGACGTACACGAAGAGGACGACGAGTATGAGTACAGCCATGAGCTCCATCAACCCGAAATCGTTAACCAGCCTACGTTCGGCCTCGCGACGGCACAACGCATCGACATACGTCAGTCGCCTTATCTGGACACGTTTTGTGGCCATCACACGGTCCGAGTCACCATTGACAGATGTGCAACAGGCAACATGATCCGACATTCCACTGCTCTGAGACTCGGTTGTGAGATCAAGACCTCTTCTCAATCGGCTCATCAAGCTGATGGGACATCGCCCCTGGCCATAATTGGCGAGACTACAGTGCGTCTAACGCGAAAAACCACACCTTCTCGTTGTGTGGGTTAGTTGTGAAGAACTTGGATGTCGAAGTTCTAGCTGGCAGTCCATTTATGGAAGTCAACGACGTGACCGTACGTCCAGCTAAGAGAATCATCACGCTGTCTGATGGCACGACTTACACGTATGGTACAACCGATGAATCTCTCAACCGACATGCAGTCCGACGCACCCACGTGTTGCGAGCGCCCCCCACCAATACCACGGTTTGGCCTGGCGAGTTCGTGGAAGTAAACCTACCCACTGACTTGTTTACTACGGACTCCACATACGCTTTGGAGCCACGCCTTGACACTACAGGCAACAAGTTCACACGAGACAGTGACTTGTGGCCACAACCGTCGCTCGTTACCAGCGTAGATGGCGTGGTACGTATACCCAACCTGACAAACACCACTCGCTTGCTGAAACGAAACGAACACTTTTGCCAAATTCGAGACGTGTTTGTACCGGACGTTCCAACAAACACTCCCTTACGTTCTGACGTCATCAGTAAGGCCATAGACCTACAACCTCGCAGATCTACACCTAGCAAGCACTCTGCCTCTGTCCAAATCGATCCGGACATGAAACTATCATCCGATGAACGTGCATCATTCCGCGCCATCATTGAAGAATACGACGATGTATTTGACCCTAACTACACTGGCTATAACGGCCATGTTGGACCTTTCGAAGCGGTCGTAAACATGGACCCTGTTCAACCACCTCAACGGAAAGGCCGCCTACCACAATACGCTCGAAATCAGCTCGTTGAGCTTCAGAGCAAATTCGACGAACTTGAGACGATGGGCGTTGTCGTCCGACCTGAGGATGTTCCTGTGAACGTCGAGTACCTCAATCCGTCGTTCCTCGTTAAGAAGCGAAACGGTGGACACCGATTAGTCACTGCATTCACAGACGTGGGACGCTATAGCAAACCACAACCATCCCTGATGCCCGACGTTGATAGCACCCTGCGTAAAATCGCACAATGGAAGCACATCGCAACAACAGATTTATCGAATGCTTTCTATCAAATACCACTCTCCCGTGAATCAATGAGGTACTGCGGTGTCGACACGCCGTTCCGCGGCGTACGCGTGTATGCACGCTCTGCAATGGGGATGCCCGGGTCAGAAACTGCACTCGAAGAATTGCTATGTCGCATACTCGGAGATCTGCTGCAAGAAGGCAGTGTCGCTAAACTTGCAGACGACATCTACTGCGGCGGCAACACCATTGTTGAACTTCAACAAAACGTCAAAAGGCTGTTACAATGCTTCGCCAACAGTGGTTTGCGACTATCAGCCACCAAGACAACGATTTTTCCGACGTCAACTACCATTCTCGGTTGGATATGGAATATGGGTACCATTCGGGCGAGTCCTCACCGTATTGCTACCCTAGCCAGCTGTGAAGCTCCCACGACTGTGAAGGCCATGCGCGCATTCGTTGGAGCTTACAAAATGCTAGCGCGTGTAATACCCGGTTGCTCTGCCTTACTCGCACCTTTCGATAACGCAACT
Source organism: Lamellibrachia columna (assembly GCA_963662155.1). Classification (NCBI taxonomy): domain Eukaryota; kingdom Metazoa; phylum Annelida; class Polychaeta; order Sabellida; family Siboglinidae; genus Lamellibrachia; species Lamellibrachia columna. The sequence continues at coordinate 35,994,308 of OY759265.1, forward strand.
GGCGGACGTCAGTCTTCTGAACACATCGTTTGGACAGACTCGTTACGGAAGGCCTTCAAACATGCACAGGACAGTCTACATACGAACAAGGCTATCACGTTACCTCGACCCTCCGACAAGCTATGGCTTGTGACCGATGGCTCCACCAAACAGTACGGATTAGGGGCTACCTTTTACGTTATGCGTGCTGGCAAATTGAAGCTGGCCGGATTCTTCAGTGCGAAATTACGCGGGCGACAAACTACGTGGCTGCCTTGCGAGATAGAGGCGTTGTCCATTGCAGCCGCAGTGAAGCATTTCAGCCCGTACATCGTACAGTCGAGTCACACTGCGTCTATCCTCACTGACAGCAAGCCTTGCGCACAAGCTCATGAAAAACTGTGTCGCGGCGAGTTCTCTGTGAGTCCGCGAGTCTCTACATTCTTGTCGGTAGTCAGCCGCTATCAGGCAACTGTCCAACACCTCGCCGGCTCAGCAAATGTCCCATCAGACTTTGCTAGTCGCAACGCACCGACAGGTCTCGAACAACAGTGTCAAGTATGCACCTTCGTCAGGCAAATGGAGGAGTCGGTTGTCCTGCAATGCGTCACTACCAACGATGTGACATCTGGGAGGGTTCGACTTCCGTTCACCAGTAGATCAACGTGGCTAGCTATCCAAGCCGCGACCATCCAAGAAAATAACGAATGCCAAAGCCGTCAAGCGATATCTAAACGTCGCATCCATCGCCCGTGATGGTCTGCTAGTCGTACGTCGTAACGATCCACTCAGCCCAGCACGAGATTGCATCATCGTTCCCCGCATGGTCCTTGACGGGCTAGTGACAGCACTACACATTCAACTGGACCATCCCTCATGTTACCAGTTGAAACAGGTCATGCATCGCTATATGTACGCGTTGGACCTGGACAAAGCAATCGACACAGCGTCGCGTAGCTGTCGCCAATGTGCCGCACTACGCGATACTCCACACACGACTATCCCACAGTCTACAGGCAATCCTCCAGAGGTGGTAGGAATTTCCTATGCCGCAGACGTCATCAAACGTGAGAAACAACTCATCTTGGTCCTACGCGAGTGCGTAACGTCATACACTGCGTCGTGTTTAATCGATGACGAACGCCGCGACACACTACGAGACTCTCTGGTCAAGCTGTACATTGGCTTACGACCGCTAGATGGGCCTCCTGCTGTCATACGCACTGACCCCGCCCCAGGGTTCGCTGCTCTCGTCAAGGACGCCTTGCTGTCCACGTATCGACTCACGATTGAACTTGGACGCGTCAAGAACGTCAATAAAAATCCGGTTGCAGAAAAGGCTCGAGCATGAACTGTTACACCAACAACCCACAGGCGGGGCTGTCACGCAACTTGTTCTATCTATTGCCACCGCAAACCTCAACACTCGTATACGAAACAGGGGGTTTTCCGCCAGAGAGTTGTGGACCCAGCGAGACCAGTTCACAAACGAACAACTGCCGTTAACCGATTACGACCTCATTCGCCAGCAGCATTCTTTGCGAAATGCCAACCACGCTCCAAGTCAACTATCGAAGTCACCCAGTCATACCGTATCCAAAGCACTAAATATTGATGTTGGTGACATTGTGTATCTGTACTGTGACCGAAACAAGTCACGTTCTCGGTGTCGGTACCTAGTAGTGAGTGTAGATGGGGTCTGGGTCAATGTCAGCAAATTCATCGGCAATCAATTGCGAACCACCTCCTATCGAGTGAAACGGTCGGAGTGTTACAAGGTTGCTGCCCATACACTTGATCCGCCAACGGCGTACCAATACGATGACTCGACGAGTACGCCGACATATGACCCCACTCCAGAACCTCGATCGAGCATACCAGCACAGCTACTGTACCCTGCCACACCTGACGACGCTCAGTCGGTACATCCGATTCCGGATGCGCAGACTCCGGTCGTTCCGGACGAGGAGAGGCAAGAGTCCGAAGATGAAGAAAACTTCCCCGTCGAGGAGCTTCCACGTCGATCAACCAGAAGACGCAGACCTCCCGAGTATCTAAGCGACTTTGTCAGTTAGACTATAATTGTAATAATATTATTGTATAGTTGTTTTCTCTATAATTAGTCATATATAGTATAAGGAGAAGAAAGAAGTCACGCTAATAGACGATCAATTATGATTTACGTCTATGGCTGTTTGTGGGTGACCCCGGCTCCCCGGGTCAAGGACGCTCTCGCTCTCCGGGTTTGATTGCGGTTGGTCGTGTTTTCTTGTTGTTCTGCATTAAATGTTCATGTTACATCGTACTAGTGTCTGTTTGTAAGACTAGATATGTGTTCTCTATCACCCTAATGGCGCTGAGTGACCAATAATTATTTCAATTATCCACTAGATGGCGTTATACGGGTAACGTTACATACGGGTATTAAGTTGCCATTTTGGAAAGCGTTTTCGTTGAAAATAGTCGGTCGATTGGAATTTGTGTTTAACTGTTACAATGGCTCCGGAGAAAGGAAAGTGTAAATTTAAAGATGAATGGTTGACAATGGCGGTGTACAAAGAAATGGTATGTCGATCCATCAACATCGGGAACGGAGGTCGATACAGCCTGGACCACGGGCACGGACAACTGAATCAACTTGGGCCTTTGTAACAAATATATATATATATATATATATATATATATATATATATATATATTATACTAAAGGGTTTGCAACATGGAATGCCACCACTCACCTTTCAACATCCATATCTGAGCTTTGCAATGCATAATCCGATTACTACGATCGCACACACATGTCCAAATGAATAAACTTTCACTATACCTACTTTTGATTACACATGTCTGTATTTCTTAACGAAAAGATATAGTTTAATGACTGCGCGCACAAAAGTACATACGACAAAATGTCACCACGTGACAACGCAGACGAGAGTGAGGTGCAACACACTTTGGTACGGAAATAGTCGACCCAACAAAAAGCCAGCAGCGTCTCTGTCTGACAGCTTCTACGTGGGGTGACAGTTGTGCGGTTATCTTTTTTTATCTATCAATGAAGACGTCGCAAGACATAACCTTTTGGTAAGTCATATTTGCAATTTAAGGTTTACGCACAATTTGTCCACTGAAAGTTGTTGTACATTTATTTCTGGGAGTGTAGGAAGAGAAGGGCGTACAACTACTGTTGCTCTGTCCTGCAAACGTACAACGCACTTTGTAAAAATATTCCATACGAGTTTATGAGCTTGTAAATTATTTTCCTGCCAGCATATAATAATATTTTAACTCGAAAATATGATGCTGTAATTCGACCATGAATAAAAATTTTTGTGTGTGTTTTTAGGTTGTTAGACAACTACATGGAGGGGGTGGAAGAATTAAAGCCAGGGATGTGTTCGACCACTATGTATGTACTGCAGCTGAAGAAGATAAGCACGCCGGTGTAAGTATGTAGACAAATGTTGTAAATAAGAGTAATTAAATTAACCGTATGCAAGAAAATGTAATATTAAAATAGAAATAGTATAAATTATAATGAAGATATATGTGTTTGTATATGTATATATATATATATATATATATATGTATATATGTATGTATGTATGTATGTATGTATGTATGTATGTATGTATATACTGTTTGGCAATAGTGACTTAATAATCATACAATAACACACATAAAATTGTTAATGGAAACATATTTAATACCTTTCAATGTTGAAAGGCAAGCACGTTACAAAGTTTTACACACGCGGTTCGTTTCCATACAACAAAATATTCTAATTATACATAATGCATAATACACATTATGTTAATGTAACAACCCTAAAAGTAAAAAAAATCACATGAAAATGTAGTGAAACTATTAACAATAAACATACATTAAACGTGTTTCATTTCAGGTTGTTGTTCCGGCGTGTGTTTCCGAATGTGAAGTCCATCTATAGCACAGTTATGATAGATGGACCAGATGGAAAGCGAAGGAGCAGTGAATGTAAGATACTTCCTTCATGCAACGTATTTGATTTAGCATAAATACTTATTTCGCACTTTGAAGAATATTTTTTCCTTACATTTTTCCTATTTGCATTATAATCCATTTATCTGTATTAATATATACCACATACTTCCTACGCAATAACAAATGTGTTCCAACTATTTGAATCATGTATACAAACATTAATCTGTTAACTCAGGCGTATACGTTGGTATTGTGAAGCGTAAACCACCTTTAACAACTGCAGCAACGGAGGAAGTATTCACTGGAAATGGATGGATATCGGTTGCAAATAACATGTACTGCAAAGTACTGCCGCATCTCAACAATGTTACCTGCATGCTCACCACACACGGTGAAAAATATGAATTGACCATTAAAGATGACGTTGTACCACTAGACCAATGGGGATTTCCTGAAGGAATAAATTCGCAAGTAATTTGTGCGCTTTCGTCTTTCCTGGCAATCGCTCATTTCTGCGAAGGAGTGGACTTTTGCAATGAAAAATTTCCACTCACTAAGTCGTCAATTGTGCAAGTAAACAATGGCCAACACTACTTGAAGCATGTTCGCTTCCCTGTAGTGGTGCCGCTGTTGAGCAAAGGGACGCACTGCAGCATTTATAAACACCTGCACACAAATCGAATGATTGAGAAGGCCAAATCTACAAAGGTTAATAATATGTTCCTTAAAATTACATTCGCCCGTTTAATTAGTGGAGTAAATAAAAAACCGGAGATAAATGGTTACGGTTTATGTTTACTATTATTTATGAGTTTTAAGTAACTCATGTGTATTGATAGCTTTACTTGTAGGGTACTTAAGAGTAATGTTGATTACGGTAACGTTTCCAACAAATACGCAGTCTATCGACTTACTATTGCAACCTTATTTCATGTTTTACATTATAATAACCAAGTTACATTTCATATTCATACATTAGCTGTGTTTCTCTGTGGCTGTTTCCTTGTTTGTATCATGACATTGATGTCGACGACAATACACGTTATTACACAATGTAATATTTCTTTGGCAAAACCATGCTTTCACGTGACACCATTTCATGGTATTTTTTATGTGTGTGCAGCCTACTATTGATGTAAGATCCATGCTGAGGCAGCAAAGACCAAACCTCACGGACACATCCATCGACCTCATTGTCGCTATGGTTGACAACAGTAATGTTGTACCGCAAGGGTGACGGTGGGAAAGATCGGTTCTGCAATTTGCCCTCGGGCTGTGGAACAGATCACCAACAGCCTACGTCGACGCCACCGACAGTGGGGCTTTGCTTCTACCATCAGTGCGGTTATTGCAATATTATAAGAACTCTGTTGACCAGAGACCAGGCGGGCGCAGCACATTATTAATGTTCATTTGTGAAACAAATTGCCATAACATTTAGTAAAGTAGGGTAGGGCGGGGCAATACGCCCATGTGAGGCAATACGCCCATAGTACTTTTCCAACGAACGCCCAATGCAGTATACCACTTGTTATGCTTTTTGAAGTGCTGCCATCTCTCGCTTTCTTCTGACAAGAGCGCTAAAGTGGATGTTCGAAAGTATGAAAATCAATGTTTCGTGTTTTTCTCGGCATTGATATAAAATTTAATGTCTACCTTTGTGTTAATAAAGTCATTGTAACCAAGAGTGCTGTTTTGCCACTCAGCATATATCATCATAATTAACTTGTAAACACATTAGCAGCATTGGTTGTGGGTGATAATAAGGACGCTTATTGTATGCCACCTATTGATCAAAATAGTACTATTGGGGCGAGACGTCTACCAACCAAGGGGCAATACGCCTAGGTGGGCGTTTTGCCCCGCCTATATATATATATATATATATATACACATATATATATATATATACATATATATATATATACATACACACACATATATATACACACATATATATATAATATATATATTAGATATATATATATATAAAGAACAAACATATATATATATATATATATATATATATATATATATATAGAACAGTCATACCTTCGGTATAATAATTATACAACTACCAATACCAATCCCACTACTACCAGTCTCTGTGCACCACTTAATGTAAAGCAGACAATAGGTATGCATGATTACCTTTCTTTATTATATCGCATTTAATTATTCTTTATGTTCATTTGCAGTCTAAATCATGGTCAGGCACTACAAGAAACAAACAAACAGAGGAGTGTACGGTGATGGCAACTTGCAAGATGCGTTGAGATTAGTGAGAGACGGCCGCTCATCCGTGTCAGCAAAGAATTGGGAGTTCCGGCTCGCACTATTCGCAGACACCGTGATGCCCTTGTAGCCACACCTGGAAAGGTGAGGTTGGGTTCCTCATCGGCGCTGCCGCCGGAGGTTGAGTTGGTCATTCATGACCACATCCAGACAATGGAGAGGGCCTTGTACGGCCTAACTCCTACTGATGTCAGACGTCTGGCATACGACGTGGCAGTGGCCACGGGGACAAACCACCCGTTCAACCAGACAAACAAGTTGGCCGGGAAAGACTGGCTGAAGAGCTTTCTAAGAAGACATCCCGACCTGAGCATTCGTCAGCCCCAAGGAACAAACTTATCAAGAGCTGTTGGTTTCAACAGAGCGAAAGTAAACGAGTTCTTTGGGATCTACAAAGATGTGCTCAATGGCCACGAATACATACCGTCCAAGGTGTGGAACATGGACGAAACTGGGATAACCAGTGTCCACCAGCCAGGCAAGGTCGTCGCTTCCAAGGGGGTCCGTCAGGTAGCGAAAATGACCAGCGGCGAACGAGGAGCAACCGTGACCGTGATCTGCGCGGTGAGTGCTGCCGGGGCCTACCTTCCGCCATTAATTATTTTTCCCCGGAAGCGAATGGTGGACCAGCTCATGCAGGGTGCCCCGCCACAGTCGGCCACGCCAGTGCAAGCGGTTGGACAGATGCCGGACTCTTTCTGAAGTGGATGGAACATTTTGTTCTCTACACAAATGCATCAACGCAGAACCGTCACCTGATTGTGTTGGACGGGCATCACAGCCACAAGACCCTGGATGCTGTAAACTATGCCAGGGCTTATGGAATCGAGCTGATCACTCTTCCTCCACACTGCACCCATAAGATGCAGCCTCTCGACCGATGCTACTTCAAATCTCTGAAGAGCGCCTACAACGTATCTATAGACAACTGGATGACGTCACACCATGGCCAAAAAATAACATTCTACGACATGGCAGGGATCTTTGGCACTGCGTTCCTGCGAATGTCAACGCCAGACAAGGCCATCAATGGATTCCGGGCCTGCGGACTGTGGCCCTTCGATGACACCATCTTTCAAGACAACGAGTTCGCTGCTGCCGCTGTGACAGAAGAGGGGCCACCTATACATGATACCACTGAGCAGGTCGATGTGGCTGCCGTTGAAGGTATGTGCACAATGTTAACACGCACTATTTATACGGGATATACGTCAGTCAATGTGCACACTATGGATATTCCAAAACCTTTCCATCACACGTTGGAAGCCAAACGCGCGTAAATTAAAATTACCCATTTGCCCTTGCTTGCCCCCATATAGCTCCAAAGCATTCCCACTCAATTGCTGACTGACGAGAAATATCACTTTATTCACATAAGATACATGTAATGAAGTGTAACAATAACGACCTAAGTACCTGTGCTGAATATAGTAAATGACTATGTATACTAGTTTAGTATGGCAGGCTAGGGTAAATTAGGGAATCGTACATTTTATTGATATAGGTCTAGCGGTTGTACAAAAATATAGGTACAGGTATTGACGTACCTCTGAGCTCGGATACAGGCTCTATAGAAATAGTGTATATTGTACTGAACTATATGTTATAGATACCGCTCGGGAGATCGTCAAGAAGCTTTCTCCTTCTCCGCGGATTGATGCACCCAGAGCTCGTACGCGGAAGGCTGAATCTGCGGCGTGCCTCACGTCGTCTCCATACAAACGGAGTTTGGTGGAAAAGGACGACGTCCAAAAAAGGAAGAAGAAGACAACCGCCGTCCGCACTGCATCGGGCAAGAAACGCAAAACAAAGAAACAAGCTACACCCGAAAGCAGCGACGACGAAGACGAAACGTGGCCTTGCCTTGTATGTGGCGAGCCTTTTTCAAATAGCAAATCGCGGGAAAATGGGTCCAGTGTCTAATGTGAAAGAAATGGGCCCACGAGCAGTGCACACCAGGCTACAACAGGTTTATGTGTCCCAACTGTGAATCAGACGAGGACTAGGAAAGTCACATCATGTCATGTAATGTCTCACAGCAACGGAGAAAACATTACCGTAATGCCTTTCAATTATGACATTTGTTTCAATATAATGCTATACACGACGATAATAGGAACTGGGCTGGCTTGACATAAATGAGACGACTTCCAGTATGCATGACACATTTGTTTAATTGTATCAATTATATCATACTGCTAATAGTCGTATAATACGCAAATAGATTTGCTTAATTGGTAGGTCCCAGATATATGTTATACGTGACATATGTGATGTCAACACGATTCCCTGATTTCTTGTGGGGCGAAACGCCTACCACTGGGCGACTTGCCCCTTTCTGTGGGCGTATTGCCCCAGCAAAGGGGTAGTACGCCTACATAAGACATTTTTAGAATGCGTTTAACTTGAAAACTGTTTGTAATCAGACTTTTAATACTGTTTATTTTAATTGAGTGTAGCTGCCTCTTTCGGAGTATTAAACTGTTTTTTCGAATAAACTAGTATTTGTTGCTATTCAATTGCTTGCTTAAGGTGGGCGTATTCCCCCGCCCTACCCTACATATAATTGTCGTACTATGTATTTGTACCCTTTTCCTTCACAGCATATCACATAACATCTAAGGGAATGCGTTTTCTATACAAGTACCTATTTATTCATACGACATTGGGTGGAAATAAAATAACGATCTCTTCACAGGTTTCCTCCCTGAAATGGTTTCCTGGAAAATACGGCCACCAATAAACATCTGCCCGAGTGCGGACGGCAAGGCGGATTGATATTTGACGAAATGGGAATACAGCAAGATCTTCAGATGTTCATTTCACATGAAATATAACCGCAAGATACTCGTCGTGTAATGTGGTTAATCGCAAAAAATTCATTATTAAGTATTACAGTAGCTGTAGAATATGTGTCGTAAACAATATGTGCACTCGTTGCAACATGAAAAAATGTACAAGCTCATAAACTCATATGGAATATTTTTACAAAGTGCGTTGTACGTTTGCAGGACAGAGCAATAGTAGTTGTACGCCCTTCTCTTCCTACACTCCCAGAAATAAATGTACAACTTTATTCATGGTGAAATTACAAAATAAATTTACAACGCACAGTCGTTAAAATATATATTTTCGTTAAGAAATACAGACATGTGTAATCAAAAGTAGGTATAGTAAAAGTTTATTCATTTGGACATGTGTGTGTGTGTGTGTGTGTGTGTGTGTGTGTGTGTGTGTGTGTGTGTGTGTGTGTGTGTGTGTGTGTGTGTGTGTGTGTGTGTGTGTGTGTGTGTGTGTGTGTGTGTGCGTGCGTGCAAAGCTCAGATATGGATGTTGAAAGATGAGTGGTGTCATTCCATGTTGCATACCCTTTAGTATATATATTAGTTACAAAGGCCCAAGTTGATTCAGTGGCCCGTGGCCTGGACAGGCATGTTAAAAGTGCGACGCACAAGAACAACATGTATGCAAAGCACAATTCGCAACTGCGCCGAATGATGGCTATGCCAGGAGCAGGTTTGTTACATTTAAATTATACTGCTTTATTTGCTTAGTAGACTTAGCAAAATGTACTTATCTATATTTGGTAACTGAGTTGGTCATACCTACTATTAAAGGTACGGTAGGTGTTCGTAAAATAATTTTTAAAATGATAAAATCGTGTTATTTAGTGTAAATTATATATATATATATATATATATATATATATATATATATATATATATATATATATATATATATACTGTAACATATGCCGACCGGCCAAACGTCACGTGTCGAAATGAAGAAGACGCAATTTTTAAATCGACGCTTCGACGCTTACAACACTCGACGTCGCTGGTCAGTGCACTTCCCGAACAACTTTCGGCAAGTTCCGAGAAGGTCGCGACCCGAGGAGGCGGAGCTTGTATTATGTCAGCGCCTGTCACTGATAAGCAACATGGCTTCCATAGTAACATATGGTTCGTCAACGGAGTTGGAGGTACGTTATAGCACAAATTGTCGTAAATATTCCGTTTCTCACTGTATCTGAGAAATTACCTTCGTTTGAGATTTGTTTCATGTCAATGATTGTTATCAACAAGCCGTGTCCGTCAAAAAGCATTCTATATTATTCGTACATTTGATTTGTCCGATTATAATTTATGTTCGTCTCGAGCGTGCCGTTGCCTATTACCTATATCGTATTACTAGCGTAATTAGGGACCTACATGTAATCATCTAATACCAGAAAATACGTACGCGTAATGCCTGTCTCGTGTATACGGTCTATCGGTTAAACCATCTATAATAAGTGTCTATAGACATATATATATATATATATGTCGTAATAGTTTTTGAAGTTGTTGACATCATTTTGGTTTGCATGCATTCGTTTTCGGTTCCTATTTCGCGGAATAAGACTGGCGATTCTTTCGCGCGTAACTGTTACAAAATAAAAGTAAATAAGACAGCACATTTTATTTTCTTGAGTGCCACGATCTTCTGTGAAAACTGTTGCATTTGTGTGTCCCACCACGGTACACTTTTCCTTGTTTATAATGTAGCAAACAATGTCAATAATTGTTTTCTAAAGTGGTGATAAAATGTATGTCATAAACTGTATTGGTTATAAACACAAATTTAGCAACATCACATCCTTTCACCCACAGAGTTTCAATGGTTCTGAGGAAAGAAATGCAGGAAGAGAAAGAGGTGGCATGGAAAGAAGGGGTGCATGAAGAGGAAGCGGTGCAAAAAGAGGGCAGAGTGCATCGAGAGGAATGGGTGGCAGGAGGCGTCGACGTGGCAGAGCAAGTCTAGTTACATTGAACAGAGAAGACTGTGCACGCATGAGGAAACTGAGAAGCCAGAAAAAGGAGAGACTACAGGTAAAATTGTATTTATATGGAATTACACAATTGTAGTAACAAAAATGCAGCTGATAAAGGTCTCTATATTATTGTTTAGCCTCATTTTTGGTATTTTTATGCATGCAATAAACTGCAGTGACATAAATTATATCAAATTAATTATGAAGTGTAATAACTGAAAATGATGTGTACCCAGTACAACTGAATTTTTACTTCATTACCCTAATTAAGGATCTAATTCATTAGCATAACATATTACACTTACATCTAACAAGGTAGGAGACAGATGCTTTAAAATTATTAAATGAAGTTAAGTGTCATTATGTGGAATGAATTGCACAGTATTACTGTGACATGGATCTAGCACAATGCATTCTATATGTACCGGTATATATAATTATGAACTTTGTGTCATCTACATGACACCTATTTGATAAATATCTACGCGATAGATGTAGCCAGATTACATTGACTGAACTTAAGCTGTCTGTATTGTACAAAGGTTAAGGGAGATCATTTACATGATGTGGACCCCAGCATGACAGTAATTTGTTATTTTAACAACACTACATGACATCTGTATGTCACATAGTTGACAAATACATATTTGATAATATAATGCATATAATTACAGCCCTAATCACTCAGTGATAGGTAGTAATAATTATTATTAGTCAATATAATTATGCAAGAAAATACAGGAAACAATATGTAGAATAGTTGTCACATAGTTTACTTAGTGACAAGATGATAATACAAATTATAACAAACACATTATACTGATCACAATGAACACTCATAATGACTCTGACCCTGTTTAGTAGCATTATATATCTGGCACAGAATATGCTGTTGAGTGTTTGACCTATATCTTACTTTCATATCAACATTATTTGCAACTGTTACAACAAATCAGACCTACAATGAATATAATATTCTCATAATATAATATTTATGGCATCTTGTAGCAGTACAATTATCATGTATATATGTATGTATTCATGTAACCACACATGCATAATCACCTGTCATTTTATGCAAACAGTACAGTTAAAATGCCTAAAATTTAATGATAATTATATATTTTCTACAGGAAATGGATTTACTGGTACTCGACCCTACAGTATTGACAATGGTGGGACGTTACAGAGCTGACGTGTTTGGTGTGCCAGCACGAGGGGACTATGATGCGACATGGCAAGCTGGGAATAGGTAACTGCCGTGTTATACTAAGCTGTTGTGTGTGGCAAATTAGACAGACATTTCCAAGTGAAAATGGACAATACACTGGGTTCAAAGATTAGGTTAAGTCATTACTTGTTAAACATGAATGCACATTCGTATGCGTTGTGAAAAATTATCCAGACAATATAAAGTTACCCAAGACAGTTTTGACACCACAGTGTTTTCATAATTTTTTTTACTTTTGAATTGTTTGATATTACACAACAAATACACAGGTTAAATGGCACATTGGTTACCTGTTCCTACCTTGCTTCTCTCCGTTACACTGGGAATTAATGTCAACGACATGGTTTAGTCTTTGTAAATCGAGTACGATGCCTGGCAACTAGCTCAGATATTGGTGGAGCAGGCACTGTTGCGATGTTGGGTGCAATGTTTCTGGGATTGTCAGGCTTGATGCCACGCTTCCTGGCTTTGGGCAATTCATCCTCTATGCAGGCACAGATGATTGTCTCCTGCAGGCTGACATTCAATTGTTTCAGCTTACTGAGCAGGGTGTGAGGTTGGATAAGGTTGAACACCGAGCTAAAGTCTACAAACAATAGTCTAGCCTTGGGCTTGTCTAAGTGTTTCAAAATTAAATGGACAACAATGTTGACAGCATCATCTGTTCCTCTACCCTGACTGTAGGCATATTGGAATGGGCCAAGATAGTCTTGAACGTCTAACCTCAGTTTACAAGCCACTAAGCATTCCCAACATTTCATGACAATTGATGTAAGTGCAACAGGTCTGTAATCATTGTTTTCTTTTGGGCAAATTATCTTTGGTACAGAAGTAATATATGAGGTTTTCCAGAGTATTGGTACCCTGTGGCTATCGACCGAAAGTTGGAATATGGGGCACCAAGCCGGTGCCAGCTCCTCAGCAAATGTTTTCAATAAAAAAGCTGGAATGCCATCAGGACCAGTTGCTTTTCTACTACATACATGTTGGAAGACTTTAGTAAAACATCTACATCAATTTCAAACCTATCGGCATTACTGACAAACACATCGCTGAGCACAGAATCACATCTACTGGAAGAGTCCTGAGTATCAAAACGTCTGTAAAAATCATTCATTTCATCAGCAAAAGCATGTTCATTTGTATATCTAGTTCTTTGCATTTATAATACAAATTGAAATACTAAAACAAAACAAACAATAAATAAACATGATTACAGATCACCAAAGTGTTTGGTCACCTTTATTTTTTTGTTAGTGACACTTGAGAAGCCACTTTCAAAGCTGACTCAACCACTTGTCTAAGCCAGCTAAATGCCATGTCTAAACCAGAGTGGGTTGACGGCTCCAGTGATATGTTTATTAAATCAATAAATATTATCACAATATTGTGTCAAAATATAATTAATTTTTTAATAATAAAAATTTATTGTGCTCAAGTAGCAGTGAAAATGTGCAACAATGTACCTTTGTATTTAATATATGGTATTTGAATAACACAATGTTGTTACTATATTTCTCTGTGACTTTCTTAGGCAATTTTGTGACTTTATTTTCATTACTTTTTTCATGTAGCTTTATTTCCATTCACTATCCCTACATGTATATCAACATAGACAAATATTTAGTTGTATCTGTAACATACCTTAACCTTTCATTAAATGCCCCATGTTACAGTGGCCTACTTTCCATTTAGTGATGTGCCCATCAAATTGACGTTGGATGGTAGCAATGTGCATGCATGTAATGGGTTGTCCATAGTACAATCAAATAATTTATTTCCTAAATATGTGGTGAGTACCCATAATTGATAATGTTTATACTGTTTATATTCTATACTGTAGTTAAAGTTTATATAGTATATAAAATGTTATTCACTTTGATTACCAGTTGCTTTCTGGATATTTTTTTTAGTCAAATGCTGGTTTTTTTGTCTGACATAGTTATATGAACATCTGTCCACATGTCCACCAGGAGGGCTGGTATATTACTGCCAGTCTCCGATGGTTTTACATTACAACCCACTTGGAGGCATTATGTTTAACAATGAGACAATGGATGTGTCAATGAGGCAAGGCAATACACAACACCATAGAACCTGATAACAGATTGAACTGGTGCTTATCTGTGTGCACTGATGGGACCACGGGCAACTGAATCAGCTTGAGCCCCTGTAACTAATATATATATATATATATATATATATATATATATATATATATATATGTTTAAACATAAATAAAAAAGAAAATACATGTATATTTCTTATTCTGTCTGTCTTTTGTTTGTCTATCTGTCGGTCTGTCTGTATGTGTGTATCTCTGTCTGTCTTTCTGTCAGTCTTTCTGTATGTCTGTATATACAATCACTTATTCACGCACAAACATCAGATACACAAAAACAATATGTCTAAGTACACATTTCTTAACTAAATATCTGTATACACGTGTTGTGTGATAACAAAAATTTATGTTCATATTTTTCCCAGATATGTCTATGATGCTGCAGACTGAAGAAGAAAAAGTGTTACAGATGTGTAGAAGCGGCCATAATGTTTTAATTACTGGCCAGGCTGGAGCGGGTAAGACAAGCCTACTGAAACATGTGCATGCTACATGTGTTGAACAAGGACTCAATGTGGCGGTAACAGCATCCACTGGTATTGCTACCACTCAATTCGATAATGGTGCCATGACGTTACACTCATGGGCAGGATTAAAGGTTTGCATATTTAATAATGTTTATTCTCTATTATAATATTATTTTTAATAATGTTTATATTAACTTATGTTATGATGCCTGATCCACAACCCAAAACTTCCCAGTTCCTTCAACAGCGGCCGATGGCGGCGAGGGTACAACCCAGACCTCATCTTTGCCAGCAACCGAATCGCCGGTTGCTGTAACAAGTTTGTGATGAATCCAGTACCTCGCTCCCAACACCGACCCATTGGAGTGCAAGTGAATGCAGCTGTCACTGTACAAACTGTACCATTTCGGCGACGTTTCAACCTCAAAAAGGCAAACTGGGAACAGTTTGCGCAGCAGCTGGATGTAGCAGTGGAAAACATCCCCGCCACAGCCGAAAGCTACGACCAGTTTGTAAAAGTCTTACGAAAGGTTGCTAGAAAGAACATCCCCCGTGGGTGTAGGAGGAACTACGTCCCAGGTCTGACAACTGAGACCACCGAACTGTACAAACAATACACAGAGAAATATGAATCAGATCCCTTCGCAGAGAACACCATCACACTGGGGGAGGAGCTGATAAACTCCATCTCCGAGGAGCACCGTAAATCATGGCAGACTCTGATCGAATCAACGGACATGACACATAATAGCAAGAAGGCTTGGTCAACAATACGCAAACTCTGCAACGACCCACGCAAGTCAAAACAGCACTACAACACCACTGCGAACCAAGTCGCACACCAACTCCTAACCAACGGAAGAGTACCGAATAGACAGCCGAAGGTACGTATCAACCGACAGCGGTACCCAGACGATCCGGGTTTCACGAGAGCTTTCACGGCAGATGAGCTCGACGTCGGTATTACTGCATTGAAGAAAAGCAAAGCACCCGGCCTGGACGACATCCAAACAGAGCTGATCAAACAGCTAGGGCCAAAGGCACGGGATTGGCTACTACGTTTTTTCAACAGCTGCACCGCGAGTAAGACAATCCCAAAGCTCTGGCGACAGGCTAAGGTAGTGGCAATACTAAAGCCCGGGAAGGACCCATCTGAGGCGAAGAGTTTCCGACCGATTTCCCTGCTCTGCCACACATACAAGCTGTTTGAGCGGCTCATACTGAATAGACTAGCGGCACATGTTGATGAGAAACTCATCCCGGAACAAGCCGGTTTCCGCCCTGGAAAATCGTGCACGAGCCAGCTACTCAACTTGACAGAGCATATAGAAGATGGTTACGAGAAATGCCTGATCACCGGTGCTGTCTTTGTAGACCTGTCTGCTGCGTACGACACGGTCAACCACCGACGCCTCCTCAGCAAAGTGCTGGAGATGACTGGCGATCTCCATCTGACCGACCTGATACGCACAATGCTCGAAAGCCGACGTTTCTTCGTGGTGCTGAATGGTAAAAAGAGCCGTTGGCGACGACAGAAAAACGGACTACCACAGGGAAGTGTACTAGTACCGATGTTATTCAACATCTACACCAACGATCAGCCCGTGCACACTGATACACAGAGTTTCATATATGCGGACGACTTATGCATTGCATCGCAAGAAAAAGATTTCAGTAACATCGAAGTAAATCTGAAGTCTGCACTAAGCATTTTGTCCACATACTACGACCTCAACCAACTGCGCGCAAACCCATCTAAGACGCAGGTGTGTGCTTTCCACCTGAGGAACAGAGACGCTAAGCGAGAATTAAACGTTGTTTGGAATGGGACCCGTCTCAACAACACATCAACACCAGTGTACCTCGGCGTTCATCTCGATAGAACTCTCTCCTTTAAGACACACATACAAAAAACCAAGATGAAAGTAAACGCAAGAAACAACATCATCCGCAAACTTGCCAACTCGAAGTGGGGATGCAGAGCATCAACGTTAAGATCTGGTTGTCTCGCTCTCTGCTACTCAACTGCCGAGTATGCCTGTCCGGTATGGGAAAGGTCCACACACGCAAGCAAGTTGAACCCTGCTCTACATGACTGCTGCCGAATCATCTCAGGCTGCCTCAAACCGGCGAACGTCGACAGCGTACACTTGCTGGCCGGCATAGCTCCCCCTCAAATAAGGAGAACTGTTGCCAGCCGCATGGAACAATCACGACTAACGACAGATACCAGACACCAACTGTTCAACCATATGCCAGCTGCTAGCCGACTGAAGTCGCGGAAGAGCTTCATGCACACAGTGACACCGCTCGACTCGTCTCCTAGTATCACTAGAATACAGATGTGGAACAGCAAAATAGCTGATATACCAGCCTCCAATAAAATGGGATTAGAGGCGGCTGAATCCCTGCCAGCGGGGTCTGACCAAACATGGCTCTGTTGGCGTTCTCTGAATCGCCTACGCACTGGCGTTGGCCGTGTTAAAAGTACGATGAGGAGGTGGGGATACATTGATGACACCCAGCCTTTGAACTGCAACTGTGGGGAACTGCAGACGATGGCCCACCTCCTCTGCTGTCGACTACTGGATGAGGCCTGCACCGCAGAAGACCTCGTCACTGTCACTGAGCGAGCAAAGGCGTGCGCCCGCAAGTGGCAACACATTGTGTGAAGGACACGAAAGAAGAAGAACTTATGTTATTACATATTTAAATGATAACTTCATGTACTTTCAAAAATATTATATTTTCAGGATGGAAGATTTTGTACACATGAACTGTGTAATCTAGTTGAAAATGATGAAGCTTTCGATGACGTCAAAAAACGAATTATTTGTACAGATGTTCTTCTAATTGATGAAATCTCTATGGTATGTTTATGATTTATTTACACACTGTTTATAATATATATTTATTAAAATTTAAATAAGTATTTCTTACAAAACACTTTCACATATTCGTTAGGAAAAATCACAGTTACAATTACCTAAGAACTATCAATACTATGTAATAACACTGTTATTTAAAATAATTTTTAGAAAAAGCTTTTATAAAATAACACATCCGTTTTAAATAGCTAGTAGGTGTAGTTCATAACATTTGTTTATAAAATTCCTTTACTTATAACAAATAAAAATCAGTATGAATCTGTAAGATACATTAGGATAAAAAAATTATTATTACAATACTTTATTATATTATATATATATATATATATATATATATATATATATATATATATATATATATATATATATATATATATATATATATATATATATATGTTTAAACATAAATAAAAAAGAAAATACATGTATATTTCTTATTCTGTCTGTCTTTTGTTTGTCTATCTGTCGGTCTGTCTGTATGTGTGTATCTCTGTCTGTCTTTCTGTCAGTCTGTATATACAATCACTTATTCACGCACAAACATCAGATACACAAAAACAATATGTCTAAGTACACATTTCTTAACTAAATATCTGTATACACGTGTTGTGTGATAAAAAAAATTTATGTTCATATTTTCCCAGATATGTCTATGATGCTGCAGACTGAAGAAGAAAAAGTGTTACAGCTGTGTAGAAGCGGCCATAATGTTTTAATTACTGGCCAGGCTGGAGCGGGTAAGACAAGCCTACTGAAACATGTGCATGCTACATGTGTTGAACAAGGACTCAATGTGGCGGTAACAGCATCCACTGGTATTGCTACCACTCAATTCGATAATGGTGCCATGACGTTACACTCATGGGCAGGATTAAAGGTTTGCATATTTAATAATGTTTATTCTCTATTATAATATTATTTTTAATAATGTTTATATTAACTTATGTTATGATGCCTGATCCACAACCCAAAACTTCCCAGTTCCTTCAACAGCGGCCGATGGCGGCGAGGGTACAACCCAGACCTCATCTTTGCCAGCAACCGAATCGCCGGTTGCTGTAACAAGTTTGTGATGAATCCAGTACCTCGCTCCCAACACCGACCCATTGGAGTGCAAGTGAATGCAGCTGTCACTGTACAAACTGTTCCATTTCGGCGACGTTTCAACCTCAAAAAGGCAAACTGGGAACAGTTTGCGCAGCAGCTGGATGTAGCAGTGGAAAACATCCCCGCCACAGCCGAAAGCTACGACCAGTTTGTAAAAGTCTTACGAAAGGTTGCTAGAAAGAACATCCCCCGTGGGTGTAGGAGGAACTACGTCCCAGGTCTGACAACTGAGACCACCGAACTGTACAAACAATACACAGAGAAATATGAATCAGATCCCTTCGCAGAGAACAGCATCACACTGGGGGAGGAGCTGATCAACTCCATCTCAGAGGAGCGCCGTAAATCATGGCAGACTCTGATCGAATCAACGGACATGACACATAATAGCAAGAAGGCTTGGTCAACAATACGCAAACTCTGCAACGACCCACGCAAGTCAAAACAGCACTACAACACCACTGCGAACCAAGTCGCACACCAACTCCTAACCAACGGAAGAGTACCGAATAGACAGCCGAAGGTACGTATCAACCGACAGCGGTACCCAGACGATCCGGGTTTCACGAGAGCTTTCACGGCAGATGAGCTCGACGTCGGTATTACTGCATTGAAGAAAGGCAAAGCACCCGGCCTGGACGACATCCAAACAGAGCTGATCAAACAGCTAGGGCCAAAGGCACGGGATTGGCTACTACGTTTTTTCAACAGCTGCACCGCGAGTAAGACAATCCCAAAGCTCTGGCGACAGGCTAAGGTAGTGGCAATACTAAAGCCCGGGAAGGACCCATCTGAGGCGAAGAGTTTCCGACCGATTTCCCTGCTCTGCCACACATACAAGCTGTTTGAGCGGCTCATACTGAATAGACTAGCGGCACATGTTGATGAGAAACTCATCCCGGAACAAGCCGGTTTCCGCCCTGGAAAATCGTGCACGAGCCAGCTACTCAACTTGACAGAGCATATAGAAGATGGTTACGAGAAATGCCTGATCACCGGTGCTGTCTTTGTAGACCTGTCTGCTGCGTACGACACGGTCAACCACCGACGCCTCCTCAGCAAAGTGCTGGAGATGACTGGCGATCTCCATCTGACCGACCTGATACGCACAATGCTCGAAAGCCGACGTTTCTTCGTGGTGCTGAATGGTAAAAAGAGCCGTTGGCGACGACAGAAAAACGGACTACCACAGGGAAGTGTACTAGTACCGATGTTATTCAACATCTACACCAACGATCAGCCCGTGCACACTGATACACAGAGTTTCATGTATGCGGACGACTTATGCATTGCATCGCAAGAAAAAGATTTCAGTAACATCGAAGTAAATCTGAAGTCTGCACTAAGCATTTTGTCCACATACTACGACCTCAACCAACTGCGCGCAAACCCATCTAAGACGCAGGTGTGTGCTTTCCACCTGAGGAACAGAGACGCTAAGCGAGAATTAAACGTTGTTTGGAATGGGACCCGTCTCAACAACACATCAACACCAGTGTACCTCGGCGTTCATCTCGATAGAACTCTCTCCTTTAAGACACACATACAAAAAACCAAGATGAAAGTAAACGCAAGAAACAACATCATCCGCAAACTTGCCAACTCGAAGTGGGGATGCAGAGCATCAACGTTAAGATCTGGTTGTCTCGCTCTCTGCTACTCAACTGCCGAGTATGCCTGTCCGGTATGGGAAAGGTCCACACACGCAAGCAAGTTGAACCCTGCTCTACATGACTGCTGCCGAATCATCTCAGGCTGCCTCAAACCGGCGAACGTCGACAGCGTACACTTGCTGGCCGGCATAGCTCCCCCTCAAATAAGGAGAACTGTTGCCAGCCGCATGGAACAATCACGACTAACGACAGATACCAGACACCAACTGTTCAACCATATGCCAGCTGCTAGCCGACTGAAGTCGCGGAAGAGCTTCATGCACACAGTGACACCGCTCGACTCGTCTCCTAGTATCACTAGAATACAGATGTGGAACAGCAAAATAGCTGATATACCAGCCTCCAATAAAATGGGATTAGAGGCGGCTGAATCCCTGCCAGCGGGGTCTGACCAAACATGGCTCTGTTGGCGTTCTCTGAATCGCCTACGCACTGGCGTTGGCCGTGTTAAAAGTACGATGAGGAGGTGGGGATACATTGATGACACCCAGCCTTTGAACTGCAACTGTGGGGAACTGCAGACGATGGCCCACCTCCTCTGCTGTCGACTACTGGATGAGGCCTGCACCGCAGAAGACCTCGTCACTGTCACTGAGCGAGCAAAGGCGTGCGCCCGCAAGTGGCAACACATTGTGTGAAGGACACGAAAGAAGAAGAACTTATGTTATTACATATTTAAATGATAACTTCATGTACTTTCAAAAATATTATATTTTCAGGATGGAAGATTTTGTACACATGAACTGTGTAATCTAGTTGAAAATGATGAAGCTTTCGATGACGTCAAACAACGAATTATTTGTACAGATGTTCTTCTAATTGATGAAATCTCTATGGTATGTTTATGATTTATTTACACACTGTTTATAATATATATTTATTAAAATTTAAATAAGTATTTCTTACAAAACACTTTCACATATTCGTTAGGAAAAATCAGTTACAATTACCTAAGAACTATCAATACTATGTAATAACACTGTTATTTAAAATAATTTTTAGAAAAAGCTTTTATAAAATAACACATCCGTTTTAAATAGCTAGTAGGTGTAGTTCATAACATTTGTTTATAAAATTCCTTTACTTATAACAAATAAAAACCAGTATGAATCTGTAAGATACATTAGGATAAAAAAAATTATTATTACAATACTTTATTAAACATGAAAATGTTTTAAGAAATGTTTTAAAACTATAAATAAAACGATTATTTATTGTATGTTCTGTTTTTTCCCAGATAAGTTTGAGGATCTTCAACGAGGTTGATAACCTTTGTCGCCACATTCGCAAAAACACCACTGCCTTTGGAGGTATACAGGTAGTTCTGTGTGGTGACTTTTACCAATTACCTCCAGTACCTGACATTCTACATGGTGATGCAGGAGAAAGTATTATCATTTGCAAATTTGTGCAATCTATGCATCATGTCGACATTAAAAATGTGAAACGACACAATTCTTCACCTTTCATCAAGGTGAAGTGAGTGCTTATGAATTTGTTTATTTATTTCACTCAATGGTAATTTCATTCGTTAAATTAGAATTTTTAAACACATAAAAAAACATTTTATTGCATTTAATGAAATGTCTATAAAATCATACTTTATTTTAATAAATTAACTTTCCATTAGAAATGCCCCATGCCTTATGTTTGTTATGGGTTTTTTAATGTTTAAATGTTCACATTAAATGTATTAATAATAATTTATAAATATTTAAATAGCAATAATGTACGTCTCATTGAAATATGTTATTTAAATTATTTTTATTTGTAAAGCTAAACATTTTTCTTTTGTTTTTCAGCTTATTGTACGGTATACCTATAAATTTTATGCATTTATTTGTTCTTTATCATAATACATATTACTTAAATTTATTTATAAACTCATATTAAATTTATAAAGTCATAATAAATTTATACATAACTGTAAAAGTTTACAAAAAACTTTTAATTTAACTAAATTAATCTAACTTTAATTAATTGTTATATAAAAACATTTAAACCTCAGAAATAAAATAACTTTATATTTATAGATTGTAGTAATCTTTAAATAGCATCAATAACTTACCAAAACGTTATGTCTTCCGTAGTCTTCATTGAGAAAATTTCTCCTGTTCGCCACGTGTTTGACCTTTGCATAAGGATTGTCGACGCACACGTGTCACCTGCTGTAGAATGTGTCAGACTGATCATGGGCTTTTGTTGGGTAGACTATTTGGCTAACAAGGGATGTCGCACCTCACTTCCGGTAACATTGTCACGTTACCGTATGCGGTTTGATGTGTTTTCTGTGCGTACAGTTGTTAACGTACCTCTTTTTATAAGAAATCCATATATGTTTTTAATGACAAGTAGGTATAGTGAAAGTTTATTCATTGGGACATTTGTGTAAGGTCATAGTATTCGGATTACGCATCGCAACGCCGAGATACGGATGTTGAAAGGTGAGTGGGGTCATTCCTAGTTGCATACCCTTTTATATATATATATTAGTTACAGGGGTCAAGCTGATTCAGTTGCCCGTGGATGGGACAGTAGTGACTCGCTGAAACTTCCAGTGTTGTTACAACAATGATTGCCTTTTAACTTAAAACAACCATTCTTCCATAACTGTTCTTCTTTCCACATCTTTAGATGATCATTTACGTGTTTGTTCATATTATGATGTAACTTTTTCAATTTGCTACATTTCAATGGGCAAATTCTTTCCCACCATAATTTATCCAAGCATGAGCATGAAATAGGGCCACTTAAATGCCTTGCATTTCTTGGACAATGACAAATGTACGTAATTTCATTGAAGTGGGTACCAATGTTTTGCTGACATATTAGACATAGAATAACCAGCAAGATAAACTGTGCATAGCCTTGGTGCCTGACAACTACTTGGTGTACATTATTCATCAGGCATTTTGTATAACAAAATGTGAATCCGAAAAGTGGAAGGTAGAAGGGAGTGGAGAAGAAGAAGACCGAGACTGAGATGGGAGGACTGCGTGAAGAGAGATTTAGTGGGAGGGGAATGGAGAATGAGGGTGAGGGATAGAGGGGAGTGGAGACAATTGGTGGAGACGGTAGTAAAAACGGGACTAGTTATGAAGAAGGGGGAAAATAAATCATCAACCAGTATCAGTGCCAGCCTCACCCGGACTACAGGGAAAAAGGGGAGAGCAACAACAATACCTAGTCTACGCACAAGGGTGAGTTTTTGCTACACTAAGCATATGGCATGGAGATTATCAACATGCCACATATGCAACATGCAGGCACTATGTTTTATGTGGGTGTCTGCGTGCGCACGGCTACAACAAATAAAATAGTGTACTCGACCAGACCTGAGGCGGAAGTACTCGGTACACGAGTAATTTTTTGAAAATACTCGTAGTCATATAACTTATGTGTCAGGTACTCGTATTCATATTCAATGTACACAGAATTTATGAGTACCTCTGTGTACTTTTCAATATATACTGTGAAAAGTAATTTATTTGTAGTTAACAAAATGAAACTTTCCTGAAGTATTTCAATGTTCAATTTTTTTTTAATACTTTGTTTTTTTCTGATTGATTACTCCCCTTTGGCTTGGGCCTTGCCATTCCTACACATAGCACACCCCCTTTTTCCAATAGCCATGACTATGATACCAAAAAAAGACAACATACAGCAACTTTTCCCAGTAAGAAACACCCTGCTAAGCAAACAGTTGTTTAATTTAATTTATATTGTTGTAGCTTGTCGGGTTGCGTCGGTAGGATCGTAACGTTAGTTCCGTTACATTCCTCTCACATACACACGTTTGTGACGATATCACACATAAATGTGATATATAACGTATCGCCCCCTGGCGAACGTTAAAGTAACAGTAGAACGTGCCAGTGGCTATAAGAAAGCCAACATCAGTTTTGGTGCCATGGCATATACCAGGAAGTATGGATTGTTGTAAATGTGACAAATAAAAGCAGTTGTTTGCACATGATGATAACGGATATCGTTATATGGTGTCAGAAACTGGATACACAAATCATCCAAGATGAGTGTTGGACTAACTGCAAAAGTGCCAGAGCCGTTGTCGCTCGAGAAAAGAAGTGAATCCTGGAAACATTTCAAGCGAGAATGGTCGTTCTACGAGATAGCAACCAAAATATCAAAAGAAGAAGATGAGGTGCGAATCGCGGCGCTGTTAAACGTGATAGGCCGTGAAGGTGTGGACTTGTATGAAACATTCCAGTGGCAAGCAGACGAAGACAAAACCAAAATTGAAAACGTAGTACGTATACCGAGAACCAATGAAACGTACGAGTCGTACAGATTCTTCAAGAGATCGCAAAACGCAGGTGAGACGGTAGAAGCATACATAACGGCGCTTTATAAACTGTCAGCCACGTGCAATTTTGGATCTTTGAGAGAGAGACTAATCAGAGACAGATTAGTGATCGGAGTAAGAGATGAACAAGCAAGGGAAAAATTGCTGGCAAAAGAGAATCTAAACCTAGAAACGTGCATCGATATGCTGAAGACGTTACAGGTCACGCACACACGTGCACAAGAAATGAACACAGAAATAACGACTCATACGGTCAGGTATAAAACGGTGCCAAACAAGTCACCAGCCACAACCAGTCCACATAATGCAAGTTATGGCAATTTTCCAAGAAGGTTCAACAGGACAAGTACTAGCAAGTACACACCCATCAGTAGCAGGCGTGCATTACCTTCTGGTGAGGGACGATCAGTGTGTAGTAGTTGTGGGGGTGCACACCCAAAGTGGAAGGATAAATGCCCAGCTCGTGGAGCCGCCAAGATGTGCAGAAGTAGAGACGCACATCAAATTGTTGAAGTCATTCACACAGTAGGCATGGATCGCAAAACGAAAGCTCACGCAACGCTGACAATAAATGATAAAGTAGATGTATCATTCCACATGGATACAGGGTCGTCGGTAGACATCCTACCATATCAGGATTACGTGCGTGCTACAGAAGATCATTTATGCAGCAAGGTGGAACATACGAACATTAGACTCGTCATGCACAACAAATCGGTAGTAAAACCGATGGGATTGGCGCGTTTGCGGGTGCACCGCAAGGGAACACAGATACATATGCGTGTCGTTGTTGTGCGAGATAATGTTGTCCCACTACTAAGTTTGCAATCTTGTCTTGACATGGACTTGATTCAGATTAACGATTGCGATGCAATAAATGCAGTTGTGAGGCAAACAAACAGACATAACCGTGACAAAGGTACTGACAGCCAACATGACAAGAAAGAGACAACACAGACGATCTCAAAGTCTGGTATAGCATGTCCATTGAAAGCAGACACAAAGCACACTTCAGTGAACAGCAAGAGGTCACAAGTGTTTCAGGACACAGTACTCAGAGAATACCCAGATGTATTCGAGAGACTTGGTTGCCTCGCGGGCGACTATATAATTCAGATTGATGCAAGTGTCAGACCAGTGGTACATCCACCCCGCAGAGTTCCGTGTGCTTTACGAGAAGACATAAAGGGTGAATTAACACACATGGTGGGGGACCGAATTATCGCTCCTGTCACCGAACCAACTCGGTGGGTGTCGAGCATGATTGCAGTGAGGAAGAAGAATACAAACAAATTGCGGATTTGTTTGGACCCTAGAGACCTGAACAAAGCAATTCAGCGTTCTCACTACCCGCATCCTACACTGGAAGATGTCGCAACACGTCTCACTAATGCCAAAGTGTTCTCGGTACTAGACGCCAAGTCAGGTTTCTGGCAAGTGAAACTTGAGAAAGACTCTAGCTACCTCACGACGTTCAATACGCCTTTCGGTCGCTACCGCTGGCTACGAATGCCATTTGGGATAAACTCAGCACCAGAAGAGTGGCAACGCCGTGCGCACGAAGTAGTTGAAGGACTCAAAGGTGTAGAAGTTGTAGCTGACGACTTCTTGTGCATCGGGTTTGGAGACACAATCGAAGAAGCAACACGTGACCATGACGCCAATCTAAGGGCACTTCTGGAACGGGCTAGAACGTGCCACCTTGTGTTGAATCCAGACAAAGTTCAACTACGAAGCAAATCTGTACCATTCAGTGGTCATATACTCACCGACGAGGGACTCAAGGTAGACGAATCCAAGGTAGAGGCCATTATGAAAATGCCTCCTCCAACGGATATTACAGCACTGAAGCGAATTCTCGGAATGGTCGGTTACCTTGCGAAATTCCTGCCACATCTGTCGGAAGTATGTGAACCACTTAGACAGCTAGATCGGAAAGATGTAGAGTGGTGCTGGCTTGAACAATATCAAGATGTTTTGCACAAGATCAGAGAAATGAACACAACAACGCCAGTGCTCGCATATTATGATGTAACACAAGCAATCACAATCCAGTGCGACGCATCCCAAAGTGGTTTGGGTGCAGTGCTTCTGCAAGAGGGAAAGCCAGTGTGCTATGCCTCTCGAGCTTTAACACATACCGAAGAGAACTATGCACAGATCGAAAAAGAGTTATTAGCAATAGTGTTTGCATGTGAAAGATTTGACCAGTATGTGTATGGAAGACACATCACCGTGCAATCAGACCACAAGCCGCTTGAGATAATCACAAAGAAATCGATGAGATCGAAGAGACTGCAGAGAATGCTGCTACGTCTGCAGAAATACAACATAGACGTTGTGTACACGAAAGGCAAAGACATGCTCATCGCAGACACGCTCTCTCGGGCATATCTTCCGTACAGCCACGCACATGACCCAGGAGATCATGTGTTAGCTGTTGAACTGCAACAAATGGACATGACTGAGGATGTTCATCTGTCGGCCAACGGACTACAAGAAATCATGTGCAAGTCACTTGAAGATAGCGAAGTTAAAACTGTAGTTCGCTACACACTGCAGGGATGGCCAGATCGACGTCAAGCAGTCGATCCACTCGCACGACCTTACTTCAGTTGCCGTGACGAGCTCAGCACACAGGATGGCGCACTGTTCAAGGGTCAAAGAATCGTCATACCTCGTGACATGCGCGCCATGCTCGTAAAGAAACTCCACTCCTCGCCCTTAGGAGTTGAAGGATGTCTCCGAAGAGCACGTGAAGTAATGTTTTGGCCAGGCATGAACCACGAAGTGAAAGATGTCATCAGTGCCTGTAGTACATGTAACACATACAAACCAGATCAATGCAGGGAGCCATTGTTGTCACATGACATTCCGTCACGTCCTTGGTCACGGGTTGGAGTTGACCTGTTCCACCTTCATGACCAGAACTATCTCATAACGGTGGATTACTTCTCGAATTTTTTCGAGGTCAAGCTGTCAGTGACCAGTGCAGCACAGGTGATCACCAAACTCCGTATTCACTTTGCAAGATTCGGTGTTCCGGACAAAGTGATTTCCGACAATGGACCGCAGTTTGCGTGTGAAGAGTTCAAGTTGTTCGCAAAACGTTGGGAATTTGAACATATCACATCATCACCTCGCTACCCTCAATCGAACGGAAAGGTGGAAAATGCAGTCAAAACGGCAAAGCAAATCATGCGGAAAGCGCTTGATGACAAGGCGGATGTGTATCTGGCGTTTCTGGACTATCGAAACACACCTACAGAGGCTATGCATACATCACCCACTCAACGAATGTTCGCGCGACGAACCAGAACACTCTTACCAATGCTGCCAGCGCTACTGCAGACCGATCCTGCAGCACAACGCGATGCTCCTGAACAACTAAAACGTCGAAAGGAGAAGCAAGCGTGGCTGTACAATCGTACGAGCAAGAAACTCGGCACACTACAGCCAGGAGATGTTGTACGGTTTAAGAAGCCAAACACCTCAAATGACTCGCGAACATGGACACTGGCAAGGGTTAAGAAAACTTCTGGCATCAGGTCTTATATCATCGAGAGTAGTGGATCGTCATATAGAAGAAATAGGCGACAGCTACGCAAAACACCAAAGCACTACAAAGATGTTGCTCCGTACGCTCAGCAAAATGAACCAGACAACACGACGAAAAGACAACAGTGTTCAGACAACCAGAATGCACAGCAGAGAGGACAGGACGACACGTTTCCACAACGCAGTGTATCACCTGACGGCACGTTTCCACAACGCAGTGTATCACCTGACGGCACGTTTCCACAACGCAGTATACCACCTGTCGACACGTCACCACAACGAATTGTACCGACAACAGTCGTACAACCAACAAGCAATGTGACACCGAGCGTTAGACATGGTCCACGAGGTGCGACCGTCGCGCGATCAGGACGTACAGTTAAATTACCAGTTAAGTTTAAAGACTGAGATGTATAATTCTTGATTGAGTAAAAAGAGGGGGATGTGTGACGATATTACACATAAATGCGATATATAACGTATCGCCCCCTGGCGAACGTTAAAGTAACAGTAGAACGTGCCAGTGGCTATAAGAAAGCCAACATCAGTTTTGGTGCCATGGCATATACCAGGAAGTATGGATTGTTGTAAATGTGACAAATAAAAGCAGTTGTTTGCACATGATGATAACGGATATCGTTATAACGTTCATGAACGAATTACACATAAACCCACATTCTGGAAACAACTTAACTGGTGTTAAACCTGAATTGTGTGAAGGCACCACATGCGACATAGCCATAGCTTAGGCCAGGGCCGGTGCTCCGGATATCGATCCGATGCCGATACTCGCGCTAGGCCTTGTTACGTGATTATGTCCAAGACATGCTGCCATCTAGCGAATGGCGGGGAAACTATAAATATAGTTTCCATGTCGAGATGACGCGTCAGAGCACATGTATGTCTGCGGGAGACACCTTGTCGTAGATTAAAACTGTTAGAGCCTAGTCATGTATTCGAGCCGTTATTCTTGATAGTAGTGATCACGGATAACGAAACATGGTGGCAACGGTGGAAGTGTGACAATTAGGTGCGTGAGAGACATTTATTTGTCACATTAATTGGTTACCCACTAATTATGGCTCACAAACTGGCGTTGTCGCCGAAATCTATTCGATCGTATGGCAACGGCATCCAACGAAATGGCGATGGCTGCCGACGACGCACAACCTGCCGTCGAAGCGCGAAATGGTGGTGCACCGGCCAGGCCCCCTCAGCCACTCGTGTTCGGGCCAAACAAGGCAGAATCGTGGAAAATGTTCCGTCGGCGCTGGTCAAATTTTTGCGTACTATCGGATATGGCTGCTGTGGTGTTTGACTTTATTTGTAAACGTTGTTACAATCATAAATCGATCAGCAATCAGCATTCTAAGTGCGCAGTGGCGCCGCCTATCCGATAGTCAGAGAGACAACAATAAAGATTGCAAATGTCCGCCGTGTTTTGAGTGTGTGTATTTTCTAGATGTAAATGAGCAGAGCAACGCTATTTAGTCTACGAAGAAAACAGAACATCTGGTGTCAGTAAGTGAGATAACGACCAACGACGATGTCACTAACGATGTCGCCTGACGAGTTACAAAACTTGCTAGCTGCAGCGATGAAACAGGTGATGACTGGCATAGCGACATAGGCACAGCCAGTCAGCCCACAACCGCAGCCACACAGTGTGCCGTCATTTGCCATTTTCTAACATTCACGTGAGAAATGGGCGGCATATCTACAGCGGTTAAACCAGCACATCATAACTCATGGTGTTGTTGATGCTGACAAAAAGAAAGCGTATTTTTTGTAATGGGTGGGACCTGAAACTTACGAACTCATAAACAAACTGTTTAGTGCATCAGAACTCGACGCAGCGTCTTTTGATGACGTCATTGGAAAATTGGACGAACACTTCAAACAGTCACTGCATGAGCTAGCCGCATCCTACACATTTTATCAGTGCAAGATGAAACCTGGTCAGACTTATGGCGACTGGGTTGCCGATCTTCGTTGTATCGGTCGCGACTGCAATTTTGGAGCATCCGAAGTCTTGGACCGGCTCATCCGGGACATGATCGTCCTCAACACACCGCACAACGAGGTTCGGAGAGCGTGTCTGAAGGAGCCTTCACCGACCCTCGATGGGGTTTTGAAGACCGCCAACTCGTACGTCGCATTGGTTGCTAGCGATGCGATCGTCAAAGGGCCTACACAGGGGCCTACTCCTGAAGTGCTTGCTGTCGAGAAGCTTCGTCAACCGCGACGCACCAAGACGGGTAACTGGAAGAACAACAAGTCACACAAGTCCGAGTCTCGACCAGAGGGACGTCAAGGACAACGGTGCGCAGGGTGTGGCTCGACAAACCATCGTCGAGCTGCATGTCCGTTCCTAAAATCGGAGTGTCACAAGTGCGGGCGGATCGGACACATCAAGTCGGTCTGTCGCTCTGAGCAGTCGGGGAGCAAGTCACATAACGACTACAAAACAGCCTCGATGTCGGTGATGACCTTGTCGACACACACACACACACGATCTGTGTAGGAAGCCACGACAGGCGCTGCTGATCAACGGGCACAACGTCGAGTTTGAGGTGGATACGGGATCCCCGATCGCACTCACCGGAGAAACTGGTTGGAAGAAGATTGGTTCCCCTCGGCTCGCTCGATCGTATATCAGACTCTGCGCCTACGGCCAGCGCCAGATCAGCGTTATGGGCGAGTGTACTGTAGACGTCAAGTGTGGTTCGACAGTGCTGCAACTCCCCCTCGTTGTTGTCAGCAGCGGTGCTTCTTTGCTTGGCCTGAACTGGATTCAAGCATTCCAATTAGACATCAACGCATTACTCTACACGCCAAAGGCGTCAGCGGAGCTACTTTCCGCCGATGTGCACACAATGGGTGTGCCAACCGACCTTGATCTGAAGAAGGTGATCGCGGATCATCCCAGCATCTTCGCACCCGGGCTGGGCCTCTGTACGAAGACGAAGGCTCATCTACAGCTACGCGACGATGTGCAACCCAAGTTTTTGAAGGCGAGGCCTTTGCTTTTCTCTCGCATCGACGCGGTTGGAAAAGAACTTCAACGGTTGGAGGACTTGAAGATTGTCACCAAAGTCGACTACTCAGACTGGGCTACCCCTATTGTAGTCGTACAGAAGCCGAGTGGCAAAGTGAGGATCTGCGGTGACTATAGAGCGACCGTCAATCCGTGCCTGCACGTCCAACAGCATCCTATTCCGCGAATAGAGGAACTCTTCGCCAAACTGCAGATAGCTTTCGCCTCCAAGAATATCAGCAAGGCTGAGCGAGGCTATGCATTTCAGCAAACTCGACATGAGAGACGCATACCTGCAGATTGAGCTGGACGACGAAACCAAGGAACTTCTCGTCATCAACACGCACAAGGGACTCTACCGGTACAACCGACTATGTTTCGGTCCGTCCCCTGCTCCAGCCATTTTCCAAAAATTGGTGGACAATCTGGTTGCCGGCATCCCAGGCGTCGCCGCTTACCTGGACGATATCATCGTCACTGGGCAGACGAAGGCGGAGCACCTCGAAAACCTGCGACGCGTTTTTGCGGCTCTTGACAACTACGGTCTGAAGCTGCAACTCGACAAGTGCGTTTTCTTCGCACCGGAAGTGTCGTACCTGGGGTACATCATCTCGAAGGACGGACTGTGCGCATCTGAGGAGAGGGTCCAGGCGATACTACAGTACGCGACGCCCACGGACCTCAAGCAACTCGAGAGTTTCGTGGGCAAGCTCAACTATTATGGAAAGTTTCTGCCTGCATTTGCGTCTGTGTGCGCCCCACTAAACCAGTTGCGGTGCAAGGACACTCCATGGAAGTGGTCAGCAGAGTGCGCCGCCGCCTTCGATGAACTCAAGCAAATGCTCGCGGACAAAACACGTCTCGTGCATTTCGACCCTAAGAAGCCGATCGTGCTTGCTACTGATGCGTCCCCATACGGCATTGGGGCCGTCATCTCACACGTAATGCCTGATGGCAGTGAAGAGCCGATAGCTTTCGCCTCCAAGAATCTCAGCAAGGCTGAGCGAGGCTATGCCCAAGTTGAGGAGGGACTGTCAATCGTCTACGGTATCCGCAAGTTCAACCAGTACCTAAGTGGTCGTCATTTCACCATCCTGACGGACCACAAGCCGCTACTAACGATCTTCGGACCGGATAAGTCGCTCCCAGCCATGTCTTTACAGCGCCTACAGCGCTGGGCTCTGCTGCTGATGGGCCACGATTATGATTTCCACTACCGCGCTTCGGCAGAACACTGCAACGCAGATGCTCTGTCTCGACTTCCTGCCGGTCCGGATGTCGCATTTGACCGCGAGGAGGAAGTCAGAGCAATCACATCTGAAGTCCAGCAGATCGCCACAGAGGTTGTCAGCGAGTTCCCGATCACGTGGAAGCTTGTCGCGGAGTGCACCAAGAAGGATACTGTCCTGTCGCAAGTGCTAAACTTCGTGCGTAACGGTTGGCCGACCTCTGGGCCAGAGTGCAGGATGGACGCTCTGAGACCATTCTTCAACACGCAGACGGAGATTTGTCAAGTGAACGGCGTCATACTACGAGACTGTCGCGTGGTAGTACCACAGGAGCTTCAGACCAAGGTGATCACCATGCTACACCAGTCTCATCGTGGAGTTGTTCGCATGAAGACGATGGCACGACTGTATGTCTGGTGGCCGAACATCGAGGCGAGCGTCGAAGCCTGCTGTAAAGCGTGCAACGTCTGCGCTGTTACAGTACCGGCACCAACTGCCAACTTGTCGCCATGGCCACTGCCCGACGAGCCGTGGGACCGCATTCACGTGGACTTTGCTGGCCCATTCTTGGGTAACATGTGGATGCTGGTCATGAATGTCTACTCAAAGTGGCGCAGCGTCGTTCGTATGTCAAAGTATCCGACTACGGAGACTATTATGGCGCTCAACATTCTTTTTACCACCACGTGGGGTTCTCCAAAGACACTTGTCTCGGATAACGGGCCTCAGTTCGGGTCGAAGCAGTTTGAGGACTGGTGTCGCCTGAACGGCATCGTACACTTGACAAGTGCCCCTTTTCACCCGCCCTCTAATGGCGAGGCCGAACGCCTGGTGGGCGTTTTCAAGACAGCGATGCAGCGTTCCGTGGGAGAGGAAGGGAAGGAGAGAGACAAGGCTACCATGGGCTTTCTTCGCGAGTACCGCAGTACGCCGAACTGCGCCACGGGGCGTACTCCGGCTGAGCTAATGATCGGACGGCAAGTTCGAACTCCGCTCTCTCTTCTACAACCATCCGTACATCACGACAAGTGGCCGCCGCTACACTCCACCACGTTCGCGATCAGGGACCACGTCTTCGTTCGGAGCTACGGTGTTAATCGGAAAGTAAAGTGGACTCCTGGGCGAATAACGTCGTCGCTCGGTACTCGCATGTTTACTGTGCAGTGTGCAGATGGCATACATCGTCGTCACATCGACCAAATGCGTCACCGGGTGAAAACTTCGCCCGCACTTGTTCAACCGCCAGTCGAGGAGCTTCGTTTCCCGACAGACGTACGAGCTGCATCTCCACCACGTTCACCGATACGTGAAACTCCGACGAGGGACGGCTCCCCTACGGCTGCTGGAGACGGGCGAATCGTTTCTCCACATCGAGACGTGGCTGCTTCCCCAGTGCTTCGTCGGAGCGCCCGCAACCGTCGTCCCCCTACCCCTTACTCCCCCTAGTGACTTTTGTTCCTAGCGTTAGTTTGCGCCACAGTCCTTAGCTTGCTATACTTGCGTTTCATAGCTTGTCCCAAGACTATTTGAAACTGTCGGGGAGAACTGTGGTGTTTGACTTTATTTGTAAACGTTGTTACAATCATAAATCGATCAGCAATCAGCATTCTAAGTGCGCAGTGGCGCCGCCTATCTGATAGTCAGAGAGACAACAATAAAGATTGCAAATGTCCGCCGTGTTTTGAGTGTGTGTATTTTCTAGATGTAAATGAGCAGAGCAACGCTATTTAGTCTACGAAGAAAACAGAACAGAAGACATGCGTCTTTATGACGGATTTCAGTTCGCAACACCTCAGGAACACCGCACCACGACGGAAATTTTAACAGCTTTTGACGAATTCGCTGTAGGGGAGGCAAACGAAACTTTTGAACGGTATAAGTTCAACAACCGGAAGCAAGAGGATGGAGACAGTTTTGACGATTTCCATGCCGCTCTACGCATGTTGGCAAAGACTTGCAATTTCTGTCATACATGCGCAAGCTCGATGATAAGAGATAGAATCATCTTAGGCATAAGACAGTCGGAGACGCGACAAGAGTTGCTCAAGATCCGCAGGCTTTCCCTGGACGTGTGTGTAGATATCTGCAGAGCAGCAGAGTCGGCCATATCACACAGTACAGTGCTGGATGATGTATGTGAACCTGTACATGTCGTCAATAATGGTCGTCTACTCAAGCGTGAGTGCCGATACTGCGGTAGGCGTCACGCGCCCAAGAAAGAAATGTGCCCTGCATATGGAAAGACCTGCAATAATTGTGGGGCCAAGGATCATTTTGAACGGAAGTGCATGAAAGGGCGCGGCACAAACCAGCAGTCTAGAAACCAGCACCAACGACGTGTGTACAACATACGTGACAACAATGGACGTGATGAAGACGACGACAATGGTAACGCCTGGGTGTACTCACTAACACCACGAAAACGGGGCGCATATGCGAAGTGTCGAATGCTCGTAAACGGGAAGCAGCTCGTATTCCAAATCGACACAGGTGCCACAGTCAATATGCTGCCAGCCAGATACGCCAGAGATGTTGTCCCATACAATGGCGTTCTCACAATGTGGAACAAGACGATGATAAAACCGCTGGGGAAGTGTCGAATGCTGCTGAGCAATCCCAAAACAGAGACATCACATGATGTTGAGTTCATCGTCTTCAAGGACAATGATGACTGTCAGCCGATTCTAGGTTTACAGACCAGCGAGCAAATGCATCTGGTGAAAATACAGGACAACAACTTCCATCGCGTGGCAGCAATCCAAGATGATAGTTGTTTCAATTCACTGTTTGATGATAAACTGGGAGAGTTTCCAGGTGTGCAACACCTCACAGTCGACCCAGAAGTATGCCCCAAGATCATGGCTAGCCGACGGATACCCATAGCCATTCGACCGCAACTTCAGGACGAACTCGAGCGACTGACAGCCATGGGTGCCATTGCTCCTATGGACGAACCGACACCATGGGTCAGTAATGGTGGTAGTTGTAAACGCTCTCACGAACTCAACAAGGCCAATTCTCGAAGATGTGCTCCATGAGCTTCAAGGAGCAACTGTTTTCTCAAAGGCAGACCTCTCGTCCGGTTACTGGCACGTCAAGTTAGATGACGAATCCAGCCTGTTGACGACGTTCCAGATGTGTTTTGGAAGGTATCGGTGGTGTCGCCTGCCTTTTGGCACAACGGTGTCAAGTGAAGTGTTCCAAAAACACCTTCTAAAGGCCTATCGGGCATCATCTGCATAGCGGACGACATAGTGATCTATGGCAAGACATCCGAAGAACACGATGAGAACCTGCGAAAGTTCTTCGACCGGTGTCTGGAGACAGGCATCAAACTCAACAAGGACAAGTTAGACATCGGACTGCAAGAGGTCACATTCATGGGTCACCGAATCACGAAGGACGGGCTACGCGTGGACCCAGCTAAGGTATCTGCAATCAGCGAGATGCAGCCACTGACCAACATCAGCGAATTGCGCCGATTCATGGGCATGGCGAACTACCTGGCGCGGTTCCTGCCTCACCTGACGGACACCATGCAACCGCTACACAACCTGCTCAAGAATGACGTGCCCTACGTGTGGTCCAATACTCAACAAACGTCCTTCGATGCAGTCAAGGTGATTTTATCAGAGGCTCCTGTTCTTGCTTTCTACAACTCGGACAAGGAGCTAGTGCTGGAGAACGATGCGAGTGAGTACGGACTGGGATCGGTTCTGCTACAAGATGGCAAGCCAGTAGCATACGCTAGCAGGTCTCTGTCTTCTGCTGAACGCCATTACGCTCAGATTGAAAAAGAAATGCTGAGCGTGTTGTTTGGTTTGAACAAGTTTCACCACTACACGTATGGTCGAGATGTCACTGTGGTGACTGACCACAAACCGCTAGTTGCGATCCGGGCGAAGCCACTAGGGAAAGCTCCCAAGCGGCTACAACACATGCTGCTGAAATCACAAGAGTACTCATACCAGCTGACGTACAAACCTGGAAAAGCCATACCGGTCGCCGACGCTTTATCCCGAGCACCCACATGCGACCCGGTCACGGATGAGGTAGCCATCAACAACGTCACGCTCACAGCGTTCATTCCGGATCGCCTAGACCGGATCCGTGGTGCTACATTACTGGACACTGTCCTGCAAGAACTGGGTACAGTTATCATGGAAGGATGGCCAAATGACAGAAGACGCGTGTCAGATCGTCTGCTACCCTACTTCAGCTACCGTGACGAGCTGACGATCCAGGATGGTGTCATATTTCGCGGAGAACGCATCGTAGTACCGACTTCACTGCGACACAGCATGAAAGAGAAAGTACATGCCGGTTATGTGGGCATCAACTCATCTTTGAGGAGAGCACGAGACCTGATTTACTGGCCTCAGATGTCTACAGACATTCGTCACTACGTAGAAACATGTGGTGTGTGTGTGTGCAACCTACGCTGACAAGCAACCTGCAGAGTCAATGGTCATGACTGAGACCCCAGACCTACCATGGCAGAAAGTAGGGTCGGATTTGTTCTCGTGGTCTGGAAGGGACTATATGGTAACAACAGATTACCACAGCGGTTTCTTCGAGTTAGACTACCTACCAGGCACAACTTCCGAAACAGTGGTAGGAAACCTGAAGAACAATTTCAGTCAACACGGCATACCGCACACACTTGTCAGTGACAATGGACCACAGTATTCTTCGGCTGTGTTCAGAAAATTCACACAGAACTGGCAGTTTGTGCACGAGACTAGCAGTCCAGGCAACAGCCAAGCCAATGGTGCAGCCGAAGCGGCGGTAAAAATCGCTAAGTGGCTGCTGAGAAAGTGCAAAGCAGCTGGGGAATACCCATACCCCGGTCTTCTGAACATTCGTAACACACCGCCTGAAGGAATGACAACAAGCCCTGCACAGCGTCTGTTTGGCAGACGTACTAAAACGTTGCTGCCAACAACAAACAACCAGTTGAAACCGGGTGGTCCTGCAGATGTCGGAAAGCAATCCGGCGGTCAGCGAACGAAGTTCCGATCAGTATTGAACTCAGACCACTCCAGGCGTGACTTACGACGTTTGAATGTCGGCGAAACGATCAGAATGCAGCCATTAGAACACGGCAGGAGAGAGTGGGCTGAGGCAACGGTTCACAAAGCTCTGTCCAGTCGATCGTACGATGTCGTAACAGCGGCTGGACGCCATTACCGTTGAAACCGCCGACATCTCAGACCGTCACGTCCATCCGAGCACGACACGAAACGTGATTGCGCTGACAGACCCGTAGGAATGCTACCACCTTGTTGCGTACCGAGAGATCGAGCACACGATCCGGCGACCGTCACTGTTGAGACAAACGCTCAACAACAGGAAACTGCAACAGTCTCACAGAATACACGACCAAGTGAGGTATTTGTGCCAGAAGACACGCGAGCACGTGGTCCCATGACTACACGATCCGGGAGAGTAGTCAGGCCCGTGGACAGATTGAACTTGTAGTTGATCAAGTCTATAGACAAACTAAAATTGGACTTAAATGTAATAGTAGCAGCCTAATCACGTTAACTCTAATAATCGTTTAATTTACTGTACACTTTCACTGGATAGTGTTAGTCTAATAATCTTGTTAGTTTGTGCGTTTCGAGTGCTGTTACACAGCTCTATAAGGAGGGACATGTTACGTGATTATGTCCAAGACATGCTGCCATCTAGCGAATGGCGGGGAAACTATAAATATAGTTTCCATGTCGAGATGACGCGTCAGAGCACATGTATGTCTCGGGAGACATGTCGTAGATTAAAACTGTTAGAGCCTAGTCATGTATTCGAGCCGTTATTCTTGATAGTCGTGATCATGGATAACGAAACAGGCCTAGGATAGTAATAAGAAAATGTACTAACGTGTCGAATAGAATGTCTGCCACTTCACTGTCTTTCATTTTTAAGACAGTCTTCAGGCGATCCCAACGTCCCTTTTGGTTTTTCAGTGTCACTCGTGTTGCCAATCTCGCTTTATCCAACTCCTTTTTCATCCTCGTCGTCGCGGAACGCAACGGTGCACGCACAACCCGCCTGTCACTGTCAGCCATGTTGCCCGAATGTCAACAAACTTTGAGCAAGTCGCCGGTGCGCGCGCGTCGATCCCGCGATCACGTGATGCATCTCATTAACGTTCGGCAAAGCAACTTCGCCTAGTTCCGCCCCTGTGGTTTCGCGCCATAAACACTATTCGCAACTTTTCGTAACGAAACAGTAAAAATGCAAACATGTATTTGGCTTATTAAACGCTTTTTGGCGGGCAGCATCATTTACAAATGTTTATTCTAGTACCAAGAACATTATATTATTAAATCAGCAACAAATACAGTACCTTTAAAGTAAATAAATAAACTAGTAATACTGTTGCATAACTTGTATTGTATATATATGATTGAATATAATTTTTTAATTAACTTACATATATTTTCTGATCTGAAGTTATTAGTCACTGAAAGTCACTTTTGCAGACGTGTGCACCCTCCGTATTTTTCCGTATTTGTTACGGAATCTAATGGCCAATACGGAAATACGCTTTCATTCATTTTGTTACGGAATCGCGCATATTAAAATTACGAATATATTTCATTGAGAAAAACAGTGGCGCCACCTGTCGTGGAAATTAAAACTAATCTCACAATGTCTCCGCTAGGCGTGAGTTGCGCGCACCGTTTGCCAACGACTCGGATATCGCGCAAGCGCACACAGTCAAGTGGTCCACGTTGTTTTGAATAGAAAATGGATAGCGCGAAGTAGCCTTGATTATCCAGGCTACGCGCTGTGGCGCCACCGTTTGTCGCACACATCATCGCCTGGACACAGAGTGGGGTTCCCATTGTGACGGAAATTATATATGCGCCCAGATTCTGGGCGCATACATAAGTAGCTCATTAAGCTCGATGATGACGCTGATTGGCTGCTGGCACTTCATCCGGTAACGCCTACAGAAATACAAATGGAGTCGCTACGAGTCGCACGCGTTATTGACAGAGCAAGAGTCGTTAAATTTAGAATTTGCAGCAGTTTGCCTGCATCCAGAACATTACTGATGGACGTTATGTGATGGGAATACTTCCAACAGGGTACGGAGAAACCCTCATATACACAATTCTCACTCGTGTACTTGATATGTTACCCGGCAATATCGGCTGGCACACGTTGCCCCACTCTTCGGTAAAGGTGTATTAACCTGGCCGAAATTATTAACGCTATTAAATGACATTTTTACATAATTTTTTCGATGTTAATGTGTTCTTTGCATCACTCCCCATCGGATCAGGTACAAAACGGACGTATATTTGTAAAAAAAATATTGTGTTTGAGCGCACTTTTAGTGCCCAAAACAACGCTATACCGGCAATAGCCGGTGTTGTTAATATGGCGATCATCCGAAATGTGCTGTAACAATATCACGGTGGCATCAGAACCGGAAAGGCGATTTCACTGTCAAATATTTCGTACCGCAGTGTAAGAAAATAAAAAATAGAAGAAAAAGTGCAATTTAATGTTACGAAAAACTCTTAAAAATCGACAATTTAATGTTAAAAAGCCCAAAAAAATCGAACCGGACAGGTGATTTCACTGACAAATATCTTGTACGCAGTCTAAGAAAAAGAATTGAGTTCAATTTAATTGTGAAAATCCAAAAAAAATCCACCGACAAATATCTCGACAAAAAATATAAGATAATGTAAAAAAAAAGCAAAGACATCGCACATATATCAAAAAAATAATTAAAAGTTCACATATCGTGCAACTATCTTTAAATCTTATTCATAAGTCATAAACAAGTGTCTTGCTTGCCCAAATCACACAATTCAGTAATAAATAGAGCAAAGAGGAAACTCCGGAGACAGTTCGGCCCGGCGCGACCTCTGTTAGTCACGTACCTGGAAGAGTTCCAGTGGATGCAGCAGCACAGGAACCGCCAACGACATCTCTCGTCACGGCTAGTGTGTGTATTCGCGACCAATGCCCATGAACAAATGCTCACTAGCAGTGAACTTCGCCCAGCAGTCGCCCGAAGACACAAAACGGCTCTTTTCAGAGCCAACCATACTTTCACAAAATAGTTGCTACATTGGGTGTGAACGATGTCTAGGTTTGAATAATTCCATTGTAGATATCAATTAATGAAAATATCTCGATAAAT
The DNA here is from genome assembly GCA_963662155.1 of Lamellibrachia columna. Lineage (NCBI taxonomy): Eukaryota > Metazoa > Annelida > Polychaeta > Sabellida > Siboglinidae > Lamellibrachia > Lamellibrachia columna. Next base: position 36,035,164 of record OY759265.1, read on the forward strand.
TTGGTCCTCGAAATTCACCATTCATTCCAAAACGACAACATCTTTTTGTAGTGAAATGTCCGATTTTCCTCATGATACGGTCCAAACATTAGTAATGTCAAAAATAAACACTTCAATGTCCCCTGAAGAATTATTTATTACTGAATTGTGTGATTTGGGCAAGCAAGACACTTGTTTATGAGTAAGATTTAAAGATATTTGCACCATCTGTGAACTTTTAATAATTTTTTCATATATGTGCGATGTCTTTGCTTTCTTTTACATTATTTTATATTTTTTGTCGAGATATTTGTCGGTAGATTTTTATTGTTACTATTTTGAGGTATATAATTATGCTGTCATACGATTGTTGTGTGGCTATAATATATATATATATATATATATATATATATATATATATATATAATACCAATACAATATCAGCGACAACACTAACAGAGCCGGGGACTTCTTGCCTGTAATATATATATATATATATATATATATATATACATACATATATATATATATATATATAATATATATAGATAATATTATATGATATATGTATAGACACTGCATATATATGATATATATATATATATATATATATATATATATATATATATATATATATATATATTATGTATATGAGGTCTAACTGTTGCTTTATACAGAGGTATAATTAGCTTTCTTCCTAGTATGTTATGTTTCTCCTAATCAACCCAAGAATTTGATTACCCTTTGAAGCTGCAATATCACTCTGCTCTGAAACTTTCAGTAACAGTAGTACCCAGAACAGTATCTCCTATTTTATTGTCTACATCCAAGTTCCCATGTCCTGTTCACCTGAAGTCAACAGATGGAATGGAGACCTTCTCCGACAGCAAGAGAGTTGTGGCAAGATGGAGTGAACACTTCCAAAAAACTACTCAACGTCCCTGGCGACATAGAACATGAAGCTCTTGTCAACATCCAGCAGCGCATTACCAACACATGCCTTGATGAGATTCCAAACATGGATGAGATGGCTAGAGCAATCGCCGGCCTGAAAGATGGCAAAGCACCTGGGGGTGATGGAATTCCTGCTGAAGTATGGAAGCACGGAGGAGACAATCTGTCCAACAGACTGCACCAATTAATCACCAAAGCCTGGGAGGAGGGTTCTGTACCACAAGCGTGGAAGGATGCCAGCATTGTAACCATCTACAAGAAAGGAGATCGAACAGACTGTGGGAACTACAGAGGAATCTCTCTTCTTTCCATAGCAGGCAAGATCTTCGCCAGGATCCTGCTCAACAGACTATCTATTCACATAACACCAGAAGTAGCTCCGGAGACACAGTGTGGCTTCAGATCCAACCGGAGCACAGTGGATATGATATTTTGTCTCCGACAACTACAAGAAAAGTGCATTGAGCAGGACCGACCACTATACATGGTATTTGTCGACTTCACGAAGGCATTTGATACAGTCGGAAGGACCGGGCTATGGCAGCTACTGAGGAAATATGGATGCCCAGAGAAATTCACAACCATGATCGAGGCTCTACATACGGGAATGATGGCGAATGTGAGTGTTGGAGGGGAAGTCTCGGAAACGTTCGGTGTTACCAATGGTGTCAAGCAAGGCGGTGTACTGGCCCCCACGCTCTTCTCCATCTTCCTATCAGCAATGCTCGTCGAGGTTTTCCGAGGCATGGGAGATGGCGTCTATATACAGTCTAGACAGAGCGCTGACCTATTCAACGTCGCACACTTCAGAGCGAAGACCAAGACTACCCAGATACTTGTGAGAGAGCTGCTATACGCAGATGACAGTGCACTGGTTGCCCACTCTGCTGAAGAGATCCAGAGAATAGTGGATGCTTTCTCCGATGCATCAAAGAAGTTCGGCCTGAAGATTAACATCAAGAAGACGGAAGTGCTGTACCAACCCAACTCTACAAGAACCCGAGAGGAGGATATCATGGTTGATGGAAACAAGCTCTGTTCCGGAATTCACCTACCTCGGAAGCACTATATCAAGTGATGGACGCATTGATGCTGAAATACAGAGGAGGATGGCCAAGGCTAGCGCATCTTTCGGCCGATTACGCCAGAGACTCTGGAACAACCACCATGTGTCCACGCGGGTCAAAGGCAAGATCTACCGCGCAATTGTGCTATCCACCTTACTATACGGAGCCGAGGCCTGGACAGTGTACAGACGACAGGTGAAAAAGCTGCATGCCTTCATGATGCGACATCTGCGTTCGATCATGAGGCTAACCTGGAAGGACAAAGTGACAAACAAGGAAATACTCGGTCGGATAGGGCTGCCCTCTATGGAAGATCTTCTGATCAAAAAGAATCTCCTGTGGACTGGACACCTCATGAGGATGTCATCAGACAGGCTACCAAAGCAGATCCTCTACTCTCAATTGTCTTCTGGTCACATACAGAGAGGACGCCCTCGTCTCCGGTTCAAGGATACCATCAAGATAAACCTCAAGCTGAGAGACATAAAGACCGACTCATGGACATCACTCTCACAGCAGAGAACTAAATGGAGTGCGGCGGTCAAGAAATGAAAGCAGTCTTTGTCGCATAGCGACTGACAGCATGATGATGATGATGATATATATATATATATTATGTATATGAGGTCTAACTGTTGCTTTATACACAGGCATAATTAGCTTTCTTCCTAGTATGTTATGTTTCTCCTAATCAACCCAAGAATTTGATTACCCTTTGAAGCTGCAATATCACTCTGCTCTGAAACTTTCAGCAACAGTAGTACCCAGAACAGTATCTCCCATTTTATTGTTTACATCCAAGTTCCCATGTCCTGTATGTAGGCATTTGCATTTCCCAAAATTGAGTGTAGATCGTTTTGTAAATGTTGTTTATAACCACCAGTGTTAACCTTTCTAAACACTTTTGTGTCAAATTTCAGTACGTTACTTGTTATGTTGTCGTCCAAGTCATTGATATATATTAAGAATAATAAAGGTCATAATACTGATCAATGTAAGTCCAAGTTTCATGTATTAGGCAAGAAGGTCGGAGGGAATCTGATAGGATCTGTGGAGGTCTGAGGGTAAATGATGTTTGTTTTGTGTAATGTCTCAAATCAATTCGAGATCACTACTTACTTATCTTTTCAGCCACCTTCAGTTATAGTAGAAACAATGTACTCTTAGTAATTACTTTAATCTAGTCTATGTTTAAATTTTTAAAACAATCTTATTCCATTTAATATAATATTTATTTAAATGCAAGAACAAATGCGAATATCGTTCATGTGGAATTATAATTGTGGGACATGATGGCTCTGTGGAAGAGCATCAGACTGTAAGTAGATTCGACCAGGGTTTAATTTAATGTGTAATCTACCATTATTATACAATTTCCCTGCATGAGCCGGTTAGAGGATATGAACCTGTCAACAGTGGCATATTATCGCTGTGGGTTGGTCTGAGGAAGTTTGTAATTTGACAGGTTGATCCTCGTAGTGCTGGAACGACTTGAATCCGGGTGTCACGGCAATATCTTCTGCTTTGTCACCGTGGGTGTAATACTGATAATGTCGGTGGTACATGAAGTATCACCTGGTTCTGTGCTGGCAACGAGGGGAATGTTGTTTTCTAGAGCACAAGAAACAGACTACAACGCTATTGTTATCTAATTCCAACACGCCGCCAACCTTGTCGGCCACCACGGCGTCGCGACGATGTTGCGCTTTGTTTGCATGCAACTGGTGACACGCGAAGAGGAACAGTGAGGCTTGCGTTTCTACTTCGGCGATCGCGACGAGGTCCGCGTCTCAAAAATGCACAACTTCGACAATAGCGACAAATTAGTCGTGTGTTTGACTCGAGAGTTCATCGACGACAGCGAACTACCTGGCGACGGCGATCGACAGCAGCAAGCCGATGCCCAAGTACATCTTTGTCGTATTCGACGATATCCAACTTACTTCCATTCCTCGACGTCTATAGCAACTGCTCCTATCAGAATCCGCCTCCATCCAGCTCAGCCGGGAAGAATAGGATGAGCGAGCCCGCCCGCCCGCCCGCCCGCCCGCCCGCCCGCCCGCCCGCCCGCCCGCCCGGGACTTTCCTTTTCTGTCCACATTGAAATCACACGTATATTTACAGCAGAACACTGAATTCACACAACTGATGTGTACTATTGTTTTTTTGTGTGTGTGTTAAATTGTTGAGAAAGATGTATCCAAAATGATTACGTGTCCTCGATAGAACAACATGCATGTGTCGTTACAATTAGGATTCCAGAATAAATGCGACATAGAAACTGTGCTTCTAAGTGAGGATCTCAACGTTGTTGACGGCGTTGACAAGTATTAATGCGTGGAGCTGCTAAAGATTATCGGATGCAAACAAGAAAACAATGCCGGTCACGGTTCGTTGCCTGCCCCTCCAGCACAGACAAAAGACCGCATGGCTTAATTGCTGTTTACGAGCCAGCATGCGGGCAGTTCTTGCGTTTAGCATGTGTTACATAACAATCGATGCAACGTTGTCGGTTTCAACACACGTGGTTTATCTGTAGCACACACTGCGTGCTTCATGTGGACTTCTTCTTTGCAAAAGCTGATCTCAGCTAAATTGGTAGTTGCGTTGACAGCCAGTCAGACGAAATAGGTGAAGAAAGAGATGATACGAAACAGCTACTTTGAAAACAAACGGTGGATCATAAACAGGGACTTCGTGACCTAACAGGATGCGCAATGCCACCGAAGAAGTATCACTGGTTTGAACACAATTACGGCCTCGATTCTGATTGCGATGAAAAGTTAGGTTTGTGTATAAACTTTATTTGGCTTTGTAAATAAATAATATATATTCAATGGAATACACATATTTCATATAGTATTAATTTTGATACATATGCCCTTTCTGCTCGGATTCTACACACGATTGGACATTTCATATGGAGTTGTGATTAATGTAATGGACAGGTTAATTACTAGTGACAACTATATTTTTCTTCTTCTGATAGAACTCATGATTCTGTATTAGCCGCTTGCAAAATGTGGATAGACTGTTGCCGCATTGGAGAGTTCTAATGACGTAGCCCTAGTTCGAATCTATATTAGGTAGAATGTCGGATTTGCGTAGTTTAACAGGTTAATGTAGGCCCTATGTTTAATGGATATATTATTTGTTCTTCAATGGGATGGAGACGATACACTTTCTAAGCATTTTGACTGACTGTTGGTTAACATGTCTGTTGTGCGCATTTGTTTCACAAAGTAGCGGCGATGTGATTGACTAGATTCATAGATAATAAAAAGATAATACCAGTGAATACAACTCTTCGATGATACTGTTGGCAAAATAATAACCTTTTTCCACTTGTAGTGTGTTGCATTCCCAAGGTAGGGTTATTGATGACAGTTAACGGGCCGACGTTGTTGTAGGCGCCATCTTAGAGTGAGCACTTCCGGCGCATGCGCACACTTACCACCACTGAATCTGCATAATTCAATATCAATAACATAGACTAGTAATATTATTAATGCATGTTATACATTTTGTTACATTACAACTTGAACTATGCCATATAAGAAACATTCTAATGAATAAATTGTTTAATTAGATGTTGTTATGTCCTATACATGTAAAGTGAACATGTTTCAAGAGTTCACACCACAAATTCAGCTGAAAAGGGTGTACATACTATATAAACGGGTAGACGTGTTGTCATAAGAGGTTGCTAGCTCAACACATAGGGATTGTCAGTAGTTTGGGTGGAGGACTACAATGGTCTGGGGGCCGACAAATCTCTCCCCTGAGAGCTGCTCGATAAGCAACTATAAGAGACTCGGTGACTGTGGATTGGTCTCTCCACCGACCGATAGGAGGTGCAACCAATTGGCAGATAATTGCTAAGCGTCACTCACGTAATTGATCTCTTATTTTTATTAAAAGACCATCGATCATTCCATGCTCAGATTCAGGTCATTATTCCTGATTCACATCAGTTGGTCAATCGGACATATTTTATCGTCATCGTATGTATTTTAGAAACTCTAACAGTTGTGATAGTTTTCAATGGCAGTTAAATACTTCCCTATTCCGAAAGGAATATACAAGATAGAATAGACTTACCGGCTTTAATCTTATTCGATATTTATTATTATTATTTTGTCTTATTTAATTCCTTGTATACCTTAAGGTAGGTAGTAAGGATTAAAAATGTGATTTTGGTAAAAAAAAATTAAAATGACTCCTTACTATTTCCATGATTTTATATGTATACTTAAATATGGAAATAACATTTTACATGAAATCCTGATAAAATATGACTAAAATGTGGTTTTTGTTAACGTCCTGGCAAAATTGTGTACTAAAAAATGTCCTTAGTAACGACTTTAAGCCTTGGATACGTAAAATTATATTAATCTTATGACAAATTTTCGAAATGGACTATAGACAGGAAGCCATCCTCTGTAAACAGGATGTGGCCAACATTAGCCAACCGTATGTCTTGTTATATAGAGCCATCAAATTGTACAAGCTGTTTTGTGAATTTTTTTTTATCTATCAATATCATCTTTTACAACGGCCACCCGGTGGTAATATATATATAGATATTTCATTTATATTGTTGATCAATGACTAGCAACTGATAGATGTAGAATGGGATCAAAAAGAAATAGATCGAGAGTCAAAAAAAGAAAGTTTTACGGAGGTAAACAAAGTAGCCAAGATGGCGGCGCCCATGATGCAAACCCGGAAGTGTTAAATGAATCGCCTTCGCAGGTAAAACTTAATTGCAATCCTGACGACTATCCTGCAGTAAGTGATGGACAATTATGCCAGGAGGGTTTTATTCTCTTTGATGTAAAAATCTTGTGCAAATATATTGGAGAAAACTGTCCGTGTTCCGAGTGCCTAATAAAATCATTGAGCTTGTATAGCGAAAGATGGCGTTCGTGTGAAAAAGTCCATCAAAAAATCTTGCGACCGTTCAAAGAAACGAAGAAAAGTTATGCGGGCCATCAAGAAAGGTTTCCAGGATGACCTGAATGCACAGGAAGGACAGACATATGAATGAGGTGGTTTCTGAGGTAAATTACTCGATTTTTGTAAGTGAAGAAATCTATTTTGTCGTTTTCTGAAATTGTACTTTTTTGTGTGGGCTACCAATGCTGACGCGCTCTGTTACAATAACTAACCAACATAAGTGAACCAAACTTGGCACAATGATGCATACATAATATGCCTATTGCATGAATTAAAGCTAAACATGATATAGTGTTTTTAAGTTACGACCGTCCAAATTTTAAAATTAAGTAAAAAAGCCATAAAAAATTATGCTCTCGTAATCTAGTCTTATTTTGCTTAAACCGTACAATATATCTCAATTCTGTCATATTCATGCAGTAGACCTACATGCAAGTTAACTATGTACTGAATTGCAACTTTGTCCCTTGAATACTTTTTTGGCTAGAGCGCACCAGAGAAAAGCATGTATTTTATATTATGGTGGCCATCTTGAATACCTAATTTGCATAATTTATGCGAAAACGCAATTTTTTTTTTAATTGTGTGCTTCTGTTTTCATATAAGCAAATACTCTTGGATTATCTTGAAAACTCAAGATTTTTGTTAAAATCCTTATTACCTACCTTAATTTATTTGATTTATTATTTTACTCCCATTTTACATCCCAGTTTAGAAAGGTTAGTACTGGTGGTGATAAACAACATTTACAAAACGATCTACACTCAATTTTGGGAAATGCAAATGCCTACATACAGGACATGAGAACTTGGATGCAAACAATAAAATGGGAGATACTGTTCTGGGTACTACTGTTACTGAAAGTTTCAGAGCAGAGTGATATTGCAGCTTCAAAGGGTAATCAAATTATTAGGTTGATTAGGAGAAACATAACATACTAGGAAGAAAGCTAATTATACCTCTGTATAAAGCAACAGTTGGACTTCATATACATTATATATATATATATATATATATATAGTGTATATATATAAATATATATATACATATATATATGCAGTGCCTATACATATATCATATAATATTATCTATCTGTCTATTTATCTATATATATATATATTATATATATATATATATATATATATATATATATATATATATATATATATATATATATATTACAGGCAAGAAGTTCTCGGCTCTGTTAGTGTTGTCGCTGATATTTTATTGGTATTATATATCATTATATATCTCAAAATAGTAAAAATAAAAATCTACCGACAAATATCTCGACAAAAAATATAAGATAATGTAAAAAAAAGCAAAGACATCGCATATATATGAAAAAATTATTAAAAGTTCACAGATGGTGCAAATATCTTTAAATCTTACTCATAAACAAGTGTCTTGCTTACCCAAATCACACAATTCAGTAATAAATAATTCTTCAGGGGACATTGAAGTGTTTATTTTTGACATTACTAATGTTTGGACCGTATCATGAGGAAAATCGGACATTTCACTACAAAAAGATGTTGTCGTTTTGGAATGAATGGTGAATTTCGAGGACCAAATTTATCGAGATATTTTCATTAATTGATATCTACAATGGAATTATTCAAACCTAGACATCGTTCACATCCAATGTAGCAACTATTTTGTGAAAGTATGGTTGGCTCTGAAAAGAGCCGTTTTGTGTCTTCGGACGACTGCTGGGCGAAGTTCACTGCTATTGAACATTTGTTCGTGGGCATTGGTCGCGAATACACACACTAGCCGTGACGAAAGACGTCGTTGGCGGTTCCTGTGCTGCTGCATCCACTGGAACTCTTCCAGGTACGTGACTAACAGAGTTCGCGCCGGGCCGAACTGTCTCCGGAGTTTCCTCTTTGCTCTATTTATTACTGAACTGTGTGATTTGGGCAAGCAAGACACTTGTTTATGACTTATGAATAAGATTTAAAGATAGTTGCACGATATGTGAACTTTTAATTATTTTTTTGATATATGTGCGATGTCTTTGCTTTTTTTTACATTATCTTATATTTTTGTCGAGATATTTGTCGGTGGATTTTTTTTGGATTTTCACAATTAAATTGAACTCAATTTTTTTTCTTAGACTGCGTACAAGATATTTGTCAGTGAAATCACCTGTCCGGTTCGATTTTGTTTGGGCTTTTTAACATTAAATTGTCGATTTTTAGAGTTTTTCGTAACATTAAATTGCACTTTTTCTTCTATTTTTTAATTTTCTTACACTACGGTACGAAATATTTAACAGTGAAATCGCCTTTCCGGTTCTGATGCCACCGTGATATTGTTACAGCACATTTCGGATGATCGCCATAATAACAACACCGGCTATTGCCGGTATAGCGTTGTTTTGGGCACTAAAAGTGCGCTCAAACACAATATTTTTTACAAATGTACGTCCGTTTTGTACCTGATCCGATGGGGAGTGATGCAAAGTACACATTAACATCGAAAAAATTAGGTAAAAATGTCATTTAATAGCGTTAATAATTTCGGCCAGGTTAATGCACCTTTCTTTAGTACCTACTCTTCGTCTCTGCCTCTGGTGCGAAGGTCCACACCGGGTTTTATTAACTCGCCAATTTGGGCTTTTGGAGTAATAACTTAAGTTTTAAAACCAATACGCACTAACCGTTTCACATATGTATTCTGTGACATACAACCGACACTTGGGTGTCAAGAAACTGAAGAAATGTGCTCCAAATAATTATTTATGAGTACATTTATCGGTCACACAGAAAAGATTTCATAAATAGCCGCCATACTGTGCACGTGATGTTGCCTTTGGGTCACATGGTCAAACGCGATTTCGTGTAGAATGAGGCCAGAGTGGGCCAGCAGCACAGACATAAATAAAACACCTGTTAGTAAGTTAGTAGTTTATAGGGGGATGATTAATAATGTAACTCTATGGCCAGCAGACGGAAATTCTTAGCATGACCTTATATTGATCTACGAGAAACCCGTTTGGTAACCTCGCTCACAACAACATCCGGTTATATACAAATGTTGACAAGCACATGCGTTCTGACAAAAAGGTAGTAATTTCACACTTTTACATGGTTATTGTCAGGTAACTTTACTGATATACATATAAGAATGCATACAGACACGAAAGACGTGTTTATTGCTCTGTTTATGGCGTTTTTGTAAGGTTTCACATTTCATGAAAATGCTTACATTTGTGCCGAACGAGATCTTCGCCTATACAACAGCAACAGCCAGATAGAAAAAAATTGTATGGCGATTGACTTTGCCTAGTTGACATGGTGTTGCGTTTTATTTACTTTTATTTGCCAGTGATGGTTATCGGAAGAAAGACTACACACAATGGGCCTTGGACTTGGTGGCGCGGTTCACCCGAACCTGAGCGGTAGCACTATTGATACGGGTAAGCCATTGTATTGATTTCAGTTTCATACATATAGCATATATGGCTGACTATTACGGTAACGCAGATTTCTCATGTCACTCGTGGTTCATGTTTGCATTGCAATCAAGTTAGTTCTAAAAAAAGGCACCTGAAAACAGGTGAAAATAAGTTTGATTTGGGGCTATTACCCCTTGTTTTTAGTAAAGCATTATTTTAATAAATTGATTATATTTTATACAATTAAATCAAACTTGCATAGGCCTATATTACTTCCTAATTAGCTTACCAAGTACCTATATGGTACACCCATTTGGTATTGCAGTTACTAATATAATATGGTATTAATGTAGCTCTCAGCCAAAGATAGACCCCTCATAAATGTAACGCGAGTAACCGAAATAGTACATTTTTCCTCTCTGTACTCTGTTTCTTGTATGTAATTTATAAACATAAGCAAACATAACCAGTTATTTTCCCATACTGATTGATATATGGGTCAATCCGTGTCAAATCGACCAATTATCAGGACATTTTAAAAGTTGATGCCTCAGAATTTGTTTAAATTTTAACTGATGATTAATAGCTATGTCTGAGCACTTCAGCAAAAGCATTTACATGCAAATTGTGTATGTAATGTGAAAGTGTCCAAAAACGCACCCACAAGTGGACAATGGCCTGAAATTGCAACTAGTACACGTTTTTGCTGACCGGAGAAAAGATGAGCACTTCTTTATGGCTTCAGGGGCATTCAATTTGAAGAAACTTAACTGTCAGTTTTTGAAAAATGTATCTCATCTGCTGAATGCACCTCACTTTGCAACTTCAGTTCTAATTTAATTTGTTTTTTTCTTATTTGTTTCAGTTCAGATTTACATTTGTTCCTGAAGTGTAGAAATAAAAATTAGATTAATCTTAATTATACCATGCTCAAATGTGCTTTTTTGTCATTCTTTGGTGCGCGCCGTTTTTGCCTTTCTGTGGGGAGATCCATATAACGCTCATGTAATTGAAACAGGACTAGTGTAATTAAAATGAAACGTAATTGATTTGATTTTGTGTAATTGTATGCAGCCTTGGCCATGTTTATAATATATTTTATAAAAATATTAACATGGTATTATAAACACACACTCAATGTATATGCATGACAACTGCATAGTGAATTTGTACTTGCCCGGTGACAAAAGCAAAAACTACTGTGTCAATAGTTTTTGTCTGCTTATTGACATTATACTTCAGTCAGCAGCCTAGATACCGATATATTATTTTAATAGCATCTTCTGAATATGAACAATTTTATTTTTCAGAGACAAGGGAAAGGGTGAAACAGGGTGACTTTCCAGTTACGCTGCCGAATCCTAAAGCATTGTTTGCAGGACAGTGGAGGGCCATCATGTCAGATGAGCTTTTTCAGGAGAGACTACATACAATTGTAGTTGATGAGGCTCATTGCATTACCGAATGGTAAGTGAAACCTTCATAATTATATCAGCAGTATCATATTACCATTTCTTTGAACCACAATGTATTAACAAAAACACTGACTATGCAATTCCTCATTGTTTTTTTATACATTAATAATTAAGTTTACATTATTTTAATATATATTTTTTATAATGTTCATTACATAGATATAACTACTAAATGGGATATTACTGTCATGATAGAGAACTTTAGTTCCACAACTTACAATTAAAAGCAGATACAAAATATTAAGGGTGGCCCATGTATAGACACATTCCAAACTTGGCATTGTGTTTGTGCACATGAATGTGTATAATTTGTGATGCTCATTAACATTGATGCGAAGTTGCACTGAGAACTTGATTTTCAATGAAAATCATTAACAAATCATAACCCCTGTAAAAGTCTGATTTAACTTACTTGATTGGTTGATCCACTTACATTAGATGTGTACTGTGTATATGTATGTTAGGGAGGAAATGGTGGTAATGAGTGGGTGCTATACACCTTCCTCCCTCTGCAATGCTACATAGACAATTATGAAAAAAGCATAACAATAACAATTATGGCAAGTATTACTTGATAACAATATCTGTTTTTAATAATTTAATTCCTGTATGCCACCAACTTAACACATTGGGCACTTGTTATGTTGTACACACATAACATATGATAAATTATGTTCTGATGTAAAACAATACACATGAAGAATAATATTGATCAACATGTCTAATTAAATAAGAAATAACAATTATTAATGACCAGGCCAATTTGTGCATGTGTACAGTATGCATTTTGTTTGATTAAATTATATTATAAACATGTTTTGGTTGTCTACTGTCTGCAACACCTATAAGTTTTAATCAGTCAGATCTCGTTTGGGCTGATTGTACAGATTTGTAAATTTATCACACTTTGACCTGTGCCAATGAACAATATTGATATCCATCAATATTGATATTCATCTGTTACATAATGTAACAATGGGTACTAGAACTAGACAAGTTCGAGTAACTTCCTATAACCATACCTTGTAGTAAATAGTGCATACGATAATAACTACTAATTTAATTATTTTACATTCCTATTCCTATTTTACATTCCTGTTATTGTAGGGCCAGTGACTTCCGTGAAGACTGCAACAGTTACTCCAGCCAAGAGGATCGACATCCAGGATGAACTTTGCATGACAGCTTCACTAGATCAGCCAAATATTGTATATCAGGCTGTGAAATCCACACATTAGACATGCATGGATTTACGAAACAGTGAACATGTGTATACTTAGCCGACAATGGACTGACAGACGCGTGCCATGCCGCAATACGTTATCTTGTGCTGAGTCGCCTCGACTACTGCAATGGTCTACTCGATGGACTGAACAATGGACTGACAAACCGACTCCAACGAGCACAAAACTCTGCCGCTCGCGTTATCAACCGTGTCAGACGGCGAGATCACGTCACACCGATTCTGCGATCGCTGCATTGGCTGCCGATCAAGATGAGAGTAACATTCAAGATCTGTACTTGCATGTATAAGATCCTGCATGGCTTGGCCCCGGACTACCTCAATTGTACGATAGCTCGCAACGCGCCTACTCGTGCATTGCGATCGGCGAGTGACACAACATTGCTCGCAGTGACGGTGCCGAGGAGAACGGTCGGAAGGTGCAGCTTTGCAGTGGCAGGTCCAACCATGTGGAACAGCTTGCCTAAGAGTGTGAGAACAACTGAGACATTGGCAGCTTTCCGAAAACAACTAAAAACTCACTTATTTCGTTCAGACTACCTGCCTTGATGACACTGATTTGTATTCTATGACGCTGCTTGGTTTTAAATTGTTCGGTTTGAAATCGTATTTTTACACACTAATTTATTGTTTTATAATGATTTATCTTAGATTATTTATTTATTTTTACTTACTTATTTCTCTTAGATTACTTATTTATCTACCTTAGACTATTAATTTGATCTTATCTTATGTATTTAATTAGTCTATATTTTAGATTTGGTCAACACGTCATAGTAATGTGTTCTTATTTATCTTAGCTTATTTACTTTTTTATCTTAGCTTATTTATTGTTATCTTACCTTATGTATTTAGTGAATTTATATTTTAGATTTAGTCAACACATCATATTATTGTGAAGCGCTTTGATTGGTATTTAGTTAGCTAAAAAGCGCTATATTAAGAAACGGAATTATTATTTATTATTATTATATAGACTTATGCTTATTACTTTGCTGCAATGAGCCTATAATGCCCTGTGAACATTGACATGGATTGGATATATGAAACAGTGAACTGTGAATATTGCTGCATTGTACTATTATTATGGTCTTCCTTATACACCTGCCAACTTTGGGTATTGTCTTTTTCCACGTCTTCATATCAGCCTACAGTGAACAATAAATAAACATTACTTCATGTTGAAGTACAGGATATTATTTCACGACACAGTGAAATATGAATATTGATGTACTGGGCCTGCAGTGTACTGTAAACCAGTTTTGACATTGGACAATAAATATTGTTGCATTATGCATGCGGGAAATTACAAAGCTCTCATAATGTATAATAAATTGTGTTTTTTCAAAAAATTATTTCCATATGCAAGAATATATTGATGTTCTTTATAATTATACAGTAAACACTACAGATTCTACATATTTTGCCCATCGTGTATCTGGTTTGTTTATGTTCTAATATATAGTGTGTGAATTGTAATATCTGCAATCGGTTTAATTTAAAAAAAAAATATTTTTGTTGAAATCATCGAAAAAATTTACTTTAGTTCATTCTTGGTGGCTGTGCTGATTCTGACTCATGGCAGGAATGCAGACTCATTTGTTCCGGCAGGCAACTTTGCACTTTGCAGCAGTGATATTCCAGTGACATTTTAGCTATACAGCCCTGTACATTTGATTTATGTATTTGTTGATGTTTTATAAACTAACTTATTCTACCTATTTCTTTAACTAATTTAAGCACCTTATTTATTTTTGTCATTTAATTTATTCCTTTTATCTGTTTTAGCTCATTTTAATGTATTTTACTTATATATGTACAACTAACTCTAGAGCCTTTGAGCAGGTGTTTCACCCGGATACATGGCATGTTATAAATGTTTAATAATAATAAATCTGGTAGGGCTCAAAATAGTGGATATCCAAAATAGTAAACTCTGTGCGAGTCAATGGCGATCATGGGCATGACTTCCATCATCTCGCCGATTACGTGATAAAGTTATGAAATTTGACCAAAGGTGAAAATTTTGAGTTTTCAGCATTTCGATTTTTAGTCATTTAATTGTGGAGTCGTAGTGAATACTAGGTAGACTTGCATTTTCGCAAAATGAACTTGAAAAAGGACAAGCAAAAATTTTTTATTAAGAAGGCAACTTTAATTATACATAATCCAGTCTCCAAAAGATCACATTGTGTACACCATTTGCTTAGTACATTTGTAAACACCACTGTCGTGCATAATTATTTGTGGCTAAAATAGGTAATTTATCAATGTAAATATGTCAATGGAGGTCAAATAATCAGGTCACTGTAAGGTAAGTGTTATGGTCAACAATTACAGCCTCTATTGACATGATAGCACCACAATCCATACTTAATTAAAAATAAATAGATCATTAACACACGTAATTTAGTAACATGTAAGGTCAATAATAGGTATTAAGGTTAATGTGTATATACACTCCTCCCTCAACTTACTGATCTCATGTCATACATGATTACTTAATTAGGGCATTTTTAACTTAAATAGGTCAACAGTCATTGCAAGGTCATGTCAAGTTCACACATTATTAGGTCTTAAACCTTTTTATTCCACCTCAATATCTTCATTAGTACGCATTATGCCGTTTGCCCTTACATTCAGTGGCAGTACAGCCCACAAACATCCAGATCACAAGAAATGGACTATATTCCAAGTGTAAAAAATGCCCCTTTTTATGACACTATAAAGAACTTCGCAAATAATAAATATTGAAAAAAAGAAAAAAAAGGGTTATACACTGCACAACATACTTTATCACACCGAAGTGTTTAAATGATTTGATAATGTTTGCGTCCGTCTCCATTTGACACGTATCCTGTCTAAAAAAGGACTACGAACTATTGAGAAAACTCAGATAATAAGGTAAGACCAGAACTGGTCACAAGATCGCGAAAATGCAACAATACGTCGGATTACGTGAAATATTGATGACGCCATAATTTTTGCGTATACCAGTGGTGCCATCTGACGACGGTAACAGTCAAAACATGCTTCTGTTGCCAGACGCTATTCTCGGCGGATTCACGAAGCCGAGAGAGAGTCGGATAAGCGAGACTAAGCGCGAAGCGGAAAGCTGAGCCTACAACATCAAAACATGACGATGCGCTGCCTAGAAAACGTGCCCGTACGCAGATTTTTCGGACGTCGTACACAACACAATGGCCATGTATTGTACCGGCGTCGAACGAGTTGTCATGTTATGCACACTGTATATTTTGCGACGAAGATTGTTCGATTGGTCATGGCGGTGGAAACGACATTCGCCGACATGTCGAATCAAATAAACACAAGGCTAACGGGCAGCGCCGCAAATTTTTTTTCGCCATCACGAAGTTCTTTGCCGTTTCATCATCGATACAGCCTGCCGATGGGAGGACAGTTGGTGTAACCCGAGCAGAGGTGATGATGAGTGAGATCATTGTGGAACACAATCTACCTCTGGCTGCCGCCGATACGCTGACGAAAGCGGTCAAGTTGATGTTCACCGATAGCCGCATTGCTGCTGGTAAGTTACAATATAAATCAAATAATAAGACTGCTTATATAGTTATTGTTGATTTTTTGTCGAATTGCAGATCCAGTTTTCTTTGCATACTTTGGATTTTTTGTTTCATGCGTAGCCAATGTAGTAACAAAAAACATAAATACCGATACATCTCTAAAGGTGGCTGGGCAGGCGCAATTGCATTGGCAAACCGAAATTTATTGAAATGGTTGTATGGAGTATTCGTTGATGATTGTAGAACAGGTTTAACATTACATTTTAAACCCCTCTAGAAACCCTGTACGCACTGTTAATCTTTAACGTTTTTACTAATCTACTCTTTCCTGTTGCAGACATGAGATGTTGCCTGAAAAAAAAAACTGCCCTTGTCAAGGAACTCGCTCGAGGACAGCAGCACAGCTTAGCAGATCGTATGCGGACAGCAGCATTCACCCTATCGACTGATGGAAGCAATGATGACAAGAGCAAACAATTTCCACTTGTCATCAGATCTGTTGACGTAGATACTGGCCTTGTCACCTCATAGTTACTGTCTATTGCCATATGTGAGGGATCTGCCACAGGAGAGCATATCTTCCAGCTACTCGAGGCAGATCTGGCTTCTCGCTGTGCCGTGGACGAACTGCCTGGCAGTCGGTTGTGACAATGCCCCTGTCATGACTGGATCTGAGAAAGGTGTCATTGCTTTCGTGAGGGAGAAGCACCCTGATGTGTTTATGGCGGGGTGCTGTCTGCATCTTGTGCACTTCGCCGCGCACAAGGGAGCAGTTTGTCTGTCGGCAGTTGAAGATGTCCTCGTGGACACCTACTACTACTTCCAGAAGAGTGGCAAGCGGCAGCACGAGTTTGCAGCTCTGCAGCAGATGTATGACATTGACCAGAAAAGGATGCTAAAACATGTCTGCACCAGGTGGCTCAGCATCGGAAGGTGCTTGGGGCGGCTGCTTCATAACTGGACAGCTTTAAAAGCATTCTTCAATGCGGAGAAGGAGGCACAAGAGAAGCGCCTGCCTGCCAGGAAGGACGACATTACCAAAGAGAAGCCATATGCGCAGCGGAAAGTCGAGTCAGTGTTGACCTTCCAGCTGCGATGCTGGGACGTTCACCCGAGTGTGTTGACTTTACGTTGGCAGACAACCACAAGAACGACAGTGACCTGATCATCAGTGAGGCAACTCACGCCTTCATTTCCGAAAAGAACATGCTGCGTGAGAAGTAGTTGAAGCAGTTTTACATGGATGTAAAGAAGTATTTCTCAGCTGTGTGCAGCTACATGATCAAGAAGCTGCCCCTCAATGAGCCACTTATGCTTCATGCTGAGGTAGCTGATGTCAGAGGCCAGTTAACAGCCAAGCTGTCAGACTTTTTGTTCTTCCCGAAGAGGTGCCCTGCCCTGCTGCATGGTGCATCCATGGACACAGTTACTGAGCAGTTTTCACTGTATCAGTCGATGGACGTCTCCACTTACGTGAAATCTCGGATGGACGAGACTTGGTTTGCTATCGGCAACATTCGTGATAAGGATGGCATTCAGCCTTTGAAGGCAGTGATGCTAGGAATCCTCGCAATTCCCCACAGCAGCTCTCACTGTGAGAGGATTTTCTCAACTGTGAGGAAAAACCGTACGGACCAGCGAGCTTCACTATCTGATGACACTCTGGAGGCTTTGCTGATTTTGAAGTCACAACCAGGCCACCCAACCGACGGTGCACGCCAGCACTCTCACGACCAGCTTGCGGCTTTGAAAGGAGCCTACTACCCGGTCAATAATATGACTGTAGAGTAACTGTTGCCTTGCTCGAAACACTCGCAGTTCCTCACAGCAGCTCTCATTGGGAGAGCATTCTCAATTGTGTCTATTGTTTCCATGATACATTTGCCTTGGCTATGTATATGACTTGTTATGATTTACTTTTGTGTGAACCGATTTATATGTATGCCATATATAATATGGACTGTTTGTGTTAAAACAGTATTAATCAATAACACATTGTCATGTATTTAATGTAATTGTCCAACCTTTTTGCCAATAATATGACTTGGCTTGCATTAATCTTCTGCTCTTATGGTTTATCATGATCCGTCCATTTATTTTATTTTAACATTCTAAGTATCATTAATTTTTTTTAGATTTTTTTTTATTACAGTGTGGATACTTTTGACATCTGCTTACATAAATTATTGTTGGTACAATATTTCTTTTGTGTTATGTTTTCTTATCTTTGTAGCGTTTCTGATTTCATGTAATATGCATTGACCTGTCTCATGTATATTAAATTGCTTAATAAAAAAATGCAATATATTTAAGAAAATATAATTTTTAGTTTTCTTAATTATGACGCGTTTAAAATAATGAATTATAGTATTTTTTGTGTGTGAACACGGGTGTATTTTTTGCACGACAAAAGTGTTACTGAAAGTCTGTTAAAAATACTGAAAGCTATGTCATTAGGTGCACAGGTCTGCTTTTGTTTTAAATTGATTTAAATTAGTGATTTCTGGCATTTTGTATGGATCACAAATTTCAACAATGTTGATGGGAAGGAATTCATTTTGAATATCTTGTGTTATTGTGTATGCTATATAACTTATATTGTGTTTTATACATACATCACACGATACTTCATTTTATCGTTTGTGTTTCAACAGTTGGATCAGCACCACCACAAGCAGACAACCACGCTCCAGTGCCTGCACTCGTTGATGTCGCATCCTTTGTATCCAAGCAAGACACTCTACGGGCAGAAATCTTGTGGACGTTGAAGATATGTGCAACTCATTATAGCTACAAATCAAGCGACAACACGTCACGCTTGTTTGCTGCAATGTTTCCCGACAGCGCGATTGCTACGAAATTCACTTGCGGTGAACGAAAATCCAACTACATGATGTGCCATGAACTCGCTCCATACTTCAAGGAATTGTTGCTGACAACTGTTCGGGAGCAAGATGCGTTCGTGCTGCTGTTTGATGAGTCCTATAACAGCATCACCAAGAACAAGCAGTTGGATGTCCTGGTGCGAATGTGGACCAGTGACAAGCCGTTACCTCTGCTCTGTCTTCATGTGACATGGCAGGGCAGCTGACATCCTTGAACACTTCCACGAGAGCACGCAAGACGTCGGTTTGCAGAATTTGCTGCAAGTGTCCATGGATGTGCCCAGTGTGAACTGGGCATTCTACGAGAAACTCCAGCAGAAGGTAAAGGCTGAGTGGAACTGTCAGATCTTAAACACTGGATCGTGTGGTCTGCACATTGTGCACGGAGCTTTCAAAATGGGACATCGCTGCCGTCCTCAGATCAACAAACTCCCTTTTCAACGAGACACCTGCTCGTCGCGAGGACTATACGAAAATCACAGGGACTGATTTGTTTGGTCAGAACTTCTGTAACACTCGCTGGCTTGAGAACGTGCCAGTTGCAGAACGCCTGTTGGAGATGTTCACACATCTCTGCAAGTACGTTGCAGCCGCAAAGAAAGGTGACATTCCTTTGCCACACACAAAAGCCTTCGGTGTCGTGTCAGAGGCAACTTGCGACCCTCTCTTCCCTGTGAAGTTGAACTGCTTTGTCTCAGTAGCAACGACGATATCACCATTCCTTCTGCGCTACCAGACGGATCGCCCCATTCTGACATTTCTTGCGAGTGATCTGCATCGAATGGTGAAGCATCTGCTGTACCGCTTCATGAAACGTAACGTCGTAGATGACACCAGCCTCGCCAGTCTCGCTGAACTGAACCTGTCAGATTCAGCGTTAATGAGAAAGTCATCTGACGTCGACATTGGCTTCACGGTAGATGCACACCTGAAGCAGATGCAGCGATCGGCGAAATCGAAAGTGAGTGACAGAGATGCCATGGGACTGCGTCACGAATGTCGGGCGTTTTCACGCGAGATCGTCACTCGTATTTTGATGAAGGCGCCAACAAAATTCAGCACTGTGCGGAATCTGTCGTGCCTGGATCCACGCCAGATGGCTGCGGACCCAAATGGCTGTTGTGCCAAGCTGCGCAAAGTGTTGCAGACACTGGTCAACAGCGGCAAACTGGTGGCCGAGAAATGTGACGACATTCTGCGCCAGTACACGGATCTTGTCACGTATGCAATACTGCCGAAGAAAGACGAGTTGTCGGCATTCGACCCGTTCGACAATGGTCACCGCGTGGATGTCTTTCTTGAGAGGTACCTCAACGGCTTTGAGTTTGCCGATCTTTGGAGCACAGTAAAGATGCTGCTGCTGCTTTCACATGGACAAGCCAGCATCGAACGTGGATTCTCTGTGAATCAGCAGATGGAGGTAGACAACCTCTGTGAAAATACTTTCATAGCACAGCGAGTTGTGCATGACCACATCGTGTCCGTCGGCGGGATCTTCAGTGTCGACATCACCAAAGACCTGATGCTGTCGTGTCAGGCGTCACGGCCGCGTTATCAGTCCTACCTGGATGACAAGAAACGTGCTCGTGAACCCGGTTCACTGAAACGCAAACGTGTTGATGAGTCGGACGACCTCAATGCGAAGAAGCTGCACCTTGAGGCTGACATTGCCGAGCTGGACCGGTGTGCAGACGAGTTCTCTACAGACGCAGAAAAGAAGCGAGACTTCAGCCTGGTTGCAAAGAGCAATGCTCTCCGCCGGTCTGCGAAGGAGAAGAGGGAAGAGCTAGCTGACGTAGTTCACCAGCTGAACGACCTGAAATAGGACCCTGAACTGTCAGAACAGACTGTCATGTGACTGATGTGAGTCATATGACACTGTGGGTGACAATGAGACAGCAGACAGCAGTGGTGTACAGTGGTGTACAGTGGTGTACAGTGGTATACAGTGGTATACAGTGATATACAGTGGTATACAGTGGTATACAGTGGTATACAGTGATATACAGTGGTATACAGTGGTATACAGTGGTATACAGTGGTATACAGTGAACTTTCTACGGTTATTGTTTCCTTTCCGGATTGATTTGTATTTAATTATTTTTTCATGTATGTAATAAACAGGCAGTTACAACTTGATCAACTGTGTCAAGATTTATTTGAATGTTTGGCTCTTTATCTATTGTGTTATTTGTGTAATCAATATTTTCAATGGCCAAGTAATCACATGTAAATCCCCGGTATGGAATGATTGACTGGTTCGGTAAGGGATGGGGCTGAACAAATTAAATAAGTAACTGAATTATACACCAGGTCCCCTTGAAAATGGCATATTTTTGTACCCTGAAAACCCTTGAATTTAATTGCAAGTTGTCAGTATGAACCCTGGTTGCACTAATCTCTTCATTTTTCAAATGAACCAGTTTGGCGAAAGCCCTTAGTAAGAAAAGATAGACAACTTTGACAGGAACTACCAGGATGATGCCTTTCCAATGAGCTGTGCCATATTGGATTTAAAAAAATAAAGTATTCGTAAACTTATTTTGCAATTTGTTTTACCACCCTAACCATTTTTTTTATATGTAGACCAACTTATAAAACTGACCTAAGCATTTGTGTATGAACTACTAAGAACATCTGTTATTGTAACAGTTCTGACCACATTTAATTTAGCATTAACATATTTAATTTCAGAGGTGCTCTCTGAAGAGGTAGCTGGAAATGTAGATGACGATGTGCTGATGCCTACAGATGAAACCGCTGAAGGTATATGTATTTATTGATTAATATAGCATATATTAGATGGTTTGTGTCAGGTAACATGTCTTTATAATCTGTTTTGCAAAGGAAAAGTCCAGTGAAATTCTCACCAAGTTGATTTCATGTCAGTCTTCTGTGTAAACATCCAATCAAGTCTTCACAAATGTTCTTTCACTGCAACATGGTTTTACCTAAACATGGCAGGCTTCTGTGTAAATTCCCACTGAAGTCCTCTCAAATGTGGTTTCAGTAAAACTTGTCAGGTTTATGTGTAAACTTCTATCACTTGAAGTATTCACAAATGTGAATGAAACAAGACTATTCTATTTCCTTAATGGGTCATTCCATGTCAAATCAACTAATGGTCAAAAAGCTGATGTCCATAATTTGCAAAAACATTAACCAATGAATAAGTAGCTTTCATTTCAATGTTGAAGAAGAAAACAGGACAGTGGAAGAGATTATCAGCAAGTTTGACGCATTTGCAGTAGGAGAAGTGAATGAAACCTACGAAAGGTTTATCTTCAACAACAGGGACCAGACGGAAGGAGAAACGTTTGAAAGTTTTCACGCGGCTATCAGATCCCTGGCTAAAACGTGCAATTACTGTGATGCGTGCATCAATTCAATCCTTTGTGATCGTATTGTCATTGGAATAAGAGATGCCACTGTAGGCCGCCTTGATTATTATGTAAAGTTATAGAGTCTCGCGTGGGCAGACGAGAGTTGTTGTGATCGAGCTGATGAAATAAAGACACGCGGTATTATGTGAATCCAAACACAAAGTTGTGGTGCATAAAGTGAGTGAGACAAACCTCTATAGTGGTGACCCTGACGTGATGTTTGCAACAATATATATACGCCATTATACTGGTGTTAGGAAGCATTGACACGCGAAGTTACCGTCGTAATTCGCAGTTATAAAGCCAACCACGCCGTGCGCTGACCTACAATGGAGCTGCCTATAGCGCAGCAAGTGCAGCGTGCAGGGGCCGATCTATTGTCCGCGCAACAAACGATAGCCGCTAGTAGCGAACTGCTCGCCGCTGCCGGAATTTCAATGGAAATGCCCGCCCATCCACCGCTAGGCATGGAAGTCAACGCAGTGGCGGTAAAGCTGCCAGCGCTATGGCCGGACAATCCGCGAAAGTGGTTTCTACACTGCGAGGCGAAGTTCCGGTTGCATAGGATAACAGCGCAGCAGACCATGTTTGACCACTGCATAAATGTCATGACGGCCGAGCAGTCTGATGTGGTCATGGACCTAATGGAGAGAGGGCCGTCGCCTACATGCTACGATGATCTGAAACAGGCGTATGTCGAGCGACGTACACCGAGCACGGCCGAGCGCATACAGCGACTACGCAAGCTAGGCCCGATCACCGACCAACGCCCCTCCGACTTGTTACGTCTCATGGAGCGTATACTTGGCCGGTCAATCGAGGGTGACGAAATCGCAAAAGAAGAATTTGTACGGCGGTTACCGGCGCAGACGCAACTGATAATCAGGTCACAAGCCGACCTATTTACCGTTGAACAGTTGGCACAGATGGCAGACCGGCTAGCCAGCGTACCGGCGATGCAGGCGACGTCACCCAGCTTCTCGGTTACTCAAGCGGAGGCATCACGGGAAGACGACGTCGTTACGCTGGCTTCTCTTCATCAGCAACTGGCAATACTTACGACGAGTAACGACATGATATCTGCGGAAGTGGCGGAGCTGAAGAGATCGACTCCGTATGCCGGCAAT
This sequence comes from Lamellibrachia columna, assembly GCA_963662155.1. NCBI lineage: Eukaryota > Metazoa > Annelida > Polychaeta > Sabellida > Siboglinidae > Lamellibrachia > Lamellibrachia columna. Next base: position 36,059,181 of record OY759265.1, read on the forward strand.
CGTCGTGCGCGTGGTGGCTCCCGTTCGGAGACCGTTGCTAGTCGTCGCTCGAGGATGTACCGCGGCCTCAATGCTGATGGGCTATGCTGGTACCATTTGGTATGGGGCGCGAACGCCAACAAATGTTCTGAGGGCTGCCGTCAAGCGGGAAACGGCCGTGCAGGTCGTTAGCAGCGACCACCGACCTGAGCTGAGATCAGCGTTTTACCGCCTAGTGCTGAGGACCGTCGAAATCCTTCAGTCGATATACAACTACAGGCAGCAAACGGATCATCCATCTGCACTTTTGGCGAGCGATCGATGCAAGTGGATCTCGGGTTGGCTAAAACGTTTACGTGGACATTCCTCATCGCGGAAGTCTCTAAGCCTATCATAGCCGCCGATTTCTTAAGACATTTTGGACTTTTGGTAGACGTCGGGCGCAAACGGTTAATGGATGCTGAGACATTTCTCACCGTTCCGGCCTCATATAGGCGTTCGGCCGTATCTAAGCTGTGTGTGTTGGTTCAGACGGATCGATATGCGGACATAATTCGCCCTTCGAATTCACCGTGGTCGTCACCTCTGCATATGGTAGCGAAGCCATCTGGCGGGTGGCGAGCTTGCGGAGATTACCGAGCTCTGAACGCAGTCTCTGAGGACGACCGCTATCCGATACCTCACATGCAGGATTTTGCTGGCCAGTTGGAAGGAAAAAGCATATTCTCCAAAATCGATTTAGTACGTGCTTACAATCAAGTACCCATGAGTGCAACAGACATCGCGAAGACTGCCATCATAACACCTTTCGGGCTCTTTGAATATACGCGTATGCCATTTGGACTAAAGAATGCGGCACAGACATTTCAGCGGTTTATGGACCATGTGTTTAGAGATTTTCCTTTTGCATATGTCTATCTAGATGGCATACTGGTCGCGAGCGCGTCAGCCGACGAACACCGCATCCATCTGCGTCAACTATTCAGCAGGCTCGCAGATTACGGCTTAGTGGTTAACCCCCAGAAGTGCGTATTGGGCCAGCCGAGTTTGGAGTTTCTCGGTCACTGTGTCACGGCTTTCGGTGTGCGTCCGCTGCTGGAAAGAGTAAAACACATCACCGACTTTCCGCGACCGAGTTCAACTAAGTCGCTGAAGGAATTTTTAGGGATGTTGAACTTCTACAGGCGTTTCGTACCACACGCTGCCGCTATTTTGACTCCCCTGTACGCACTCGTGAATGTGAAAGACAGTGAATTTGACGCGGCATGGACGGCACTTCACGAAGATCATTTTCAGCGCAGCAAGATGGCACTGGCCTCAGCTACAGGCCTAGCTCACCCGTCAGTGACAGCAGAGACGAGCATCAACACAGATGCCTCAGATACCGCCGTGGGCGCTGTTCTGCAGCAGCGTCTGAATGGAGTATGGACACCTATTTCGTTTCTCTCGCGCAAACTCCACGCAGCCGAGAAGAAGTACTCCACCTTCGATAAGGAGCTCCTTGCGGTGTACTTGGCGGTGAAGAAATTCCGCTACTTCATTAAGGGACGCAAGTTCACGCTATTCACTGACCACAAGCCGCTTACGTTCGTCTTCAACAATGTATCGGATAAGTGGTCGCCGCGTCAGCAGCGACATCTCTGCTTAGTGTCGGAATTCACTACCGACATACGTTACGTTCCAGGCGCTGACAACGTAGTGGCCGACGCACTCTCCAGAGCGCCTTCGCAGGAGACGAGTGCTATTGCGAACATGGAGGGCGTGGCCACTGAAGTTATAGACTACGTCACTATGGCTAAACAACAAGCTGTAGACATGGCTGTACAGAGGCTTCTCGCCGAGTCGGACTTGCAGATAGCCCGCTGTCAGTTGCCGGATACTGAAGAGCGGTTGCTCGTCGATATGTCCACAGGCAAGCCTCGTCCGTTGCTGCCGGCTGCCTGGACGCGCAAAGTCTTCGATATCCACCACGACTTGGCTCACGCTGGAGCCAGAGCTATGCGCCGGTTGATTTGTGATCGGTTCGTCTGGCATGGCCAGAGACATACGTCATTGGGCTCGTACGTGCGAGGCCTGTCAGCGCGCTAAGGTGTCGAAGCACGTCGTGGCGCCGTTGACGCCGCTCCCGATGCCGGTGAAACGGTTCGACAGTTTGCACGTAGACCTGGTCGGTCCATTGCCGGCATCGCAAGGTTTCACCTACCTATTGACGATTGTGGATCGGTTCACGCGGTGGCCGGAGGCCATACCATTGAGTGACATATCTGCGATAACATGCGCTCGCGCGTTTTTGTATCATTGGGTTTCGCGATATGGTGTGCCGTCTACCTTGACGAGCGATCGCGGCAGACAATTCGTATCGGAACTTTGGAGGAAGACTGCGTCCATGCTGGGAGCAGCCACCAACACGACCACATCATACCATCCACAATCGAACGGGTTAGTGGAGCGGATGCACCGTACCATGAAGGCCGCGCTTAAGGCAAAACTAGCCGCTGACCCAAACTGGGTGGACGCGCTGCCTCTCGTCATGCTGGGAATGAGAGCGGCGGTGAAAGAAGATTTGAACTGTTCAGCCGCCGAGATGGTCTTCGGTGAGGCTCTGCGCCGGCCAGGCGAGTTCTTTGTGTCGGCGGATGGTGACTGGACGGCAGATCCTGTGTTTGTGAGCGACTTGCGACAGAGAATTCGGCAGTTGCGACCGATAGCTCCCGACTGGCACGGTGGCCAGACACGACGAAACTACGTGCCGCGTGAGTTGTCTACGGCAACACACGTTTTTGTTCGGGTTGATGTGCACAGACGGCCACTACAAGCGCCATATCAAGGGTCATTCAAAGTGGTCGAAAGGCACGAGAAATTTTACAAACTAGATCTTGGCACACGACACGATACGGTGTCGATCGATCGATTGAAGCCGGCCTTCTTGGAGGAGGCATCGAACGAGAACGAACCAAGACGCCACGCTCAAGCAGCAGAAGCGAGACCGCCGCCACATCACGGCAACACAGAAGTGGTTCCCGTGGTTACCTCCAGTGGCAGGCTGGTGAGATTGCCGGCCCGCTACCGTCCCGATTGAACTGGAATTGTGTTACATTAGTGTTATATTATTGGCCTACCATCTTGAACTGATTGTGTCACATGAATTTGACTGTCATATTATTTTTATTTCGGTTTTCGTATACTTCGTATACTGGTGGGGGGCATATGTAGGCCGCCTTGATTATTATGTAAAGTTATAGAGTCTCGCGTGGGCAGACGAGAGTTGTTGTTGTGATCGAGCTGATGAAATAAAGACACGCGGTATTATGTGAATCCTAACACAAAGTTGTGGTGCATAAAGTGAGTGAGACAAACCTCTATACCACAATACAACAAGGCAGCAGAAAATGCTATTGCACAAGGGCGACTACCAAGGCCAGAAACAGTGCACCGAGTCGTGACACATAGGAGGAAGATAAAAGTAGTAGCGAGAAACCCATCATGGAAAGAGAACGTAAATACTGCGGACGTTCGCACATCATGAAAAACGCGGCATGGGGCAAAACGTGCTCACTGTGTAAGAGGAAACATCATTTCGCGAAGAAACATACCGCATAAGAGAAAGCACGTAGTGTGTAAACACGTCCACCAGGTGACAGCACCAGACGACTCAGACGATGAGTGGCTACATACGCTGTCAAACGACAGTGAACGACAATTGAAATGTTGTATGCTGGTTGGCCGTCACAAAGTGACATTCCAGGTCGACACTGGTGCTACAGTGAGCACACTGCATGCACGTTATGCAGACAACATCAAGCCTACTACACGCAAACTTAAAATGTGGAACAACACAGAGGCTGCTTCACTAGGGATCTGCCATACAGTGGTAAAGAATCCAAAGAACAAGAACACGTACTCCATCGAATTCGTGGTTGTGAGTGACAACTACACACCGCTACTCGGGTACAAAACTGCGAAGAAGATGAAATTGATGAAGATCAATGAACAGAATATCGAGAAAGTCGCTACGGTTTCTCCAGTTGAGCAACATCCCGATACGTTCGATGGCAAACTTGGGGCACTCCCAGGAAAAGTACATCTCCAAGTCGATGAGACGATTCATCCAACAGTCCTGCCCACGAGACGTATACCTGTCGCTGTTCGTCCAAAACTAAAGCCAGAACTGGATAGAATGACAAAGTTAGGCGTAATCACAAAGGTGGAAGAGCCAACTCCATGGGTGAGCCAATTTGTTGTCGTACCAAAGAAGAATGGTGGGGTAAGAGTGTGCATTGATCCTCGAGAACTGAATAAAGCACTTCTTCGTGAGCACTATACTCTTCCTATTCTCGAAGATATGCTACACAAACTTGGACAATCTCGCATGTTCACCAAAGCAGATCTCTCATCTGGCTACTGGCCTATGCAACTCGACCACGAATCTAGTATGCTGCCAACCTTCCAGACATGCTATGGTCGTTACAGATTCGACCGTCTACCTTTTGGGACGTCTGTCTCATCAGAGATATTCCAGAAGAAACTCTTGGAGGCACTCAACGGTCTGCCAGGTGTCGTGTGCATCGCAGATGAGGTAATCATCCATGGCAAGGATCTCGAAGAACATGACCGCAACTTGATAGCTTTCATTGAACGCTGCAGAGACAACGGCATCAAGTTGAATCGAGAAAAACTACAACTACGCATGAGCGAAGTGACCTTCATGTGACATCGCATAACAAAGGATGGATCGCAGTCTGACCCTGAAAAAGTCAAGGTTATCGCTAAAATGGCTGCACCAACGAATATTGAAGAACTGCGTCGTTACCTCGGAATGGTTAACTACCTCGCCAAGTTGATGCCGCACATGACGGATATCATCTACCCGTTGAGGAATCTGACTAAACACGATGTTACATGGACGTGGTCAGATTCACAGTAAGACGCGTTTGAAACTGTCAGACAAATGCTAATCAACGCACCTGTACTTGTATTCTACGACCCTACAAAGGAGTTGAGACTCGAAAACGATGTAAGCGAATATGGGCTTGGATCAGCACTCTTCCAAGAAGGCAAGCCTGTGGCTTGTGTTAACAGAAACTGAGAAATGGTTTGCGCAAATAGAAAAAGAAATGCTGGCCGTGAGCTTCGGATTGGAGAAGTTTCATCACTATACGTACGGGCGCCATGTCAGTGTTGACACCGATTACAAACCGCTAGTCGCTATTGTGACGAAACCGTTGTCAAAGGCCCCGAAACGTCTGCAAGTACTTCTACTGCGAACACAAGAGTACAACTATATGTTAACATATAAGAGTGGTAAATCGATTCCAGTCGCAGATGCTCTATCTCGCTCACCTCTACCAGACACACCGTGCTCAGAACAGGTGTCTGTGAACAATCTCTCATTCCTGCCCATCAAAAGTGATATACTTGATGAGATCCGCGTCGCGACTGAACGAGATGAAAGTCTGTCTTGTTTGAAGAACACCATCATGAAAGGATGGCCGCCAAACAAAGACGCAGTGCCAAATTCACTGACTCCTTACTTCAGCTATCGTGACGAACTAACCGTCCAAGATGGAATAATTCTGCGCGGCGAAAGAGTCGTCATACCTGCTGCTATGCGACCAGACATCAAAGTTAAACTACACGCAGGTCACATGGGAATTAACTCATGTCTACGCAGAGCTAGAGAATTTGTATTCTGGCCTGGCATGTCGAGCGAAATTCGCCAATACATAGAGTCATGCGATACATGCGCCACTGACAGTGACAAACAAGCTGCTGAACCGCTGTTCATGCACGAAGTCCCTGGTCGTCCTTGGCAAAAGGTTGGCACATATCATTTGAGGGAAGAAACTATCTAATCACAGTGGACTACTACAGTAACTTCTTTGAAATTGACTTTCTGAAGGAAACGTTATCTGAAGATGTTATCACGAAATTGAAACACCACTTCGCAAGGCATGGTGTGCCGAATACTGTAATCAGTGACGGAGGACCTCAGTACACTTCTCACAAATTCAAGATGTTCAGTGAAAAGTGGGGATTTAGCCATAAGATGTCAAGTCCTGGTAACAGCAAAGCGAATGGTGCTGCAGCCGTCAAGATAGCGAAACGACTGCTAAGAAAATGCAGAACTGCACATGAAGACCCATACCTTGGTATACTGAACCTGAGAAACACACAACAGAAGGTCTCCAAACAGTCCAGCGACTCATGGGACGCAGAACGAAGACTCTTGTTCCCACGACATCTTATGTTCTGAAACCATCCAAAGATGAAAGAGAACGAATGGAAGACAAACAAGCAAGAGTCGGTGAACACTAGGCGAACATCGACTTCGCTGAGAATTGGTGTTGCAAAGAAATGGCTGAGGTACAGGCTGCAGACTTTGGAGGAAGCCAGTCAGGTAACTCTCCACACAGGGGTCGCCTACATTGGAGCATCAGAGAACTCAAAGCGTTCAGTGTCGTTCTGTAGTCTATCGGACTCGATGGAGCACGGCCCGAAGGCCATCTGGGGGACACTTGAAGCCATTTCTACTGGAGCTTAAACGCACGTATCCCCAACTGACCGTTCTGCGTTTCACAAGTGACGGGCCGGTTACACATTATAGGGGTCGCGGCAACATGCATCTTTTGGCAATCGTGCCATTCGACATGAGTTGTACTGGAACTTCAGTGAGGCAGGCCACGGCAAGGGACCCGCAGATGGCGTAGGTGCCACTATAAAGCGATTAGCAGATAACATGTTTTTTTCTAGCAAGGGTATACCAGCAATAAAACGGCAAATAATAATCATTTTTATTTTTTTTAATATATATATATATATATATATATATATATATATATATATATATATATATATATATATATATAAACGACAGAACACAAGCGGTCCAAAGCCTGTACCTCTTAAAAAAACCGGTTACGGCCACCACAGCGTGTACAAACACGAAAATCTGCCACATCAGATAAAACCGGCTATAGCCAACACAGCGTGTACAAACATGAAAATCTGCCCCATCAGATAAAAACCGGCTATAGCCAACACAGCGTGTACAAACACGAAAATCTGGGAAGTGTAGAACGGTTATCACTAACTACAAGAATCAGAGGAAATACTCAGTCGAATTTGTCATTGTTTCGGCAGTTTACCCAGTTTATTGTACACGTTTTAGCCGCTAGGGACTTGACCTCGTTAGTGACACGCCTCAGTGACCACGCGTCATTATTCGCCAGTCGCCGTATCGCCTGCTCGCCTGCGCGCCTGTTCGCCGTATCACGTATTCTAATTTAGCCACTGTTTCACGCACTAAATGTGAGTATAGAACTGTAGATTATTGACTTATAGTACACATAGTTGTATTTGTCGTAGTAATTAGAATGTATACATAGCTTAGTAATAGATTCGTTTGTTTCATAGCATCTATCGTATTACGTACATCTAGCGAAAGTCGGCCCGCTAGCAGCACAGCTCTAAGCTTATTGTCCACGCCGCTACACGTGTTTATGTAGGTCATGTGCGCCTATCGCTGTTAGGCTACGTTCTATGTGCTATCCGCCTATATACAGTGCAGTATAATTGTGTTATTTCTAAAGTATAGTACTATTGTAGTTTTGATAGTTAGTCTAGTATGATGCGTAATTAGGCTTAGGCTTACTGTTAGCTTTATTTAATACACTTCGCCCTAACAAGTTAACTTATTGTTCTTATTATTCTTTGCAGTTTGAGGACCAACAATTTCTATTTTTAATCCAGGATAGCTTTCTTACTCAGCACGTACTAGAACCAACCAGGGGAGAAAATGTATTAGATATAGTTTTGTCATCACAACAAGAATTAGTGGACAATGTAAAAATATTTGAACCATTGGGTAATAGTGACCATAATCAAATACATTTTGATATCAATATAAAATCAGAAAGTAAAAATAAGAAAACGTACAAGAGAAACTTACATAAAGGTAACTACAAAGATATGAGAAAATACTTAGCAAAGCTAGATTGGAATAACATGCTGATGAATAAGACCGCAATTGAATGTTGGAATATTCTAAAATATGAAATTGGGAGTATCATCGATAAATTTGTTCCCTTCCAAAAACAAGGAAAACGGTGTAGAAAGAAACACTTGTCAAAAGAGGCTATTAGAAAAATAATGCTAAAACAAACTATGTGGAGGGTTTATAGGCGTACCAGAAAGGAAGAAGACTATGCAAAATACAAAGAGGCACTTAATGCAGCTACAACTGAAATCAGACAATCTAAAAGAAGCTATGAGCAAAAACTAGCATGTAACATAAAAAATGACAGCAAGAGTTGTTATGCATATGTCAGGAGTAAACAAAATGTACAAGACAAGGTTGGACCTCTAGAAGACAGTGCTGGAAATATAATATCACAGGGGTTTTTAATGGCGGAAGACCTAAATGGTTACTTCAGTTCAGTGTTTACCAAAGAAGATATTAGTTCATTACCAGTTGCTGATGCTAAATTTCAGGGGGCTAAATCTGACTATTTAGGTCCGTTAGTTGTAACTCCAGAATTGGTAGCTAAGAAAATAAAGGCAATGAAGGATAACAAATCACCGGGAGTGGATGGGATTCCTCCAAAATTACTAATGGAAACAGTAGAACAAATCAGTATACTACTTGCAAGAGTATTCAACTTGTCATTAAAAGAGGGAGTTGTTCCGTTTGAATGGAAAGAAGCAAACATCATACCATTATTTAAAAAGGGTTCGAGAAATAAGTCAGAGAATTACAGACCAGTGAGTTTAACGTCAGTGATTTGTAAATTATTAGAAAGGTTAATTAAAGACCATATGGTGGACTTCCTCGTTAAGCATAAATTATTAAATTCATCTCAACATGGATTCCTTAAAGCGAGGTCATGCTTAACAAATGTGTTATGTTTTTTGGAAGAAATCACTAAGTGGATAAACGTGGGATCGCCAGTAGATATTATCTACTTAGATTTTCAGAAAGCTTTTGACAAAGTGCCACATCAAAGATTACTACTTAAATTAAAAGCCCATGGTATCGGGGATAGCATAACTGACTGGATAGAACAATGGCTAACTGACAGAAGACAACGAGTTGTAGTAGATGGAGAAGTTTCAAATTGGAAATCGGTTTTGAGTGGGGTACCTCAAGGGTCAGTACTAGGACCTATATTATTCTTAATTTATATCAATGACTTGGACGACAGTATAACAAGTAACGTACTGAAATTTGCGGATGACACAAAACTGTTTAGAAAGGTTAATACTGATGGTGATAAACAACATTTACAAAACGATCTAGACAGATTAGTGAAATGGTCTGAGAAATGGCAGATGCTGTTCAATTTTGGGAAATGTAAATGCCTACATACAGGACATGGGAACTTGAATGTAAACTATAAAATGGGAGATACTGTTCTGGGTACTACTGTAAAAGAAAAGGACTTAGGAGTTACAATAAGCGCTGATATGAAAGTTTCAGAGCAGTGTGGTATTGCAGCTTCAAAGGGTAATCAAATTCTTGGATTGATTAGAAGAAACATAACATACAAGGGAAAAAAGTTAATTATACCTCTTTATAAAGCAATAGTTAGACCTCATTTAGAATACTGTATACAAGCATGGAGACCATATCGTAAGAAGGATATAGATACGCTTGAACGCATACAAAGGAGAGCAACTAAAATGATTCCAGAACTTAGAGACCTTAGTTATGAAGAACGCCTGAAAGAATGTGGTTTAACAACTCTAGAGACAAGGAGGTTAAGAGGAGATCAGATTGAAGTTTTTAAGATATTGAATGGGTATGAAATTATTGATAGAAATATGTTTTTCTCACTCAAGAAGGATAGCAGAACTAGAGGACATGAGGTAAAATTAGTAAAGGATCAATGTAGATTGGACATCAGGAAGCACTCGTTCTCACAGAGGACAATAAATGAATGGAACAAATTGTCTACAGATTGTGTAACTGCTAGCAGCGTGAATATGTTTAAAAACAAGGTTGACACATATATCAGGAGGGCGGGTTATAAGTAGGTGAACATTGTTGGACTCTCGATAAGCCAATGGCTTCCTTGTCCACTTGCCATCTGGGCCTTTGGCTTGGATGGCAAATCTTGTTAAATCTTGTTAAATCAGTTCGACAGATGTATTTTGTAGCGGGTTATCGCCAATAAAACCTGTACGGAAACGAAACAGTGTGCATCGCCGAATTAGTCGAAATTTATGTAGCCTACTGAAAGTGCACTACGCCATGGAAGAAGTAGTTCGGGCCTACGAAGTCCTAAAGAAGACGCGCACGATCAAAAAGGGTCTGCTGACGAGGTGCGTCAACAGACTACGCGCAGTTGTCGGCCAAGGAGCTGACGTACAGGCCGACACTGTAGAGGATGCTCGACGCCGCGCACGACTCTTGCTTGAAGAACTCAATAACATCAACGTGCAGATGGAGACCGTCTTGCTGGAGAATGACATCGCAAGAGAAGACGACGAAGAAGGCGTCTCACGTCCAACGGCTCGCTTCGTCGATGTTGAGAGTAACGTTGAAGAAGTCACCGCTAGAGAAATAGAGATCGACAAGCTGCAGACAGGGTGGACGCACGATACGCAACCCGCCGACGCCAACGCCAACGCCGACGTTCTCGCCAAGACGCTCGAAGCACTGAGCATCATCACCGACAAGCTAGTCACCCCGAGAGAAAGCGCATCAATCCGCACGACAGGAATGCATCCGCCAAGATGGGATGGCCAAAACAAGAATTTCTACTCGTGGCGATTGCAGCTAGAACAATACTTCAACTCTGCTGGTATCAGCAAGGAGGCAGACAAGCTGATGTACATACTGCACGCCTCAGTTCTGCCGTCTCGAGTGACCGCCTCTATCGACAGCTGCACTGCTATGAGCGGCCCTAACGGAGTATGGTGCCGGCTAGAAGAGAAGATACCGAAGGCAGCTGTAGTCCAAGAAATCATCGCTGACATGGACGGCTTTCGACCGATCAGACAGAATACAGCATCAGAGATGAGAGCCGTATTGGATCGATTGACCGACTTTGCGCGACGAATCAAGGAAATCGGCAATGAGAGCGAACTCGACTCGCCCACAGTGGTACGCATCGTAAGCAACAAGCTGGAGCCAGAACTTTACTACGAGTGTGAACGCTGGATGCGACAGAACCACCCCGCAGAACAACTCTCCGTCAACAGAATCGTCGAATTTCTACGAGCAGAAACAGAGGCGCGTGAACGATTGATGCCAGCCAAATCGACCAGGACTGAGAAGAAATCGTCACTCCATCACGTCAACGGAACCGGAACGTCATTTACCGATCCGTGTATCTTGGGCTGCGGAGTTCACCACAAGTTTATCGACTGCCAGGCGTTTCAAGCGATGCAACCTGCACAACGCCGCGATGTCATCAGAACCGACGGACGCTGCTTCAGCTGTTACGGTCGTCACCGAAGTAGCGACTGTACACGGCCGAAGCGATGCATCAAATGCGGTGATCGACATCACAGACTACTCAACTGTCAACCGAATCGCCAGTTGTCAGCGCCAACGTCAACGACACGTCGTGCCTCGCCACCTACGTCACAGATGAACCCTGCATCCGCCAGTTTTACGCCACAGCAAGGCGCCGCAACGTCAACGCCAACCTTCCTTGGTCACCTGCACGGGAATCAAGGCCGGTTCTCGCCGTCAACCTACGTGGAGGTTCGTGACCCGACTGGAGCGTGGCACAAGATAGTCGCTTTTCTCGACACCGGAAGCGACACCACCCTCGTGAGACATTCACTGGCAAAGCGACTTGGCATCACCGGCGATGAGCAAGTCTTCCGTTACGGTGTGGCAGGGGGCGGAGTCAGATCTGAGAAGAGTGCGAGATACGTGCTTCGAGTGCGACCGGTGCAAAGAGACGCGAGCATCGCCTACGACATCAACGCCATGGGAATCAAGGTGCCAGCACACGACGCGCCCGCGATCGACAGCAGCCTGTTTCAACAGTACGAGTACCTTCTACGGCGCGAGATTGCGTTCCATTGGCGAAAGAGAAAATTGACCTGCTGGTAGGATACGACCAGGCCTACCTGATCTCAACACTTCACACGATCTCCTCACCTACGAACGAAGCGCAACAACCGAGTGCAGCCTGCACACGGTTGGGCTGGGTGCTCTATGGTGGTCAGATACAGCCCCCAAGAGCCGTCGCTAGATCTGCAGTTCACCACGTGCAGCGACTCATCGAAGATGACATCAAGAAGCTGTTCTACTCCGACGTAGCGGGGGTCAAGCCGACGACCGCCTGCATCTGCAGTGACAAGGAACTAGCTGAATCGAAGTTTTTACTACACGCCAAGACAACTACTTCCATCACAAAGGAAGGAAGAATCAAAGTCTTCATGCCTTGGCGTGATGGATACCCTGAGGCTCTCCCTTTCAACAAGGAGAAGACAGTTGCCAGAATGTATCAACAAGAGAACTCCTTGAGACGAAATGGTCGTCTTGAAGCATACAACGCCGAAATCAGAAATCTCATCACGCAGGGATTTGTACGTCCACTCACGATTGAAGAGACTCACGACGGGCGTGGTTGGTATCTGGAGCATCACGCCGTCTATCGAGAAGAAGTCCACCACGAAGACCCGCATCGTCTGGAACGCCGCCGCACTGTTCAAGGGCGTTTCACTCAACGACGGCTTTCACAAAGGCCCCGACCTGCTCAACTCACTCATCTCATGTCTTCTCGCTTGGCGTCGCGATCGAGTCGCACTCGTGGGAGACGTGAAGAAGATGTTTAACCAGATCGAAGTTGCCGAACCGGACCAGATCTTTCACCGGTTCGTTTGGCGATTTGGAGATGAGTGCTCACCGCCAATCGCATTCCAGTGGATACGTCTACCGTTCGGGAAACGACCCGCACCGGACATCGCCATCAACTCCGTCAGAATCCTTGCTGAAATCGGTCGTCAATCGGAACCGATTGGAAGCTACATCGTCGACAACGAGATGTACATGGATGACATCAGCCACTCAACCGCCACTGCAGAAGATGCCATCAGAGCAAGAGACGAAGTCGATGCTGTCCTCGCCAGAGGGAAGTTTGACATCAAGACGTGGCATTCGAATCATGCAGCAGTAGATGACAACCCCGATGAGCCGACAATCGACGTCTTAGGTCATCATTGGGACAAATCACTCGACCTGTTTTCACTGAAGGCCAAAGATGTTGAAATGGAATCTGACCCGGTAACGAAGCGAACGATACTGAGTCTCGTCGCGAAGATATGGGATCCTCTGGGCATGCTGTCGCCTGTCTCGTTAGCATTCCGCATCGACCTACAAGACTTGTGGCCGTGGTGTGTCTTGGGATGAACCACTCGACGACGACGACAAGCAGCGATGGAACACACACGTGATTCAGATGCAAGAGTTAGTGAAGTTTCAAGTGCCTCGTTGTGTGAAGCCAAACGATAGCGTCGGCAAGCCGCAACTACACTGCTTCAGCGACGGAGGTGCGAATGCCTACGGTGCTGTTCTATGGCTACGTTGGCCACTCAGCAACGGCACCACGACGACGACATTCGTCATGGCGAAAGCACTCGTCGCTCCTCTGAAGAAGAAGTCGATTCCACGGTTGGAGTTGATGGCCGCCGTCATCATGTCTCGACTCGCAAAGTTCATCGAAGACGTCATGGGCGGATTCGACTCTATACACTTCTGGGTCGATTCGCAAACCGTCCTGAAGTGGGTTCGCTCTGCCTCCGCCAACTTCAAACCGTTCGTGTCTGCCCGTATTCAAGAGATACAGGACACACACCCGCGCTTCATGGACGAGTTTCGCTACGTCCCGTCCAACATGAACGCCGCCGACGCGCTCACGAAGCCTCTCTCAGTACGTGAACTCCAGTACTGGCATGAGGGACCGCTCTTCTTACGTCAACATGAAGACACGTGGCCGCAAGAGTCTACATGCGAACAAGACTCTGAGATTGAAGCCGCCACACGAATCGAAGGTCGCAACGAGAAAGCTCGCACGCCACGTCACCGCCGTATACATCATGTTCGCGCCAATGATGTATGCATCGCCGACATGACCATTGCAGATCGACTCGTCGCTCAAGTCAGCGAATGGGACCGCCTTACCCGCCACGTTGCGCGCTGGAGACGAATACTGCAACCGAGAGTTAACCTCGCCGATACCAGAACGATTGGAGCAGAAGAACTGAAGGACGCTCAGCAAGCGCTTTTCTTCCTCTGCCAGTCGGAGTTCCGAGAAGACTTTGAAGCGTGTCGCTCAACATTCGCCAGCATCGCTCCAGTGCTCGACGCCAAGGGCATTGTCCGCGCCGAGGGACGCATCGGACAGTTGCCTCTGCATCCTGATGTGTGCCACCCGATCATCCTACCAGGAAACAGTCCACTCGTCGAACTCTACGCTCGCCGAAAACACATACGATATCTACACCAGGGGTACCGAGTGGTGCTCGCAAACATCGCCAAGGAAGGAATCCACATCGGCAATGGGAAAGAACTGCTGAAGTCTGTGGCGAGTAAATGTCTGTACTGTCGCACCAGGCGGGAGTCCATGCTACAACAACAGATGGGCATCTTACCTACCTTCCGAGGAAACCCCTGTACGCCACCGTTCGCCGCTGTGGCCGTTGACTTTTTCGGACCGCTACAGACAAAAGTCAGCAGAAACGTTACGACAGAATCATCTGTGATGATCGTGACGTGTACTACCACACGAGTCGTCCACCTGGAGCTAACCAGCAGCGCATCCACTGAATCATTCCTACTCGCGTGGCGTCGATTTGTCTCACGCCGAGGTGTACACCCGACGACAGTCTTCAGTGATCGAGGCAAGAACTTCCAGGGGGCGCAGCGACCGCTCCGTGATGCGATCGACTCGTGGGACGTTTCGCGTCTCAAGCGAGAACTCGCTGCCGAACGAACACACTTCGAGTGGCAGTTCAACGTGCCGAAGGCGAGCCACATGAACGGTGTCGTCGAGTCCCTCATACGTAGCTGCCGCCGAGGACTCGATGCTGCCGTCAACTACCTCAAGCGCCGATTCACCTTCGAGGAATGGCAGACCTTCCTCTCGGAGGTGATGTACGTCATCAACTCGAGACCGCTGTTTCCCGACGGACCTGATCCTGTCGGGTCACCTGCGGTCACCGGCAACGACATTCTTCACCCCTTCGACCAGCCAACGGTGCCGCAGCCCGTTATCGAGGACCGTCCACATCCGCGAGACGTTGTGAAAGCTCTACATCAGCGTGTCCAGTTGTTCTGGGAGACGTGGCTGAGATACATGCCGCCGCATCTCATCGCTCGCTCGAAGTGGTTTCACTCGCGGCAGAACCTGCAAGTCGGCGACTTGGTGCTTCTACTGGAGCCCGGGATGAAGGGCGCGGCCGCCCCACGCGCTCTGTGGGAACGTGCCGTCGTCACTGCTGTCCAGCCCGGTGATGATGGCCTAGTACGGAAGGCTACCGTGCGAACAGCCAACGCAAGGCTCTATGATCGGCCTATTCACAAGATGTGCCTGATCGCCACCGACGACGAATTGAGCAACGGCTTACGAAGAAAATGAACGTTATCATATTGCAAACTGCTCTGTTTACCGCTAATGTTTTATATTTTCCTTTTTTTTTCCAATTAGCTAGGCGGGAGTGTTTCGGCAGTTTACCCAGTTTATTGTACACGTTTTAGCCGCTAGGGACTTGACCTCGTTAGTGACACGCCTCAGTGACCACGCGTCATTATTCGCCAGTCGCCGTATCGCCTGCTCGCCTGCGCGCCTGTTCGCCGTATCACGTATTCTAATTTAGCCACTGTTTCACGCACTAAATGTGAGTATAGAACTGTAGATTATTGACTTATAGTACACATAGTTGTATTTGTCGTAGTAATTAGAATGTATACATAGCTTAGTAATAGATTCGTTTGTTTCATAGCATCTATCGTATTACGTACATCTAGCGAAAGTCCGCCCGCTAGCAGCACAGCTCTAAGCTTATTGTCCACGCCGCTACACGTGTTTATGTAGGTCATGTGCGCCTATCGCTGTTAGGCTACGTTCTATGTGCTATCCGCCTATATACAGTGCAGTATAATTATGTTATTTCTAAAGTATAGTACTATTGTAGTTTTGATAGTTAGTCTAGTATGATGCGTAATTAGGCTTAGGCTTACTGTTAGCTTTATTTAATACACTTCGCCCTAACAAGTTAACTTATTGTTCTTATTATTCTTTGCAGTTCGACAGATGTATTTTGTAGCGGGTTATCGCCAATAAAACCTGTACGGAAACGAAACAGTGTGCATCGCCGAATTAGTCATAGTAAAACAAATGTTCACTCCGATCCTGGGAAAGAGAGCATCTGACCAAATGTGACTCGTACAAGTCAATTAAGACATCAGTGCGGAGAGCAAAGACAAAATGAACTTTGACCCTGTTTTCGCAGATGAACTAGGCATGATATCAGGGTGTGTACATCTAACACTTGATGAAGCCATCATGCCAACTGCTGTTACATCATCTCGTGTTCCCATCAGCATGAAGAAAAAGTGTTATGTTAGCTGGTGCCGCCCTCTATTAGTTGAACACTAAACAAGCATTTTAGTGGGACGCATTTCCGAACGACGACAACGACACGATGCTCCTGGAACGTGCCCGATCGCATCTCAACTATCACTGATTCTAATGTAACCGGGTGCACTTTTGATGCCGCTGCTGTCGCCGGGTGTCGATACTGATTGTGTGGGCAGTCCGGTTTAGGCCGGTTCGACAGCACGGGCACCTCTGCTGTGGTTTGGACATCTTTTATGAAGATCTATCCACGAGGGGGCGACTGTGAAGGGCCAGCCCAGGGCTAGAGCTGCACGTATGCAGCGGGGTGTCTTGTCTTTTTTTACCACTCGAAATAAACTACGTTCCATCATCATACATCTTCGGCGGTTACTACAAATGGCGCTGCGCGCAGGGTGAGTGGCTTATAAAGAACGACAAGGACACCGAACCGGGGACCACTGAACAGAAGATCCGGACTTGGATTGGACCCGGCGAGGACGCGAAACGTCAACACGTAGATGTATCCCTGGGACACGCTGAACGTCTGAGACCTGGACAGTACCAGCAGGTGGCGCTCACTCTGAAGCCTGCAGGAGGGAGGTGGCTGACGTGATGAACCCTGATGAACCCTGGTATGCCTGATGGACTGAAACTACCCTAGTTGTCACTGGTGTCAAGCTCCTTGACGAACTGTCAGCATTAATTGTGTTATTCTTAATGTGACACTATTCACGGGTGCTATCTCGACAGTGACTTGGGTTGTGGATAAGAGATCATTTGTGTCATTGTTGAGTTAGTATTGACATGAATTGTATTGACATGTTTAACAGTTAATCATATATTTAATCAGTGACAGGGAAAACTTCTCTTTTGGGTCATTGACGGGATCCCTTCCTAATATAGTGTCTGGTTGATTGTATTGCTTACCTTAGCAGAAACCATGGCAGAAGCTGAGGAACAGACATAATTTGAGCGTTTGCAGGCCCTCGTGAACCAGATGCAGGAGCGGCTGAATGCCCTACCGGAGGCTCGGGGAGCTCAAGCGGTGCCTGTTCCAGTGGAACAAGAGGTCAGGGTAGTCTTTGCCCCAAGAGAACGCAAGGTGAGAAAGTTTTCAGGTACTCCCACAGAGGAGTACTACCCAGTACAGGATTTCTTGCAAGAGATTCAATCAGTGTTTGATGCGCGGCGCATGACACCAGCTGAACAGGCTGACTACATCATTTCAAACCTTGAAGGCTCCGCACGCGAGGAGGTGAGGTACAGGACAGCAGCTGACAGAAGGGACACCAGAAGGCTGCAGGAGATACTAGAGAGGGTGTTTGGAGAAAAATTAAATTCAGCCCAGCTGTTGGCCCGTTTCCACAACAGAAGACAAGAGCCAGGGGAGACTCTCCAGCAATTCTGTCATCAACTAATGCAGATTGGGAGCAGGATCAAGGCAGTTGGTGGAAATGTGGACCACCTCATAGGCGAGGTTTTTGCCGAGAATGTACGGGACATACATCTTCGGCGGGAACTGAAGAGGTTGAAGCGAGAGAGGCCAGCCATTAGTTTCTTTGACCTCAGGGAAGCTGCCATCTTGTGGGCTGATGGAGAGGAGGATAAGCCAGTCCGTAGGAGCGCTGGACTTTGTCAGATGGAGGTGACTGAAATGCTGCCCACAGACAAGGTAACTGAGCTTCAAGCTATAGTGGAGAAGCAGCAGAGGACACTGGATGATCTAGTAGCGAGTATGAAGAAGCTGTTGGAAGCTCCGTCAAGTGGTGATAGGGAAGGACGCCATGTGCAGGAACAGCAGAAGTCAACAAAGCGACCATCCTTGAGAGACGATCAGGGTAGATTTATCTGCTACTATTGCAAGAAGCCTGGTCATATAAAAAGGGACTGTTCCGAGAGGAAGCAGGGTGGTGTCGTAAGCAGACGGGAAGCCCATGCTGATGTGAGGTCTACAGACACCGCGGAAAACTGTTCCCTCCTATTACTAGGAGCCAAGTAGTGGGAGGAGGGAGTCCGGCTCAGTATACTCGTCCCAGACGTCAGGACATTATGCAACGAGTAGTTGGGCGATGTCCAGTCACTAAAGTGAAGATGGGAGGAGTAGAAGTGACTTGCCTTTTGGACACCGGTTCCATGGTGACAACAGTAACAGAGGGATTCTTCAGAAAGCACATTTGTCCAACTGGAGATGTTGAATCTACAAGTAGTTGGTTGAAGCTGAAGGCTGCAAATGGGTTAGACATCCCTTACATAGGTTATGTGGAATTGGATGTGGAGGTTTTGGGAAAAATACTTCCTAAAAGAGGAATTCTTATCATAAAGGATCCCCACGACCCCTCTACACAGGCTAGAAAGCAGGACATTCCCGGACTTTTAGGAATGAAAGTGATAGGAGCTTGTAAGGAACTTCTTTCACAAGACCATGACGTAACAGCCGTGGAAGGGTGGACTCAAGTACTACAGGAGATAAGGACAGAGAATGACCGTCAGGTCAGAGGTTTTGTTAGGATTGCAGGGCGGAGTGATGTTCGAGTACCGGCTGGATCAGCATCTACCGTAAAGGTGACTGGACTTCAGCATGGGGAATGCAATCAAGCCATGATTGAACCACTCACAACAATTCTGCCGGGGAATCTTCTGGTAGTAAACACTCTTTCCCAGGCTGTGAAGGGAAATTACGTGGTCAGGATTGTTAACATGGGAACTCAGGATGTGTGGTTGAAACCAAGGACACGCGTAGGATGGCTTCAAGAAGTTGACATCGAGAAAGGAGAACCTAACAAGGAGTTTGACTTCAGACAAGTTGCGGTGGATGAAGTTGAAGTAAACATTGGCTTCGAACCAGGTGTGAAATCAGACTTGGATGAGTCAAAAGAATCACCATTTACAGTAGATCTCTCTCATCTGGTTGATGTCTGTTCGAAAACACAGTTGGGAAAGTTGAGAGCCTTGCTCGAGAAGCATGCAAAAGTATTCGCCACGGATGACGAGTCACTGGGTTATACTGAGACAGTACGGCATCGTATCAGAAAAGATGACATCCCTGTGTCTCAACCTTACAGAAGGATTCCACCAACCCAGTATGAAGAGGTCAAAGAACACATCAAGAAGCTGTTGCGTAAAGGAATCATCAAGGAAAGCATGAGTCCATATGCAAGCCCAATAGTGTTGGTAAGGAAGAAAGACCAAAGTCTCAGACTTTGCGTAGACTACAGACACCTCAACGCTAAGACAGTTCGTGATGCATATCCCCTTCCAAGGATTGAAGAATCACTGGACAGGCTCCATGGTGCAAAATGGTTTTCTGTGATGGACTTAGCTTCCGGGTTTAATCAAGTGGCTATGGAAGAGCAGGACCGTGAAAAGACAGCATTCATCACACCAATGGGTTTGTTTGAATGTCTTCGGATGCCATTCGGATTGACAAATTTTCCTGCCACATTTCAGAGATTGATGCAAGGAGTGCTGGGAAATCAGATGTTCCAGATTCTGCTTGTTTATCTTGATTACATAATTGTCTACAGTCAGACTTTCGAAGAACACTTAGATAGGTTGGATGTTGTTTTCTCAAGGCTGGGGAAGCATGGCCTACGTTTGAAACCGGAAAAGTGTCACTTCTTCAAGAGGGAGGTCAGGTACTTGGGACATTTGGTCTCTGAGCATGGAGTATCTCCAGTACGCAATAAACTGTAGTCTGAACTAACACAGATACAGTCAATGACAGTGAATGTTACAACTGTAAATAACATGCCGCATTTTAAACAACCGGACGAGTGTAATTTCACCCAACCAGCCGAATGGCTGACATGGAGAAGGAGGTTCCAACGGTTTAGGCTGGCTGAAAAATTGCATAAAGAAGATGGCGACATACAAGTCAGTTCGTTACTGTACGCAATGGGGCAGGAATTAGAAACTGTCATGAGAACATTCGCACTTACAGAAGTAGAACAAAAGAACTTTCACCCTGTCATGAGTAAATCTGATTGCTACTTTCGCCCAAAAGTAAACTATATAGAATATAGAGTGGCATTCCAACAACGGGCACAAAAACATGAGGAAGAGGAAGATTGGTTATGATAACGAAGATGACAGCTTGGGTTCTAACATTGAAGTGGATCCAGTGATAAACTTGAGCAATGTCGACCTTCCGTGGGATGCTCTGAAAGAAGGGAATAATCTGAATAAAGTTACGGGTTAGCCACTGTTGGTGACTGTGCACAGCAAGGACAGACTACAGGGAGTGATTCGTATGAAAGCGAAGAGCTGGACACGACGGATGACCCTGACTGGCAGCCGCAGAATGAAGGAGATCTAAATGATAACAACAACCCAGGAGAAGGTAAATGGTTAATTCTAAATTCATATGAAAGAACACTAACTAATATATATGAACACTAAACAATGCATGCATATATACATACATATACACATACATAAATATGCAGCCAGATCCCTATTAAATTGTCATGTTCACACCTAGTGTATGTGTGGCTGTCATGAGTCAAAATTGCACACAAAAATTACAATAAAATCAATACGTAATTTATTGTAGAATTGATGTGTCAAAATCGTTTGGTTCAAGCAGTGGTTGATTGGTGAATTATTACAGTTACTTTGCAATGAATTACATTATATATCAACGAATAATGTACCACGATTTCTTTCAGATCCAAGGAGAGTGGAAGGAGAGCCAGTGTTGAAAAAAAGCACGTAAAGCGACCCAACAAAATGGAACTGCAATATTAACAAGTCTTAGAATGCAGGGGAAACAGTACAGAGGAAAAAAGAAAACAGATGAAGGCGAATGCGTGGTAAGTGAGCTCAAACTTTAGTCCGGTAACTACCTCCGTTTACAGGTATAGACTCCGGAGCCCAGTGCAATGTAATACCACTGGCACTGTACGAGATCGCAACCATGCAGAGACTTCGACCAGCGCAACATGACGCCTGCAAAGTCAGTTAGTTGGTTGTTGCCGTGATGACCGCATCAGGTATCGCCCGTCTGACGTTGTTCAACAAGCTCACGAACACAACCAGGCAGGTCAAAGCAAATACCTATTGCTGTGGTGATTAATCCTTACCCCCGCCATCACTTAGAGACATATGAGGTCTGCACGCCTGAAGAAACCATCTGTTGATCCTGACATATAAACAATTACCGACCAGTGTCGAACTTACTATTATTCTCCAAAATAATCGAAAAGGTCGTTTTACACCCGCCTTGAACAACATTTGCGAGAAAACAATCTGCACGAACCATCGCAGTCTGCCTACAGGAGGCAACATTCAACTGAAATGGCACTCATCAAAATACAAAGCGACATCCTCGAAGCACTTGACAATGGACGAGTTGCTGCACTTGTTCTTTTAGGTCTCACGGCGGCGTTCGACACTATTGATCACATCATCCTTGTCGAGTGTCTGGAACACACGCATGGCATTTCCGGCGATGCCCTGAAATGGATGGAATCTTACTTGCGAGACCGAAACCAACAAGTCATCACTGGTGATGCCGCCTCGGCCGATGTCTTATTGAATATGGCGTTCCACAGGAATCAGTGCTAGGCCCGAAACTGTACTCGCTATATACCTGTCTCATGATGCAGCAAAAACACTTGTTCATGCTCTCGTATCATCAATACTCGATTAATGCAATTCTCTATTGCATGGCCTGCCCGTGAATCGACTTGCGAATATGCAACGTCTGCAGACCTCATGCGCGAGCATAATCACAGACCCAGTCGCCGCTCGCACATCACTCCCGTTCTGAAGTAGCTGCTACACTATCTTCCAGTGCACCGCCGGATACAATATAAGATCATGTCACACATTTTCTGTGCTATCCACCACCAAGCACCGGATTAATTACCTGAGTGGTCTGCTGTCCATATACAGACCAACACCCTCACTACGATCCGAATCTACCATCTCACGGTCATCGCACCTTCACTAAACCAGCGCAACTCTGTGGAACAGTTTGCCCGCTAACATTAAAAACTCTGACAGCTGCGCCAACAGGAATATACAAAATAGAATGATATGTTTACCGGCTTTAATCTTATTCAATATTTATTACTATTATTTTTTCTAATGCAATTCCTTGTATACCTTAATTTATTTAATTTATAATTATACCATTTTAATCCCATTTAATACTTATAATTGTATGGCTCTTAATGTAATTGATAATTTAAATTATTGAATTCCAAGTATACGTTTTAGTTGTAAAGCCTTTAAATTTAAATTGTGCTTGTATTTTTAACTGCTTAATTTGATATATGATTTTTAGTTGTATTGCTCTTAATTAATTAATTATTTAAATTATTTAACTGCGTATATATGTTTAGCTGTATTATTATTATATTGTAAAGTGCCATAGAGTACTATGTGATTATGGTTCTATATAAATATCGTATTTATTTATTTATTATGGATTGCAAACTGGTAGACAATACATCGATACGTGGCCAACAGATATGTATCAGCATCAAGCTGATGAAGTACAGAGATAACGACGAGCTGAACTAACCGGACACATGCGCATCAGTGTATGTGGTGGATCGCGCAGTTCCACCAACCACTAAAGACGCAGTGATCTCACAGGTCATAGAAGTATTCAGCGATGGTATAGGTTTACTCGATGGCGAACACTACATCAAGATGTGAATGATCACAAGGTACAACAGCAAATCACAGCGATGATGCAGGTCAATAACTGCGACATACGTTTCCAGCTTGATACCGGAGCAAATATAAACACAATCAACCAAACATGTGTATGCAAAGAACAAGTGCGAAAAACAAACGAGAAGTTAGTGATGTGGAACGGCACAAAAATCGTTGACACGGGGTCATCTATAAACCTGTTAGATGAAGAAACATTCAGAAGTCTAGTAAAATGTCCGACACTGACTAAGGAGCATAACCCAGTCATCCCATATGCAGGGAGACCAATGAACATTCGGGGAAAATTCAGTGCAGAGATCAGTGGAAACAATGCGACAGTTAGCAGCACAGTATATGTGACGAGTGAAGGGAAAGGCAATCTCCTAAGCTATGAAACAGCTGTACTACTTGGATATGTCCCTGAAATATGTGAAGTAAACGAAGTGGGGGAATCAATACCTGAGAAAACAACCGATCGCTACTCAAAACTGTGTGAGGAGTACAGCGACATCTTTGAAGGCATTGGCAAACTGAAAGGTGTCCAAGTCAAGCTGCACATTGATGAGACGATTCAACCTGTGCAGAATCGGCATCGAAGAATTCCATACCACATCAGAGAGAAAGTTCAAGAAGAGCTAGAGAAGCTGGAACAACTCGACATCATAGAGGAAGAGGTAGATGTTCCAACACCATGGGTCAGCCCAATAGTCGCTCAGCCCAAACCGAAAAAACCAAATGAACTTCGCATATGCGTCGATATGCGTGAAGCAAATCGAGCTATCCGACGTGAACGTCACGTGACACCGACGGTTGATGACGTCATCTTTGAACTGAATGGGTCATCGTACTTCACAAAACTTGACCTGGACAAAGGGTACCATCAACTAGAACTGGCACCCGAATCAAGGTACATCACTATGTTCAGTGCAAACCAGAAACTGTGGAGATACAAACGACTGATGTTTGGCTTGAGCTCCGCAGCAGAAGTTTTCCAGAATGCCACCCAGACGACACTACAGGGCATCCCGAAAGCGTTCAACATCAGCGATGACATTCTGGGACATGGTCGCATACAAGCTGAACATAATGACAACCTCCGTCAAGTCTTTGAACAGGTGAGAGCAACCAATCTTACACTCAACAGAGAAAAGTGTGTGTTCAACCAGAGACATTTGTCATTCTTTGGACATGTCTGGAGCCCAGAAGGAGTGTCAGCGGATCCTCAGAAGCTGGAGGCCATCAGAAAAATGAAGACTCCGGAGAATGCAGAGGAAGTGAGATCGTTGCTAGGAATGGCTGGCTACGTCTCTCGCTCGATACCGAACTTTGCTACCATCACCGAACCTTTGAGGAAACTGACAAGATCGAAGGTTACCTGGGAGTGGGGAGAAGAACAGGGCGAATCCTTGAAGAAGCTCCGTGATCTCCATCAGTCACAAAGAGTAATGGCATACTATGACCCCACGAAATACACTGAGCTGATAGTGGATGCATCTCCAGTAGGACTTGGCGCAATCCTAGCACAAAAAGAGTCGGAAGAAGAGGAAGGAGGCAGGATAGTTGCGTATGCCTCAAGAGCCCTGTCAGAAGTAGAACAGAGATACAGCCAGACGGAGCGTGAAGCGCTAGCGGTAGCATGGTGAACCGAAAAATTCCATCTCTACATCTATGGAAAGTCTGTAGAGATCATCACAGATCACAAACCTCTTGAAGGGTTATTTAACAACCCGAGAAGTAAGCCGAATGCTAGGATTGAGCGTTGGCTAATGAGAATGCAAGACAAATATGACTACAAAGTGACATATCGACCTGGGAAGAATCCAGAAAACCCAGCAGACTACATGTCAAGATACATGGTAGAACGAACACGACCAAATGCCGAAGACAGTAGATCTGCGAAGGAGGCAGAACAGTGTGTGAATTTCATCGAAAATCACGCAATACCAAAGGCAATGTCGGCAGAAGAGGTCAAGAAAGCAACTCTTGAAGATAACACGCTAAAAAAGGTGATTGAAAATCTGCAGAAGGGCCGCTGGAATGAACATCCTAGAAGTGTAGACACTGACACAATGAAGACTTTTAAGAAGCTTAGAAGTGAACTGTCAGTAACCAGAGGTGGACTTCTGTTGAAGGGAACGAAGATGGTTGTCCCGACAAAACTCCAGGAAAGAGTAGTAGAACTGGCGCATCAAGGTCACCAGGGGATGGCGTTTGATCCGAGAAAAGGTGTGGTTCCCGGGGATAGATGTACTAGTCGAGAAGAGGGTGAAGAGGTACATGGCCTGTCAAGCCAGCACACATCTACCGGAATCATCGATGGAACCGTTGAAAATGTCAAAGTTACCGGAGGGACCATGGCAACATGTTGACATTGACTTCTGTGGTCCATTCCCGTCAGGAGACTATTTGTTAGTTGCGATAGACGAATACAGTCGTTTTCCAGAAGTGGAAATCACTAGGTCCACATCTGCGTATTCTACGATCCCGAAACTGGATAAGATATTCAGCACTCATGGCATACCGGAAGTGGTGAAATCGGACAATGGACCTCCATTCCAAAGCTCCGAATTCAAATCCTTTGCGGAGTACACAGGTTTCCAGCACAGGAAAATAACACCAGAATGGCCGCAAGCTAACAGTGAAGTGGAGAGATTCATGCGAACACTCGAAAAGGCGATTCGTTGCGCAATACTTGAAGGAAAAGTGTGGAAATAGGAAATGTACCGATTTCTTCGCAGTTACCGAGCTACGCCACACAGCTCGACGGGAGTATCTCCAGCGACGGCGCTCTTTAACAGGAACATCAAGACAACCCTACCTGAAAACAAAGACGCATCAAAGTCTGACAGAACCATGAGAGTAGCAGATGCGAGAAAGTCTCGAATGAAGCAATATGCTGACAAAAAATCTCCAACCAGGAGACATAGTCATGATGAAACAGAGGAGAACCAACAAATATTCTACTCCGTACCAACCCATGGCCTATGAGGTGGTGGCTAGACAAGGACCGATGATCACAGCTAGGAATGAACGACATGTCGTTACTCGAAACGTTTCAAGGTTCAAACCGGTGAACGTGAAGATGGAACCGCCGATGGAAAGTGACTCGATGGAGGACCATTCCGTGAACGATGATATCCCAACTGAAGAGAGTGAGGCGGAAGACACAGTTTCTCCGAACAGGGCGGAACGACCTAGGTACCCATCTAGGTCCACCAGGAACAGAAAACCTGCTTGGATGAAAGACTATGTTAATAGACCTTAATCATTCACAGCTACAATAATGCTGTTTGATTAATGGTACCATGCTAGTCTTTTGGCAGCATGTGCTAGTAACCTCTGCTTCCAAAATGAGGACTGCATTAGTTTGTGTATGAACACTATATATAGTGATGCTATCAGTCAAGTAATTATAAGAAATTAATTTTGACTTATGTGTATGAGACATTCACAAGAACATTGAGAAGAGTCGGTGAATAAGAGACATTCAATGAAACATTGAGTTGAGACTGTGAATCAGAGATTTTCAACAGGACTTTAAGTTGAAATTGCTCACTTGTGTAATGATGTTGCGTTTGCAATTGTGTACATTTAAGGAGAATGATGGTATAACTAATCAGAACTGACGATCATTGATTTTAAAGAGAGGGATGTAATGTCGTGACTGTTCACAGTAATAATATGAAATAATACATTATCCCTGTGTCTGGTTTTACAAGAGAAATAACGTATGCTCCCGAGACATCCGGGGAGTGAAACACATGGCGTGAACCAGAGCTAGTGTATACCGAGCTGCGTCACTCTACGAATTAACATGGAGAAGCCATTTTGTAAATTGACGTTCAGCGCCACCAAGTAGGGGGCAGCTACAACTTTCACCAGCGCCTGGTAGTTCTAATCCGCATGCGCCAACTATCTAGTTACATTTCCGGGTGAAAGGGCAATCTGCATAAACCTCTGTCGATTGGGTTTCATCCAATCTGCTACACATACACAAAACATTTCTCGAATATTTTTATTACTAATCTATTGTATATCGAGTTAGGTCACATTACGAATTAGCACGGAAGCACCATTATGTAAATTGACGTTCAGCGCCACCACGTAGGCGGCAGCTACAACTTGTTTGAGCGCCATTTGGACACGGTAAACAATCTTACAAATATCACAAGAGTACAGTGACGTAAAGGTTTTTGTAACTGTCGGTCTGGTAAACTGGCTAACATATCATCAAAAATACTTATTATCAGGATTATATACAGTTATTTTGAATGTTTACCATAGTTGCAGTCATTTGTGTCAGAGACAGAGTAGTCGGTTCAACTCCGAGGCTGAGCAAAGACAACACAGTCACAGTGCACTCGATGGCTGCGAAAATATTCTGTGCGTTGTAAATTAACAACAGTTATTTGTGCCGTTATCTGCTCTATTTATATATTACAATGTAGGTGGCTTACGTAAGTATGATTAATTTTTTAGATAAATGAAAATCGTAGGAAATGTCGTTGTGCAACGTATGGATGTTAAACTTGTGTCGTTGATACATAAGTTATAACTACCGGGTAGGTTAATATTCTCCATGCCAATGGCACCGGTAATGTTCCATGCACAAACGTTTAAACATGCAATAGTTCTGGAAACGGCGCTTTTTAAAGAAGAATTACAAAATACTACATGTGAAATGACATGGACATTGTCATTGTGTCTCATTACGGTAACCATGCATGGCTTAAGCAAAACATATCCATCAAGTGCACTGACAGTGACATTCCGGTGATGAAGGGGACATATCGCTCAGTCGTCCCGCTCTGTCTCTTACAACATAATTTGCTATTATTCAGTATCATATTATATTGAATGAGAAGCATTATTTTTTGGTATTTAACAATGACTGCAGCTTGTATATTTTAATGTGCTATTAATTATTTCAAATGATCCTTATTCAGGCTTTATGTGTTGTTGTAATTATGTAGTTTTACTTAGTCTTACATTAGGAGTTAGGGCTGTGTTTTTACCATTTGTGTGTTACAGATGGGCAGAACATAAAATCTACAATTTTATTCATATCATGCCTATGGGGTCTTTCTACTGTTTTAAAATGTAATGTTGAACAGAGGTAAGTTTCTTGTAATGTGGCATATTTGTGCAGTTTGTATTATTCACATAATGTAATACAAGTGTAAAGTGTAAGATGTAATGTAATTTTTCATGTGTCTGTAGTTACAAGTTTCATGCTACATACTTGGTGTGATTGAAATAGATTAACTAATTTGCTAGTATTTACTTACATTTTTTAGTGGTAGGTAGAGCAAAGGTGAGATTTGGTTTTAATACTTATACGCATGTAGCTGATTTTACTATTTGTGTGTTACAGATGGGCAGATCATAAAATCCACAGCCTCGAATTTGAAGATATATTCTTATTCGTATCATTATACGTGTGGGGTCTTTATGATGTTCACATTCTTATTTACTGGATGATGTCATAATTTGCCTTAATATTACTGCATTTCTATTATTTGGAAAAACTACATTATTAATAAAAATGTAATATTGAACAGAGGTAAGTTTCTTGTAATGTGGCATATATGTGCAGTTTGTATTATTCACATAATGTAATGCAAGTGTAAAGTGTAAGATGTAATGTTATTTTTCATGTGTCTGTTGTTACAAGTTTCATGCTACATACTTGGTGTGATTGAAATTGATTAACTAATTTGCTAGTATTTACTTACATTTTTAGTGGTAGGTAGAGCAAAGGTGATATTTTGTTTTAATACTTTTATGCATGTAGCTGATTTTACTATTTGTGTGTTACAGATGGGCAGATCATAAAATCCACAGCCTCGAATTTGAAGATATATTCTTATTCGTATCATTATACCTGTGGGGTCTTTATGATGTTCACATTCTTGTTTACTGGATGATGTCATAATTTGCCTTAATATTACTGCATTTCTATTATTTGGAAAATCTACATTATTAATCAAAATGTAATATTGAACAGAGGTAAGTTTCACGTAATGTAGTATATTTGTGCACATTGTATTATTCACATAATGTAATACAAGTGTGAGTTGTGACTTTTCGTGTGTCTGTAGTTGCTCTGGTAAATTATATTGAAAATGTGTTACTACTATTTTAATATATATGTTTACCCTTTGCAGAACACTGCCCAGCCTAGTATCATGGGTTGAGTATTGACACAGTGTCATCCGCTTGTCACGAAGCGAATGGCATCAGTGATGACATCCAAGCATGATACATGCGGTGGTTCATATTGCGTAGTAGTCAACTGCCACAATCGAGGGTCAGGGTTCCATTTCTTTAGGTTTCCAAAGGAACCTGAGAGGTAAGTTTCAACGTAATTCATTTGTTGAGTCCTGCTTTATTAAACATGTTTTGAGCCTGTGGATGTGTATAAGGGTTGGGTTAAATTGCAATTGTTAGTTACAATTACAGATTAGTAATAAATTTACTGTAAAATGCAAATATAATTATATAGTGCATAGGCTGGGCACAACTAATTGTTTTTATAAAATTGAAGATTATATGTACCATTGCTGCTTATTTTTAAATACCTGGTCTGGTGAATTCATACATGGCTGTAGGTGAAACAGGTAGAACATACATTTTCAAGATACATTGGTTATTTGCTTGCCATCATTAATTTGTAATTACCACAATTTAATTTTATTACATTACATAAAATAATATATGTTATAATTTAAATGTTGTCATCATTAGTTAATGTTTACATTTACTTGTATATGTTTTTGACTGATGTTTCTTGATGTGCTTTATGAAGGGTCTTTATGGGGTCATGCATTTTTGGTAAATACAATGTGTGCACAGTCACTGATGTAGGGCACTATGTTTATGATAGAAGTAAACGATGGCTGCTTAACATTCAAAGATGTGACCTTGAAAAAACTACTGTGGAGTATCGGAGGCAAAACATCCGTGTCTGTCAAGACCACTTCACCATACAATCTTTCATGACTCCTGAGAAGACAAATTTGACGTGGAATGCAGAGCCGACGCTTTTCCATGGTGCAATTGAAAATGTGATGAAACTAATTCCACATCAGCGATCTTTGCCAACATGTAGTACCTCAGCCTGTCCACTTGTACGTATGCCTGTACGTGAACATAATGATCACAGTTACTATAGAGCGAGGAGTAAAGATGAGGCAAAAAAAAAAAAACTGCTGAATCTGTCCTGGTGGATTGTGTGGTTTCTGTAAGTATACAAATCTTCACTTCATTAGTTCCCAACACATACAATCACACAGCAGGTGGTGTATACATGTATAAGCATTTGATTTTAGAAATTGGTGTTATAATTATCTCAATGATTTGCAGGAACTAGTTCGCCTTCAATGGCATAAAGGTACTACTAGTAGGCCATTGCAACCCCCTGCAACATTACTCATCTCACCAGAAAGTGTGTCCGATGCGGATCTTTGGGAATGAGCAAAAGAGCATGTGATTTCTTTTTGTCGCAATTAAAGAATTGCAGCTGGTCCAGTAAAGGTATTTTTTTCTTAATTATTTTACAATGGTCTAAAGTAGTTTATAAATACATTCACAAAATGTGTCTATTTAATTAAATACTGATGTTGTGCTTTGTAAAATTCAAAACTGCATCTTAAACAATGTGTAAAAAATATGTATATTTTTCTGAATGAATCCATGTCAAACTTTAGTAAGATGTTTAAAGTAATTATACAAACATGGAAAGGAATTACATTTAGCTGCAAGTATTTGTTGTATGTTAATGTAGGGCATCGGTGGAATAACCATGACAAGGCTATTGCACTGGCTTTGTACTTCAGGAGTCACCAGGCATACCGTGTGTTGAATAAATTGTTTTCCATGCCGTCGGCAAGCACGTTGCTACGATTTGTCAGAGGTATTCGAGTTACAAGTGGAATGTCAGACAGCATTTTCAATCTTCTCGAAATTAAAAGCAAAGTAATAGATGACCAGTCAAAGTGCTGTGTGATTGTTTTTGATGAAATGAGTCTTCGGCAACAGCTATGCTATGATCGTTCGCGAGACACAGTTGATGGTCTGGTGGAGATGCCGAAAAAGCAGGCGCAACCCTGCAATGAAGCACTGATTTTCATGGTGCGAGGTCTGACTGTAAATTGGAAGCAAACTATTGCTTTCTATTTTAGCAGAAATGCTGCATCGCCTGCCGACCTTGATCGATTGCTAAGGATTATAGTTGAAAAACTTCTTGCCATCAAATTGCGACCAGTAGCAATGGTCTGTGACCAAGGTTTGAGCAATCGGTCATTGTACTGTTACTTGGGTATCGCAGTGGATAAACCATATTTTGAGGTAAATATGCATGCAATTCGGCTGAGTGTCATATAAGATAATTAAATAATTGGCATTTTTGTTGTGTGAGCAAATACATAGTAAATTGTAATAACATTGCACATGTAAACACTTATAACATTAAACATATGTTAATACATTTTATGAGTAACTGTACAAATACATTTTAGTGCCATGGAACAATCATATACGGTTTATATGATCCACCCCACATATTAAAAAGTGTCAGAAACACGCTGAAGAAACATGACATAATCTTCAATGACACGAAGGTAATATGCATAATTAACAACAGAGCTATCGTATACACTATCTATGTTAACATGTTAACCTTGTTATTGCCATTACATATTGGATAAGGTTGTTGCTATATGGTGTCCATTTTGCATTTTTAATGATTATCAACAAAACTTTGCTTACTATACACTTTGAATATGCCATCGAATTTGGTAAGCACTTATAGCAATGTATTCCATATCGAATCTTATTGCACTTTTTATTGTTATATGAAAAACGCATCTTATACTATGTTCTTTGGCATGTTATTTGCTATGTATATATGTTGTACCAATGTGACACAATTTCTTAACATTGTTATCCTAAATAAACATCCATTCATTCATTATTTAAATCCTTCATTTATTCAACATGTCATCAAGTTGAACAATTGATATATTTGCATGGCTCAATACTTTATGAATCATGAACAAAGAAAACTTATATATTTTGTATGTGCAGGTAGCCTCATGGGAAGATGTAAAGCAGTTTTACCTGGCAGTCTGCAGATTGTCGGTAAAATTGGCTCCCAAACTAACTTCTAAACATATTTATCTGCCTCCCTTCTCACCGATGAGGGTAAGGACATTGCCAGTTTATTTACCTAAATATGTATGTATGTGTGTATTGGTGTGATGACCCATGTCTAAATTAATTAATATTCCTTTAATAACGTTGTGATATGTTCTAAACATGTTGTAAATTTATTAGGAACTGTCATGGACAAATATGTAATCTGTGCAATTTTTTTATTAATCACATTAAAGTTTTACGTTATAAATTGTTTACAGGTCTGTCTTGCAGCACAGGTGTTTTCCAACACAGTATATGCAGGGATGAACATCTTGGCCTCCCTTGGCAAACTGCGGTGTCAAGCATACATGACAGCTGACTTTGTGAAGAAAGTCAATGATGCCTTCGATGTGTTAAACGTAAGATCTTATGGAAAGAAGGCTGCCTCACCCATTTCCGCAAATAGTATTCAGCATCTGAAAGTCCTGTCAGATATGAAGGCAGATTCTGAAAGCTGGTATGTAAATGTAAAGGGTAAAAAATATCGGCCACCCTTATCCAAGACATTAATGTAATTACCGCTATTTATGATGGTTTGGTAAAGAAAGGCCCTTTGAAATTTCTTCTTACTGGCCGCTTAAATCAAGATTGTATTGAAAACATATTTTCCCAAATTCGATCTAAGGGTGGACACAGATTCAATCCCTCGGCACGAGAGTTTCGCTTTGCATATAGAAATTTATGTTCAACTTTGATGCTGGCTAGCATTCCATCCGCAAACTGTGAGTATGACGAAGATGTCATGCTCACAAGTTTGTCACATCTGTCCAGTGAAGCATCTAGCGATCCTGCAGACAGTGATGGATGCAATCCAGCATCAAAGCGGCTTACAACGGAGCCTGACATGAAAGATCATGTAATTTCAAGTATTGATTTTGAAAGCACCGCTGCAGTTACTAATGTGCTCACATATATAGGTGGATATTTGGTGCATAAAATCCATGATTTCGATTTTTCTTGTGATCACTGTATGAGGGCACTGTTGACAACAGAGACAAATGTAGTAGAAGAAGGACATATGTACATGCATCTTAAAGCGTACAGTCATGACAAGGGTGCATTTGGTGGTTTGACTGCACCATCAGCACAACTTGTGCACATTTTGAAACAAGTGGAACATACATTTTTACTATACATTGTTGATCTGCTTGCCAGCAGTGGTCTTTTAAAAGGACTGGAAAAACTTGTTTCAAATCGTGTTGCACTGTCCACCTTACAAGTGTTTTCTTCGCATTATTTCGTTGTTAAGCAATTAGTTAACTTGTACTTAAGATGTCGCCTGCATTATTACTTCAAATTTGAAACTAGACGACTTATGCAAGTTACACACAAGCGAAACCGAAAAGCTCAGGCTATTTTGCATAAGTAAAATATGCTACCATAACCATTGATAAATGGTGGCCAGTATTATCAAGTATGTTGTGGGATATTTTAAGTGTGGCAATACTTTCTGTAATAGAAAAGTGTTTTGTGTGTTATGTTAAGGGGAGATATGACAGGTGCAATGATGTTTTTTTAAATATGTTACTAAAATGTGCTTAATTCGTATTTCATTAGCATTGTAAGTTTACTATAATTAAAGTTAACTTTATTGACATACATCTAAATTAGTTTTACTAATGGATACAGCTTGCATCTACCATGTAATCAAATAATTTGTTTGTAAAATTTAGAGGGTTAACAAATAAAATGTGTTTAAAAAATAAAAATTTACAATATATCTTTGAAAATTAGGGGAA
Organism: Lamellibrachia columna; assembly: GCA_963662155.1. NCBI lineage: Eukaryota > Metazoa > Annelida > Polychaeta > Sabellida > Siboglinidae > Lamellibrachia > Lamellibrachia columna. The sequence continues at coordinate 36,093,340 of OY759265.1, forward strand.
AAATATTCTAATGTGTTGTAATTTTTTAGAGGGGCAATAAAACTTTGATACATAGACCATTTTGGTTGTTGCCATGGAAACGAGGGTCTGGCATGAATTTTTCATACTTTATTTCACTCAGAAAAACCAATCTACATTTTGGGCATACAACATTGTAGTAACTATGCTAGACGTTTTGTGTTTTTAGCGTGAAGCGCTAGCGGTAGCATGGGGAACCGAAAAATTCCATCTCTACATCTATGGAAAGTCTGTAGAGATCATCACAGATCACAAACCTCTTGAAGGGTTATTTAACAACCCGAGAAGTAAGCCGAATGCTAGGATTGAGCATTGGCTAATGAGAATGCAAGACAAATATGACTACAAAGTGACATATCGACCTGGGAAGAATCCAGAAAACCCAGCAGACTACATGTCAAGATACATGGTAGAACGAATATGACAAAATGCCGAAGACAGTAGATCTGCGAAGGAGGCAGAACAATGTATGAATTTCATCGAAAATCACGCAATACCAAAGACAATGTCGGCAGAAGAGGTCAAGAAGGCAACTCTTGAAGATAACACACTAAAAAAGGTGATTGAAAATCTGCAGAAGGGCCGCTGGAATGAACATCCTAGAAGTGTAGACACTGACACAATGAAGACTTTTAAGAAGCTTCGAAGTAACCTGAGGTGGACTTCTGTTGAAGGGAACGAAGATGGTTGTCCCGACAAAACTCCAGGAAAGAGTAGTAGAACTGGCGCATCAAGGTCACCAGGGGATGGTCAAGACAAAGCGTTTGATCCGAGAAAAGGTGTGGTTCCCGGGGATAGATGTACTAGTCGAGAAGAGGGTGAAGAGGTGCATGGCCTGTCAAGCCAGCACACATCTACCGGAATCATCGACGGAACCGTTGAAAATGTCAAAGTTACCGGAGGGACCATGGCAACATGTTGACATTGACTTCTGTGGTCCATTCCCGTCAGGAGACTATTTGTTAGTTGCGATAGACGAATACAGTCGTTTTCCAGAAGTGGAAATCACTAGGTCCACATCTGCGTATTCTACGATCCCGAAACTGGATACGATATTCAGCACTCATGGCATACCGGAAGTGGTGAAATCGGACAATGGACCTCCATTCCAAAGCTCCGAATTCAAATCCTTTGCGGAGTACACAGGTTTCCAGCACAGGTAAATTACACCAGAATGGCCGCAAGCTAACAGTGAAATGGAGAGACTCGAAAAGGCGATTCGTTGCGCAATACTTGAGGAAAAGTGTGGAAGCAGGAAATGTACCGATTTCTTCGCAGTTACCGAGCTACGCCACACAGCTCGACGGGAGTATCTCCAGCGACGGCGCTCTTTAACAGGAACATCAAGACAACCCTACCTGAAAACAAAGACGCATCAAAGTCTGACAGAACCATGAGAGAAGCAGATGCGAGAGCAAAGTCTCGAATGAAGCAATATGCTGACAAAAGAGCGAAGGCGAAATCCTCGAATCTCCAACCAAGATACATAGTCATGATGAAACAGAGGAGAACCAACAAATATTCTACTCCGTACCAACCCATGGCCTATGAGGTGGTGGCTAGACAAGGACCGATGATCACAGCTAGGAATGAACGACATGTCGTTACTCGAAACGTTTCAAGGTTCAAACCGGTGAACGTGAAGATGGAACCGCCGATGGAAAGTGACTCGATGGAGGACCATTCCGTGAACGATGATATCCCAACTGAAGAGAGTGAGGCGGAAGACACAGCTTCTCCGAACAGGGCGGAACGACCTAGGTACCCATCTAGGTCCACCAGGAACAGAAAACCTGCTTGGATGAAAGACTATGTTAATAGACCTTAATCATTCACAGCTACAATAATGCTGTTTGATTAATGGTACCATGCTAGTCTTTTGGGAGCACGTGCTAGTAACCTCTGCTTCCAAAATGAGGACTGAACACTAGTGATGCTATCAGTCAAGTAATTGTAAGAATTTTGAGTTATGTGTATGAGACATTCACAAGAACATTGAGAAGAGTCTGTGAAAAAGAGACATTCAATGAAACATTGAGTTGAGACTGTGAATCAGAGATTTTCAACAGGACTTTAAGTTGAAATTGCTCACTTGTGTAATAATGTTACGTTTGCAATTGTGTACATTTAAGGAGAATGATGGTATAACTAATCAGAACTGACGATCATTGATTTTGAAGAGAGGATGGATGTAATGTCGTGGCTGTTCATAGTAATAATATGCAATAATACATTATCCCTGTGTCTGGTTTTACAAGAGAAATAACGTATGTTCCCGAGACATCCGGGGAGTAAAGCACATGGCGTGAACTAATAAAGTGTTTGTTAGAATCAGTCCGTCTGTCTAAATGTATGCTTAGACACTAAAGCGACACCCCAGTGGAACGATGGCGACACCCCAGTGGAACGATGACGACACCCCAGTGAAACAAGAGCTAGGAGTCGCCAACCAACAGAGCCGCAGTGACGTCATCAGTGGGTGACGCCAGGCCGAGCAGGGCTACAATCATCATGAACTTTTCCCATAAAAAGAAAAGGGGGATGTTAAAACTGCACTATCGCGAATCCGGTTCGTTGATGTCCTAATATGCAGTGTATGAATAGTTTAAGCAATATCCACAGTCGGTTTAATTAAAACGTGCATAATTTTGTTAAAATCATCGAAAAAATTATCTTTAGTCGTTATATCTGGTAAGGCTCAAAATAGTGGATATTCAAAACGGTAAACATTTTATGGGGTCAAGGCTGATCATGGGAGTGACTTCCATCCTCTTGCCGATCACATGACAAAGTTGACATTTCACCAGGGGCGAAATTCGTGAGTTTTCAGCGTTTCCATTTTCACTTCAATAAATGCTGCATGCAGAATTAAATACTTTAATAGTTTGTGTGACGATTTCACAAAAACTACATAATACGGAAAAAAAAATTACTAAATGGACTTTATATACTGGGGCACACATTTAAACATGCTACACTAACTTGGCTTTCGGCTGTTACACGCAGCGGCTCGCATCTCTGCTCGCGATACGTCGTCGGAAATATCAGATGTGTTACAAGTGTTACGTTCACACAATAAATGTATTTTGACATACATTACCTTGCGTCTACCGTATGCAAACTAGCTTATTAACAACAGTAGAGAGAAGAGACGTTGTTGGACGGCCGCGAGTTATGTTGTTGATTATATATTAATAATCACATGGAAATATGGAGAATAAAGTTTGTAAAAATATGTTTTGATATATAATATAACACGGAATATTTTCATGATATTCATACCCAAATAAAAACAACTTTGCATGCTTACCATACTTTATTATTGAGCGTCTGCTGGTGCGTGTCTCGTTCTTCGCCACGACACAGTAATTGCCCTTTTATGGAAGATGTATGGTAAGCCAGTCTTGTCATAAAAGTAGGAATAATTAAAACGTTAAATATACGAGAAGACTTTAACTACATTAACGTTATATATTCAATACAAGTGTGTTCTTTTAAGCGAGTGGAAGAGCTATGACAAGCCTGACTTGTCATAAAGCTGAATAATTTGAATGAAAAAAATAACAATATGAACATGAATTTATGCAACTCACCAGGTGCATAACAATTTTTATGAGATAACCAAGACAGGTTGTCGTTAAACTTGCCCTGGGTGTCCGAGACTACACCGGAACTATTTGGCCAAATAAATTGTATTACTCCGCGCTAGCCAGCCAATCACGGCTTAGCGGAAACCAGTTCAAGCCGGAGCCAGTAGCTTGAATCTTTCACTCCTGATTCAGTCTCTGCATTGCGAAGTTGTGACTAAAATTTGTCTCTCGAAATATTTTGTGTTTTTACCAACCGTTTTCAAATACGTTTTGAGAGTCCACACTTCGATCTGCGTCTACTGACTTGCAGGAGGAAGATCGCCTCAACACTCGTTTCAGCTGAGTATCGTTTCATTTGTTATTACTTCGTCGGTTGACTCGTGGTTAATTTGCTCTTGTTTCGTTTTATGTTTAAACTTCCCGCAATCGGCCATTCAATATGTCGGCGGCGAAGTCGGATCTAGATGTGCTTGTGCTTGGGCATAGCCATGCGTATTGGTTGGGCGCGTTCATAGAATCTGCGGGTCTACTTGACGACTTGGAAAGACTAGGTCATACATGCACAGTTCGTTTTATGGGTCGAAGGGGAGCGTCCGTTAGAACTTTCCGAGAACCGGCGACCATGACCCGGATTTCTGCCCGCGTCCCCGACATTGTCGTTACCCTCCTTGGGGGCAACGATCTGGATGGGAAGTTTTCCCCACCTCCAGAAGCAGTGGGGTCGCAACTAGGTAGATTAGGCGATGAATTGTTAGCTTTAGGTGTCCGTCAGGTATGTTTTTGCCAAATCGAGCGCCGCAAGAAATGGCGCCATTTCGATTTTGATACGGGTGCGGCTCGCGTTGCATCCGCTAATACTGCGTTACAGTCAGCATGTGAGGGGCGCCGTGGTCTGTTCTACTGGAGCCATAAGTACCTTTGGAACAGCCCGGCGAAGGTTTTCCGCCAAGATGGCGTGCATTTATCCGATATAGGAAATTTCCGGCTTTTCCGCAGCATTCGGGGGGCAATTTTCAGAGCAGTTAGTCGGATTGTCCAACAGCTGACTGAATCCTAAGTCATCACACTATTCGCTAACCCCGCGGAACTCAGACCAAGTTGTCTTCCGTTTCACCCTCACTAGTTCTGGTATTTAACTTAAAAATTATCAACTTGTTAAATCACTAATATCCCGTGCACCAGGTAAGCCCTGCCCCCCCCCCCGGGTTACTTTAATTAACATGCAAATTTAGCCACATTCAAGATACGTTTCATTGTCGAGCGCTAATTGCCGGTAAGGTATTCATAATTAAGGGTTTTTTATTACACGCTTTAGCCTTATTACAGTCTGAACAGCATTCGCCTCAGTACCAATGATAACTCAATAATCCTGATGACTCTTCGTTATTTTGTATGTCATTCATGGATATCGTTCTACTTTTTATATATGTCACCATGGGTGAGGTTCCCATATTGTTTCACATTGACACACACCCAGTTATGCATCTCCATGGGCGGTGTTCACTTTACTAATGATATTTACACCTTGACGTTCCTAAATTGTGGGCGGTGATCCCATAACAGTCCGTGGTGACACTTTACACGTTCGTGGGCTCTCCCCCCACCCCACTGTTTGTGGTGACGAGGTAGCGTCTATGTCGCTGTACACGTTGTTCTTCCAAATGAAGATGATTCCAAATTTGTTTTTGTGTCACCAGGTTCATTGTTCGATTTCATAATATTGTTGTCATTTTAGTGTTGCTATTATTAACAGTGACACAACGTCTTACTGCGATGACACTTTATTTACTATCGTGGTTGGTGACCCCCTAATTAACTGTGGTTGCAATTTCTGCATTGATATACTATCATGGGCGGTGTCCCCTAACTAACTGTGATTATAATTTTACATTTATGTACTAGCGTGGGCGGTGACCCCCTACTTAACTGCGTTTGCAATTCTTGCATTAATGTGCTATTGTGGGCGGTGTCCCCTAACTAACTGTCATTATAATTTTGCATTTATCTATTAGCGTGGGCGGTGACCCCCTACTTAACTACGTTTGCAATTCTTACATTGATGTACTATCGTGGGCGGTGTCCCCTAACTAACTGTGATTATAATTTTGCATTGATGTACTATCGTGGGCGGTGTCCCCTAACTGACTATGGTTACAATTTTGCATTGACGTACTATCGTGGGCGGTGTCCCCTAATTAACTATGATTACAATTTTGCATAGATGTACTATCGTGGGCAGCGTCCCCTAACTAACTGTCATTATAATTTTGCACTGATGTACTATCGTGGGCGGTGACCCCATACTTAACTGCGTTGCAATTTTTTGCATTGACGTACTATGGTGGGCGGTGACCCCTAAACAACTGTGATTATAATTTTGCATTAATCTACTATCGTGGGCGGTGTCCCCTAACTAACTATGATTACAATTTTGCATTGATGTACTATCGTGGGCGGTGTCCCCTAACTAACTATGATTACAATTTTGCATTGACGTACTATGGTGGGCGGTGACCCCTAACCAACTGTGATTATAATTTTGCATTGATCTACTATCGTGGGCGGTGACCCCTAACCAACTGTGATTATAATTTTGCATTGATCTACTATCGTGGGCGGTGACCCCATACTTAACTGCGTTGCAATTCTTGCATTGACGTACTATCGTGGGCGGTGTCCCCTAATTAACCGTGATTATAATTTTGTATTTATCTACTATCATGGGTGGTGTCCCCTAACTAACTGTGATTATAATTTTGCATTAATCTACTATCGTGGGCGGTGTCCCCTAATTAACCGTGATTATAATTTTGTATTTATCTACTATCATGGGTGGTGTCCCCTAACTAACTGTGATTTTAATTTCGCTTTGACCTACATATTTAACTGATTGTGCAATTCTCGCATTGATCTACTATCGTGGGCGGTGACCCCTCACCTAACTGTGATCCCATTTCGTGTTGATCTATCGTGGGCGGTGACCCCACAACTAACTGCGATTCCATTTTCTGGTGATCCATAGTGGGCGGTGACCCCTGTAATCCCATTTAGTGTTGCTATTATTAACAGTGACACAACGTCAACTGTGATGACACTTTATTTGCTATCGTGGGAGGTGACCCGAACTTCTGGCACTTTTGCGTCGATGTACTTTCGTTGGCGGTGACCCCCTAATTAACTGTGTTTGCAATTACTGCTTTGATGTACTATCGTGGGTGGTGTCCCCTAACTTACTGTGATTATAATTTTGCGTTGATGTTCTATCGGGGGCGGTGTCCCCTACTTAACTGACTCTGCAATTCTTGCATTGATGTTCTATCGCGGGCGGTGACCCCCTAATTAACTGTGATTACAACATTGCATTGATCTAATATTGTGGGCGGTGTCCCCCTAACTAACTATGCTTTACAATGTTGCGTTGATCTACTACCGTGGGCGGTGACCCCTTAAGTAACTGTGATTCCACTTTGTGGTGATCTATCGTGGGCGGCGACCCCCTAAATAAATGTGATTACAACTTTGCATTTATCTACCATCGTGCGCGGTGGCTCCCTAACTAGCTGTGCTTTACAATGTTGCGTTGATCTACTACCGTGGGCGGTGACCCCTTAACTAACTGTGATTCCATTTTGTGGTGATCTATCGTGGGCGGTGACCCCCTAATTACTTGGTTTCTGTCTTGTATTGATGGGTTATTATGGGCGGTGACCCCCGCCCCAATACAATGCTTTTAACGAGTAATGTGGTGGCAGTTTCCAAGCGTTTAGCCGTTCACTCAGTATTGGCTCTTCCACAATGTGTTGCAGGATGGCTCCATCTAAGAATGTTCGTCGTGGACGACCTCTGCGCCACAGCCCGGTGGCAACAAGGTCGCGAGCGGCGGCTAGCCGCGCTTCCGTTGCACGATCGGCAATGGGCCACATCGTGCAGCACCTTGACGACGAGCCGGCTCACCAGCAGGCCATTCATCCGGTAGCGGGCGCAGCCGTGGGTCGAAGAGGTACAACGGAGGAGCGCTTGTCGAGTATGGAGCGCCGGCTTGAAGCTTCTGACAAGATGTTGCAGGAAGTCCACGCAATGGTGCGTGGTCTGCAACAACTGCCTGCGACCAACGCCCTACCTGCGCCGCCTCCAATAGCGGTCCCTGTGGCAATGGCGGCGTCTGCCGGGGGGAGCCCATCGCTCCGCCCTTGGCTAACCTTTGTCTATGGCCGCAGGGCGGCCATACACCAAGTCGGGTGGCATCATATGCGGCAGGCGCTCCACCAAGCCCCGTTCCAAGACCAACGTCAGCCCCGTGGCCAGAGGCCATATCTTCAGGTATCCATACAGGCAATGAAGTACACACTCTCCCCAGGGCATCCCCGAGATCTAGTAGCCTCGTTTGCAACTTCAGCCCTATCCCGTCATTCCCCCCGTGTCTGACAAGCTCAAAGCCCAGATTTGGTCCGGGGACTATGTTAGTATTTCTTCATTGTTGCATGACTCCTCACCACAAAGCTATTCTGTGTCAGTTAGGCCAGGCAGTGACGACGAGACCCCCACGTTCTGTGTCGCCCCTAGGGCAAGGAGCAGCACTGTGTCATTTGACCAATGGCTGCAGGGTTTCGAAATTTACATGTCTGTCTTCCTACTTCAGCCGCAACACATGGCAGAATCACACAACATGCTCATGTACATCCAGACGGTTCGTTCATTATATGAGAAAGGTTCAGACTGGCGGTCGTATGACGAGGCATTCCGGTCGCTTCGTCAGGCTAACAACTGGGGGTGGGAATCGGTTTGCTGGTACCTGTGGATGAATGCATCCGAGAGTCGCCCAGCTGCCACACCCAGTGGGGCCCCCTTTCGTAGCACGGGTAAGGTCAGCTGGGGTAATGCTAAGTGGCCATCCACCAAAACCTGCTTCGCATACGATCGGGGGGAGGTCTGTAACGCAGCCACCTGTCGCTACACACACACGTGTAGACGCTGTGGCGGCCCCCACTCAGCGGTACACTGCTATAGGCAACAAAGCAAACCCAATCCTGCCCGACCGACATCAGCCACCGGCAACCCTGCGGCCCATTCGTCGACTGCCAGTTCGCGACCAGCCGTTTTCAGGAGATAGTATGCCTACCCCAGTCTCTCCCGACGCACTTAGAGATATCCTTGTCGGCTACAATCATAATCTTTTTCCGTATCTTCTCAATGGCTTACCAGCATAACGATATAAAGGGGTCACTAATTTGATGTCCGCCGTGGAATTCCCTGCAGTAATAAACAGCAAGATAGGAGCTGCGCTAGGCATAATCTTAGGTTCTTTTAATGTAGAGGGTTCCTCTGTAAATGTAAATACGAAACTATACAGGATGCTATTAGGCTCATCAAACAGCAACCCAGCTAAAGTGGACATAGCATCGGCTTTTAGGATTATTCCAGTCTCACCACTAGACCGACCACTTCTGGGTTTCCAGTGGAAGGGTAAGTTTTTCATGGATGCTGTCCTTCCGATGGGGGTCTCCAGTGCTTGTGCAATCTTTGAGCTTTCAGTACAAAGGTGGAGTTCAGTTGCTTTTAGAAAGTATATCTGAATTGCTTAACAGGTTAGGTCGTGGTGGGGTGGTCACAGGTTTGTGGGTGACCTTGTGGCGAAATGGCCCCACCTGTTTGTAATTAAATTTGTGTATTGTGTATCCTGTCTGGTTTGCTTTGAGGAGCTCACATTCCTGTTAATGTTCTTCCCAAAGTGGCTGCGTGATAAGCAGTCCACTTTGCAATAAAAAACGTCATTTATTTGGCCTGTTTCAATTCACTGCTACATCGGACTTGTGTTGGTTATTGCATAAATATGAATATGAACAACAGAATATTGTGTTTATAAAGCGTGAATTTTTTCTTCTTCAGAATCAACCCCCCCAAAAAAAAGAGTACTTCCAACTTACCAAAAAAAAATATGGCCCTGATATAAATAACATACACTTTCACTTTAAAAATGAAATTGTTTTCATCATTTTCCATACAAAACAAATTTCTTATGAAAATTCACAATGGTAAAATTCCATTTTGATAAGTTCTTTCAAATGTGTTTACTATTAAAAGCAATTCTCAAAAAAAAACTTGGAAATTATATTACCAGCACCTAGATACATAATTTTCCAGAAATATAAACTTTTGGAAAAAACCTCAGTGGTTTTTCAATGTCGACGAAACACGGATTTCGACCGAACATGTTCCACCAAAAATTGTGGCGCCGCGGTGGCGTACACCGTTAGCTGTGGCATCAAACAGGTCACCAACCATTTCGATAAGTGCTTTCATGCATGAGTAAACAAATGTTTACTTTTAAAAAAATTTCAAGGAAAACTTGGAAATCATATTACTAGCCCCTAGATACATTTCAACTTTGGTTTTTCTTTTAACTGTTTCAATAACACTTTTTATAAGTAATGAAAATAATTCCTCCTACAACAGTATATCCTTTATATATGACTCTTGTGGGCACTGCATATGACACGCGCACGCAAACGCACAAACACAACTTTTAAAATGTCATTAAAATGAACGTTTTCTTTTAAACAAATGAAATGTCTTTGTGGTCATTCAATCGTTTTGATTTGCTCAAAATAATAATTAAAAGTTAGTCTCAACAGCTAAAATATATGCAACTAGTCCCACTAATTATCCAAGAGTTATGACAGACAACAAACGGCCGAGTGACGTTCATTCATTTATTGTCAGTACGGCTTGACATGGATATAGGTTGAATTGTACCGGTTTCCTCGTCTTCCGCGACATGGTTCGGATGTTAAATATTCGTAAGTTTTTCACCCAAAACAACTTTTTTAATAATTTGTTTGCATTGAATAGATGAAGTAGTTGTTCGTGATTTGGTATATCGATCTCTTGCACAAAATGTTTCTTCAGATTTTTATTAAAGGGCACATTCTATTAAGTAGGTTGAATTCTACGCCGACCAGTACACGTTGTATATTAGTACTTTGTGGTAAACACAACTATTGGCGACGAGGATGAGATCGTTATTTGTTATCTATATCAAAACTGTAGAACATTCATAGACTTTTAATGTTGAACTGAAAAGTATTTCCGAGTCGACGTTCGTGAGTTTTGACCGCAATTAGACCACGGCACTGGTGCTGCAACGTGTAATGGCTAATGCTATAACTGCGGGTCTAGTTTCGTTACTGATTGTTGACTAACTCGACGATGGTTGGGCTCATTGCCATTGGTGCACTGGATGCATTTGACCCATCGAGTTTTGGTCAACATAAGTTGAGCGTACGGAGCTCTATTATATCGCCAACAACGTAAAAGATGAATGGAAGGTAGCCTGCATTCTAAGCTTGATGGGCTACGAGATGTACGGACTTCTGAAAAATCTGTGTACTTCACAGAAACTATCTGAAATAGGACTTAATGACCTCGTAAGAATCCAAACCACTCGTGGATCGGCGAAAAACCCGATCGACGATTAGTCGTGGGTTCGATTTTGTGCCGACAGGAGCGGCCACACATGCAACTAATTTGTCTTGGATCGGGCATCCGGAATCCACGACCGTCATGGATCAGCTGAATAGCCGACTCACGACGGTTTGGTTGTATGTGTAGCCCGGGCTTTAGAAGACTATCTCTGCAGTGTGGATTTGGTTGTAGTTTAACTACCACCCTCAGGGATCAGTTTGTATTTGGCCTCAGAAACTAACGTGTCCAACAGAGACTGATGAAGGACAACAATATAATGCTTGATGTTGCCATTGAAACTGAAAAATTGGATGAAACTGCTTCTCGAGACTAGGACTGCAAGGAAAGTCAGTCACAACTGCTGATGTTAACCGGCTGCAGGCTAAGCGTTTACAGAACAAGCGCAATATTGCAATGGTGTTGTACCGGAAAATTGAAAATGGAGCTAGATACGGGAACGGTTCAGTGAGATCCCGACGAAGGCCACTCCTGTGCGGATGAAGACCTATACTGGTCAGAAGCTGGCACCATTGGAGTGATCAATGTCAATGTGATCTATGGATCCCAGACTCAGCAGCTTGACTTGTATGTTGTGCCAGAAGGAAAACATATTCTATTCGGATGTGAGTGGCTTCGTAACATCCAGCTTGACTGGCTGAGATACTAAGCCTCAATGATTCTGTGGACATTCCACCCAGTTCAAAGCTAGAACGTAACACACTTCTGAATAAGTATCAAGTCATGTTCCATGGAGGGCTGGGCATCCTCAAGGATCTCAAAGCAAAATTGATCGTTCCAAATTCTTCAATGCAAGAAATGTACCGTATGCCTTAGGACCGAAAGTTGAGGCGGAACTGGATAGACTCGAACAGTCTGGAGCACTTTCCGAAGTGGAGTACAGTAAATGGGCAGCTCCCATTGTACCAGTTGTTAAAACTGATGGTAATATTCGCATTTGCGGTGATTTCAGGGTGACAGTGAATGGTGTACTTCAAGACGTCACGTACCCGCTTCCCAAGATAGAGGATATCTTCACAAGGTTGCCTGGCGGTCAGCATTTCACCAATATTGACCTAACCCAGGCATATCTGCAAATGGAGGTCGATGAAGAATCAAAGAAATATCTGACGGTGAACACGCATATAGAGGACTTTATCGGTACAGCAGGTTACCGTTTGGCATAAAAACTGCACCTGCTATCTGGCAACGAACAATTGACAAAAGTACTCCAAGGTATTCCTGGTACAGAGGTCCTACTTGACGATGTAATCGTCACTGGCAAAACAACAGCTGAACATCTGTCAAGGCTGGAAATGGTCCAGAAGAGACTGCAGGAAAAGAAGGAAATGTGCTAGGAAATGTACACTTTCCATGACCGAATCAACTACTGTGGGCATGTGGTCGACAGATGTGGACTTCACAAGATGCCGGAAAAGAAAAACGCCATTGTCAACGCTCCTGCACCGTCGAATGTGTCACAGCTGCGTTCGTATCTTGGCCTTGAGAACTATTACCAGCATTTCTTACCCGATCTCGCCACAGTGCTGAGACCTCTCCATGAATTGCTTGAGACAGACAAATAGTGGAATTGGTCCAAATCATGTGATGTGGCCTTCTGGAAGTCCAAGGAATTCGTGACTTCTAACCTTGGGTTGACACACTACGACCCGAGTTAGCACCAAGTCCACAGGACGATGCATCGCAGGCTACTCTTAATTGCAGTCACATGTCATGCCTGCCAACTCAAACCAATTGCCTTTGTTTCACGCAATATGATGAAAGCTGAAAGGAAGTATTCTCTAAAAGATAAACAGGTACTGGGTCTAGTGTGGGGTGTAAAGAAATTTTAGCGATATGTCTATGGCCGAAAGTTCACGATCGTAACAAATCATCAACCCCTGACTTCAATTCTTAGTCCGGAAAAGGGAATTCCAGTGATGGCGGCAGCTTGAATGCAACATTACGCTCTGTACCTTGCCACCCATGATTACTCCATTGAGTACAGAAACAGAGAGAAGCATAACAATGCAGATGCCCTTTCCAGACTACCACTTGCTCTGAGAAGCGATGATGAACTATTGGTGGACTCTGTGGTTATTTTCCACGTTGAACAGATCTCCCACCAGTAACCAGTGACATGGTGAAATCTGCAACTAGAAAGGATCCTGTGTTGAGTCAAGTGTGTGATGCAACCATACAAGGTTCGCCTGAAACAGCTCCAGAAGGACTTGTAACTATCCAGAATAGACGGAATGAACTCTCACTACATCATGGATGTGTCATCTGGGGAGCTAGAGTTGTGGTACCACATAAGTTACGGCCACATCTGTTGGAAGACACAGGACACCTGGGAGTTGTGAAAACGAAGGCGCTGGCCCGCAGTTACATATAGTCGCCAGGTATCAAGAATGATATTGAACAGTTAGCAAAACACTGCAATGGATGTGAATGGTGTCAGAATATGCCAAGGCAGACACCCCTGGGAGTGGCCATCTATTACACGAACTGTTGAAAATCACCAGGCTAAGCAGCACTCCGGTAATTGCGTCACCCGGCAACTGCAGGTTGGACTGCCTGTGAAAGCTAGAGAGTACGGGAAAGACCAGAAGTGCAGACTGGGAGTGGTAAATGCGAGAAATGTGCTACTATCATATCTGGCAGTAGTCGCTCTGGATAACATATGGAAACGCCATGTTGATCAGATAAGAAATTCCCATATGTTGACAACTTTGGAATTCCCTTCAACCAGTGCTAACCCTCCAGATGTCTCCGCAGCACCAACGAATATTGAGATGACCCCTAATTTTGGCAGTCCAATAAAACAGCTGAAGCATCTTCGGATCACCATTTAGCTCGAACTCCAGAACACCCATTGCACACCATAACGGATGGATCTGTAAATCACTGACATGTTTAATTCAGTCAGTGTGGTGGTTAGTATTGTGACGGGGCATAATAATCCCCTAAACCATAAAGGCCAGGGTGTTTGGTCACAGCTCGAGTAATGCTTAGTTAGCATTAAAAGTATTTTTTTGATTGGTCATTGATTAGTCGTTTGAGAATATACACATGAATGTCTAATTGTTTAATTACTGCTGCAGTGAGCCACTCATACATGAACATTGTATATACTATTCTAGCGTAGACAGTCACAGAACTTTAAAGTAATAATGGACGGTAACATGTAAACTAAAGCTTCCCCTTTGGCCTCCCACGTAACGACATCCTAGATATATCACTGTTAAGTACTGTGCTGTCTGTAGCAGTGAGTTACTTTCACCATGTCTTGTTTTTATGCTTAGAGAAACACATCATAATATATCCATAATCCTCACTGTGGTGGTGTTAATGCTGTATTAACAAAATATACAATCAGTGAGTGATAATATATGTTCGCAGTGGTTCATGTAGCAGCATCATAAAGACAGCGGAGGTCATCAACACCGACACAATTCATGATATATCCATAATCTTTACTGTGGTGGTGCTAAAACTGTACTAACAAAATAAATAGTCAGTGAGTGATAATATATGTTCGCAGTGGTTAATGTAGCAGCATCATAAAGACAGCGGAGGTCATCAACACCGACACAATTCATGATATATCCATAATCTTTACTGTGGTGGTGCTAATGCTGTATTAACAAAATAAATAGTCAGTGATGTAATGTCGTGACTGTTCACAGTAATGATATGCAATAATACATTATCCCTGTGTCTGGTTTTACAAGACAAATAACGTATGCTCCCGAGACATCCGGGGAGTGAAGCACATGGCGTGAACTAATAAAGTGTTTGTTAGAATCAGCTAGTCCGTCTGTCTAAATGTATGCTTAGACACTAAAACTGGCGACGAGTAGTACAATATGAACATTGAGATACTAAACGGTCCCTGTATGCTCCCTGTAGCTATATGACTCGCACTTGCGCACAGACTGTATTGCAAATGGTGAACACAACAACGTAGTTTGAACATGTTTCTTTATTGTTTGTCATGTTTACAAAGTTCAGTAAAGTGGCGTAAAACAAATGGACAGAGTTCTTATCTATAAAGAAACATTACATGACGTTAATCGTACAGCACTGACATTGGAAGCGTGTGCGTGCACTAGGACTATTTGAGCCGGAAACGCGATAGTAGGCCTACCACACCGCCAATAACATTGGACAATACAATCTTTCAAAATGAAGATGAAGTGTCCTATCGTGGGTTGTGAATTCGAGACAGCAGAAGCTGAAGATGGCGCCATCATCGCTGCCCTTCTCAACCTTCACGCCAGTTCGCATGCAGCCTCTACTCACGCTGCCGCTGCCCAGGCTACTCGAGCAGAGAAACTAAAACGACCAACTATATCATCGGCCGGATCTAGCGAGGAGTGGGCATATTTCGAGACCCGCTGGGACGAGTACCGCAGGGGCACCAAGCTCACGGGTGGAGATGTAGTGGTTCAACTACTGGAATGCTGCAGTGACGAGCTCCGAAAAGATCTCATACGTGCAGCTGGGGGCAGCCTATCCGGTAAGCCAGAGCAAGATGTTTTGATGGCCATAAAGATGCTGGCCGTGCGCAAGGAGAATACCATGGTCGCCCGCGCGCGCTGCACAATATGCGACAAGATCGTGACGAGGCTATCCGATCATTTGGAGCCAGAATAAAAGGCCAAGCAGGCATATGCAATTATGTCACACAATGTCCCTCATGCGCAGCCGACATCAACTATACGGATGCCATACTTCGAGACGTACTCTCCCGCGGCATAGCCGACCAGGAAATACAGCTCGATGTACTCGGGGATCAGAATCAGGATATGACTCTCGAAGAGGTGCTGAAATTCGTGGAGGCCAAGGAATCTGGCAAACGCTCAGCATCCAGACTGCTGAACTCGCAAGGTGCAGAATCGGTGGGTAGCACATACCGTCGGGGAAAACAACAGGATGTCCGAGATAGGATGACTGACTCAAGCCCATGCAGCTACTGTGGTGAAAAGGGCCATGGTAGAAGTGCTCCGCTCCGCATCAGAAAAACCGAGTGCCCCGCCTACAATCGTACATGCCAGTACTGCAAATTGCAACATCACCTGAAAAAAGTATGTCGCAACAAGGAGAGGTCAAAGGCTAAGCCCCAAAGGACTGATTCAGGTGAATGTGAAGGCGCAGTATTCGATGCATTATGTGCTGCTACAGAGATTGGTCATGAACGCGGGAGGCGTTCCATAATACTTGACCATCACCTCTATAACAACATATGTGACAGGTGGATGCAACAAGCCTCACGACCTCAACCATTCATCAAATTAGACATTTGCGTGGTTGAGGAGGACTACAAGGATCTGGGATTTGAACTGAAAATCCGTACTCGACCCCTATCCTTATCTGCCATGGCCGACACAGGCTGCCAGAGTTGCCTCATTGGAATCGGGGCAGTCAGCCGCCTCGGCCTAGCACGTGAAAATCTCATCCCCGTCTCTATGAAGATGCACGCCGCGAATAACAAGGACATCAGAATCCTCGGAGCAGCCATACTTCGGTTCTCTGGCAGAGACAAGGACCAAAACAGACTAGAGACACGACAGGTCGTATACGTGACTGACAGCTCTGACAAGATGTTCCTCAGCCGTGAAGCATGCGTAGCACTTGGCATGCTCTCTAAGACGTTCCCAACAATCGGAGAGACTCATCAGAGAGACCATGCCCATACTGTTGGCATCACTACTACGTGTGACTGTCCAAAGCGACAACTACCGCCACCGCCACCAACGAAACTACCTTTCCCGGCGACTGAATCCAACCGAGAGAAACTACAGATGTACTTGGTCGACTACTATAAGGCGAGTACGTTCAATACATGCGACCATCAACCCCTCCCCATGATGAAATGCTCCCCAATGAGGCTCATGGTGGACCCAGATGCTGAACCAGTGGCCTCGCACAAACCGATACCCGTACCACTCCACTGGCAGAAGGACGTCAAAGCGGGACTAGACCAGGATGTGAGGTTAGGGGTAATCGAGCCAGTCCCAGTGGGCACGCCGGTCACTTGGTGTCACATAATGGTAGTGTGTGCAAAGAAGACGGGCAAGCCCCGCCGCACAGTGGACTTCCAACCACTGAACACCCACGCGACACGTGAGACACACCACACCCAATCACCATTCCACCAAGCCCGCGCCGTCCCACAGGGCAAACTCAAAACGGTATTTGATGCTTGGAATGGTTACCACAGCGTGCCACTTCACCCGGACGATCGCCACCTGACAACGTTCATAACGCCATGGGGCCGATATAGATACTGCGTTACTCCACAGGGGTACATTGCTTCTGGTGACGGATATTCAAGACGATATGATGAAATCGTAGCCGACATCCCCCAGAAGACAAAATGCATAGACGACACACTTCTGTGGGCAGACACAATGGAGGAAAGCTTCTTCCAAGCCATCCACTGGCTAGACGTTTGTGGCAAAAATGGCATAACATTGAACCCAGACAAGTTCACGTTCTGTAGACCAGAAGTAGAATTCGCAGGGTTTGTGATCACCCTGGACAATGTGCGCCCTTGTGGAAAATACCTACAAGCCATTCGCGACTTCCCCACCCCCAGAAACATTACAGACGTTCGGTCCTGGTTCGGGCTCGTCAACCAGGTGGCGTATACATTCAGCATGGCTGACCGGATGCAGCCCTTCAGACACCTGCTGAAACCCGATAACCCATTTGTGTGGGACGACGAACTAGACAAACTCTTCAAGGAATCCAAAGACATTATCACCGATGAGATAGAGAAAGGTGTCACAATCTTTGACAAGGATAAGCCGACTTGCCTTGCCACAGATTGGTCCAAAGATGGTATCGGTTTCTGGTTATTACAAAAACATTGCACTTGCACTAAGAGCATACCATTCTGCTGCCCGGATGGATGGAGAATCACTCTTGTCGGAAGCCGCTTCACCCACCCGGCCGAGTCTAGATATGCCCCCATCGAAGGCGAAGCTCTGTCTGTGGCCGACGCCCTCGATAAGGCAAGATTCTTTGTCCTCGGATGTGCAGACCTCATCGTGGCAGTGGATCATAAACCACTCCTTAAAATACTCGGTGATCGGTCACTGGACGAAATCGCAAATGCACGCCTGAGAAATCTCAAAGAAAAAACACTCAGATACAGGTTTCGCATCGTACACATCCCCGGGGTACAAAACAAAGCAGCAGATGCCATGTCTCGGCACCCATCGGGTACCCCTCATCCAGACAAACTACACCTCCAAGATGACATCACACCCAATGATGATGATCCATCGAACTTGCTTTCAACCATGACGATCCAACACGCATTCCTAGAAGGCATTCGCACGAACGAGGACACTATAGATCACGGGAACATAGATGATGCAGTCAGGAATGCGGCGACCTACGCACTCGAGTCTCTTCAATCCATCACATGGGACCGTACAAGACAAGAAACGGCTAGTGATGAGAACATGCACCTACTCATGTCCATCATCGAAAACGGTATGCCGAAGTTCCGCCACGAACTACCTATACCACTCCGTGCCTACCACCAATTTCGTGAGCACCTTCACACAATAGACGGTGTAGTCATCTACAAGGACCGGATTGTCATACCGCCGAGCCTCCGAGAGGACGTCCTATTGGCACTCCACTCTACGCACCAAGGAATATCTGCCATGACGGCGAGGGCCGAATCATCCGTGTTCTGGCCCGGGATAACACCAGCCATTGCTGCCGTCCGCACAAACTGTAGCGACTGTAACAGAATGGCGCCATCGCAGCCCAGCGCTCCACCAACACCCCCCGTGTTACCGGTCTACCCGTTTCAATGCGTGTGCTCAGACTTCTTCACCTATAAAGGCAACAGCTACCTGGTCATAGTTGACAGGTACTCAAACTGGCCCATCATTGAAAGGACCACAGGCGGTGCAGATGGTCTAATTGACAGCCTACTCCGCTCATTCGTGACTTACGGAATCCCAGATGAACTAGCATCAGACGGCGGCCCGGAGTTTACTTCAACAACTACCCGCCTCTTCCTCAAAACCTGGGGCGTACACCACCGACTTTCATCAGTTGCATTCCCGCATAGCAATTACAGAGCTGAAATCGGTGTGAAGACCGTCAAACGCCTCATAACCAACAACACTGGTACCAATGGGGAACTCGATACAGATGGGGTCCAACGCGCGATCCTCCAATATCGGAATACACCTGACCCAGATACAAAGTTATCCCCAGCGATGTGTGTATTTGGACGACCGATCAAGGACTTCATACCTATACTACCCGGTAGGTACAAACCACACGAGACCTGGCGAGAGACACTTGTTGCTAGAGAAGAGGCCCTGAGAAACAGACACATGAAAGCGGCTGAACACTGGTCAGAACACACGAGACGACTACCACCCTCGTCATTGGCGACCTCGTGAGAATACAAAACCAAACTGGCCCTCACCCCACGAAGTGGGACAAAACGGGCCAAGTCATTGAGGTACGCCAATTCGACCAGTATGTAATCCGAGTCGATGGATCTGGGAGAATAACAATCCGGAACAGGAAATTCCTGAGGAAATATGCGCCAGTACGCATTGCTACACCACGTCTTACCATTGATGACGACCTTCAGCATCATGCATCACGTCGCACTTCACAACCTCAACCTCGACGACAGAAGGAACCCACACACACCATCGCAACTCCTGCGAGATGGAAAGACAATGTGGAGAGCCCCAAGAAAACTGTACCACCGGCAGTCGCCACACCATCGTCTGCTATTGTGCCCGACATACCACCTACTGCACCTATGGATGAAGACAGTGCTATAAATGTGCCCACAAGTACCCCAACACCGCAGGACACCCCAGCTCCGACCATGACCCCAACGGCGTCAACAGATGTCGCTCCAGAACTCGAGAAGATTCCTACCCCTACCATGCCAACACGCGTCTCACGTTATGGCCGCAACATCAAACCACCGAATTGGCTGGAAGACTACGAAACCTAAGAGACAATCATCAGTCTTCCTCACTACAGTCTAAAATAAGTAATGAAGACTTGGAGGGAGAGAGTACAATATGAACATTGAGATACTAAACGGTCCCTGTATGCTCCCTGTAGCTATATGACTCGCAATTGCGCACAGACTGTATTGCAAATGGCGAACACAACAACGTAGTTTGAACATGTTTTTTTATTGTTTGTCATGTTTACAAAGTTCAGTAAAGTGGCGTCAAACAAATGGACAGAATTCTTATCTAACGAGGATGTTTAGACCGCTCATGGGAGAACACGAAACAGTCGGAGCAGGCACTGCATTCGACAAATCGTTCTAAAATGCGACAGAAGTTCGACGCAAAAACGAACTTGACATAGAAAACATCGACGGCGGCGCTCGTCAACGTCACATGTGCAATGTCAGCGAAAAGGGCAAGTACAACAACACTGTCACTGCTCGAAGTTTGAACTGACATTTTCGCTAAAACAAAACATGGCGACAGCGTTACCCCAGTTTCCAGCGTTTGACATTTCGGGGCCAGCAATCGGTCTATGGTGGGAGAAGTGGCTGTCACGTTTCAAATGGCTGCTGATTATCAGCAAAATAACGGAACCAACCGACAAGCGAGCCTGGCTGTTACATTTTGTCGGCGAATCAGTCAATGATATCTTTGACACGATACCTGACAATGGCACGGATACAGAGTTTGACAAAGCAGTAGACAAACTCAACGACTATTTTAAGCCAGAGGTAAACAGAGAATATGAAGTGTTCAAGTTTCATCAGTGTGAACAGAGGGCAGATGAGTCTATTGACAGTTATTGCACTAGACTGAGAGAACTAGCAGCATCGTGTCAGTTTCATGAAGTCAATAGAGAAATAAGACAGATCATTACCAAGGGCAATTCCCAGAATCTGAGAATACGAGCGTTGAGTGAGGAAATGACACTGGAGAAACTCCTCAGTGTGGGGAGATCATTTGAACTGTCTAAGCAACAAGCTGAAGAGATAGAAAGAGCAGTATCAGTCTGTGACGATTAGCTGTTAATCGTAATCTGACCCCTGTTGATTTAGTTTGGGATGTTTTCGGTTTGTTTGTTATGCTAATGAGTCCTGCCTTCAATAAATACGCACATGTCTACAATCTTTTATAGCACGTTTTTCTGAGTACAATAACTGTTGTATTCTACCGAACAACAAAGCGTCACATGGTGGCAACGGCGGGATGATTACTGCGTACCAGAAAGGTACAGTTTCGCACAGAATCTCCACTTGAAAAGGCAGAAAGTGACAGTTGTCGTACTGAGCGATAACATGGCATCTAACGCGTTGCCCGTTCCTGCACCGTTAGAAATACACGACACCAACGCCGCTGACAAATGGAGGAAGTTCCTGGCGGCGTGAGAAAACTACGCACTAGCTACGGAGTTGGACGCCAAGCCGCAGGCAGTGCAAGTGGCGACGTTGTTGACAGGCGAAGATGGCCGAGAAGTACACTCGACGTTCCGGGACTGGGCGCAGGACGGAGACGACCGTCGCATACTACCCGTCTTGAAAAGATTCGCAGAATATTGTCAACCACGAAAAAACGTTCCATTCGAAAGATACAAATTCAACAAACGTATGCAGGAGAGCGGAGAACCATATGAACAATACAAAACTGCACTGCGCAAGCTGTCAGAGGCTTGTGAGTTAGACACGATCACCCCAAACGAAATTTTGAGGGATAGACTGATCTTTGGAATTCATGACACAAAGGTACGCGAACGGTTACTGCGACATTTGCCAAAACAGATGAGATTTGTCGAGCGGCTGAAAGCATGACCGAGCAAATGAGGATTGTGGGTCAGTCGAGCAGTTCAGCGACGTCGGTTCATGCACTTCGACAATCGGTCGGCCAGAAAAAACGCGTCAAGAAGAAAGAGACGTCACACACGACTAAGAGCGAGGCAACGAAAGAGTGCTGGAACTGTGGTCGTCAACATGGCCGAGAGTCGAAGGAGTTAAGTCCGGCCTTCGGCAAAACGTGCGACTGCTGTGGCAAATCGAATCATTTCGCAAAAAAATGCCGGCAAAAACGGTCAGGCAGAGCGCGGTAAGGACGATCGGAAAGTCGGAGGAGGTTTTTCCGGTCCGCGAGGTGGCGACACTGGCGATGTTAGACGATTCGCAGTGCGTGACCTTGAAGTTGGACTCCGGGAGCTACATACGCTTCCAAATCGACTCCGGGGCCCAATGTAACGTGGTGCCTCTGAAGCTGTATCAACGAACCACTAAAGACGTGCGGCTGAAGGACGTCAACAGGTGTCAATCATCGATACTTGCGTTTGGCGGTTCTCGGCTGACAGTGGTCGGTGAGGTACACGTTCGAGTCTGGCGAGGCGACTACAAATGCATCCTCGTCTGCAAACTGGTCGACAACGACAACATCCGGCCAATCCTGGGGAGGAAGGCTTGTGTGGGCATGAAGTTGATCCAGTATACGGACAATGATGCGCTACACAAACCAGCGACTCGAGGCAAGCAAGTCTACGCGGTCGAGGGTTCGCTGATCAGCAAGGCAGCTGTCATCGAAAAGTACGCCATTGTGTTTGGTGACGGCATCGGCGAACTAGAGGGCGAGTATCAAATCCGGCTGGATGACGCGGTCGACCCCATCCAGCACGCCCCACGCCGAGTACCAGTCGCTCTGAGAGACCGACTGAAAGCGACGCTGGACGACATGACTCGGGACGACATCATTGAGGCTGTCGAAAAACCCACCGCGTGGATCAGCTCGATGGTAGTGATAACGAAGAAGGACAGCAAACTTCGCATCTGCTTGGATCCGAAGGATCTCAACCGTGCGATCCGGCGAGAAAACTACCAGCTACCAACGACTGAAGACATCGCGACGCGACTGCACGGAGCCAAGGTGTTCACTGCACGTGCGCCTCGACGACTGCTCTTCATATCTGACGACCTTCCACACACCTTTCGGCAGGTATCGTTTCAAACGTATGCCGTTTGGTATCAGTTCGGCCCCCGAAGTTTAAAAAAAAAAAGGCACGAACTGATCGAGGGGTTACAAGGTATCGAGGTCGTGGCTGATGATTTTGTTGTCGTAGGGTACGGCAACACGGTCGACGAGGCAAACGTTGACCACGACAAACGACTCCACTCATTTCTGCAGCGATGTGAGGAGCGAGGGGTCAAACTAAACGTTGACAAGTTCAAACTGAGACAGGAGGAAGTTCGATTCATCGGGCACGTCGCAACGTCTGACGGGCTGAGTATCGACCCCACTAAGGTGAAGACTATCGTTGACATGCCTAACCTTACTGATGTTGCAGGAGTTCAACGCTTGTTGGGATTGGCCCAGTATCTGGCCAAGTTCCTTCCGCATCTCTCTGACATCACGATGCCGCTACGAGAACTTACGAGGAATGACACCGTCTGGATGTGGGAAAGCTCGCAACAGAACGCAGTCGACACGCTGAAAAAAGCTGTCGCAAGTACACCTGTGTTACGTGTCGGCCAAATACATGTGTTCGCCTTTCTTGAATTTTACATCGAGTGTGTATTTCTGTAAACGGAGCAGCATCCGCTGTAACCGTTTAGGTGCACTGCTGAGAGGCTTCAGAATGATCGTTTCCAACGGCTTGTGGGAACCACTACAACAACACGACTTCGTGGCGCGGCCATGGTCCAAGATCGGCGCAGACTTGTGCCAACTACACGGTCGTACACTACTCGTTGTATGCGACTACTACAGCAACTTCTTTGAAGTAGCTCGCTTGAACACGTTTACGACGTGCAGTGTGGTGCGTGAGTTCTTACCGATGTTCGCCAGATTTGGACTGCCCGATGTGCTCGTTACTGACAACGAGCCACAGTTTGCTTCGGCCGAGTTTACAGTGTTCGTGAGGAAGAAAGGAATTACTCATTTGACGTCCTCACCGCATTACGCACAAAGCATTGGAAAATCGGAGAACACGGTGAAGACATTGAAACTAATCTTCACCAAAGCCAAACAGAGTGGTGAGTCCGAGTACATGGCGCTACTCGACTGGAGGAATACGCCGTCCGAAGGGATGGGCACGAGTCCCGCTCAACGACTCATGGGCCGACGTTGTAAAACGTTGCTCCCAACAGCTGGAACGCTGTTGAAACCACGATATGACACCAATGCCGATACACGAGCATTGGCAGGCAGAAAACGACGTTAGTCGTTTTACTACAACCAACACGCGCATACACTTCCGCCGATCAACGAAGGCGCAACCGTTCGTATGAGGCTTCCAGGTAAGAAGACGTGGACACCAGGAACGTGTACCAAGCAGGTCGACTCACGAAGCTACCGCGTGAAGTTAGTGACTGTGACAATTGACAACTCACTTGTCAAAATACTCGTTGACACGGGGTCATCTATAAACCTGTTAGATGAAGAAACATTCAGAAGTCTAGTAAAATGTCCGACACTGACTAAGGAGCATAACCCAGTCATCCCATATGCAGGGAGACCAATGAACATTCGGGGAAAATTCAGTGCAGAGATCAGTGGAAACAATGCGACAGTTAGCAGCACAGTATATGTGACGAGTGAAGGGAAAGGCAATCTCCTAAGCTATGAAACAGCTGTACTACTTGGATATGTCCCTGAAATATGTGAAGTAAACAAAGTGGGGGAATCAATACCTGAGAAAACAACCGATCGCTACTCAAAACTGTGTGAGGAGTACAGCGACATCTTTGAAGGCATTGGCAAACTGAAAGGTGTCCAAGTCAAGCTGCACATTGATGAGACGATTCAATCTGTGCAGAATCGGCATCGAAGAATTCCATACCACATCAGAGAGAAAGTTCAAGAAGAGCTAGAGAAGCTGGAACAACTCGACATCATAGAGGAAGTGGTAGATGTTCCAACACCATGGGTCAGCCCAATAGTCGCTCAGCCCAAACCGAAGAAACTAAATAAACTTCGCATATGCGTCGATATGCGTGAAGCAAATCGAGCTATCCCGACGGTTACGATCATTGATTTTAAAGAGAGGAGGGATGTAATGTCGTGACTGTTCATAGTAATAATATGCAATAATACATTATCCCTGTGTCTGGTTTTACAAGAGAAATAACGTATGCTCCCGAGACATCCGGGGAGTGAAGCACATGGCGTGAACTAATAAAGTGTTTGTTAGAATCAGTCCGTCTGTCTAAATGTATGCTTAGACACCAAAGCGACACCCCAGTGGAACGATGGCGACACCCCAGTGGAACGATGGCGACACCCCAGTGGAACGATGGCGACATCCCAGTGGAACGATGGCGACACCCCAGTGGAACGATGGCGACACCCCAGTGGAACGATGGCGACACCCCAGTGGAACGATGGCGACACCGCAGTGAAACAAGAGCTAGGAGTCGCCAACCAACAGAGCCGCAGTGACGTCATCAGTGGGTGGCGCCAGGCCGAGCAGGACTACAATCATCATGAACTTTTCCCATAAAAAGGGGGATGTTAAAACTGCACTATCGCGAATCCGGTTCGTTGATGTCCTAATATGCAGTGTATGAATAGTTTAAGCAATAGCAACAGTCGGTTTAATTAAAACGTGCATAATTTTGTTAAAATCATCGAAAAAATTTCTTTAGTCGTTATATCTGGTAAGGCTCAAAATAGTGGATATTCAAAACGGTAAACATGTTATGGGGTCAAGGCTGATCATGGGAGTGACTTCCATCCTCTTGCCGATCACATGACAAAGTTGACATTTCACCAGGGGCGAAATTCGTGAGTTTTCAGCGTTTCCATTTTCACTTCAATAAATGCTGCATGCAGAATTAAATACTTTAATAGTTTGTGTGACGATTTCACAAAAACTACATAATACGAAAAAAAAAATTACTAAATGGACTTTATATACTGGGGCACACATTTAAACATGCTACACTAACTTGGCTTTCGGCTGTTACACGCAGCGGCTCGCATCTCTGCTCGCGATACGTCGTCGGAAATATCAGATGTGTTACAAGTGTTACGTTCACACAATAAATGTATTTTGACATACATTACCTTGCGTCTACCGTATGCAAACTAGCTTATTAACAACAACAGTAGAGAGAAGGGACGTTGTTGGACGACCGAGTTGTGTTGTTGATTAGATGTATAATAATCACATGGAAATATGGAGAATAAAGTTTGTAAAAATATGTTTTGATATATAATATAACACGGAATACTTTCATGATATTCATAACCAAATAAAAACAACTTTGCATGCTTACCATACATTATTATTGAGCGTCTGCTGGTGCATGTCTCGTTCTTGGCCACGACACAGTAATTGCCCTTTTATGGAAGATGTATGGTAAGCCAGTCTTGTCATAAAAGTAGGAATAATTAAAACGTTAAATATACGAGAAGACTTTAACTACATTAACGTTATATATTCAATACAAGTATATGTGTTCTTTTAAGCGAGTGGAAGAGCTATGACAAGCCTGACTTGTCATAAAGCTGAATAATTTGAATGAAAAAAATAACAATATGAACATATGAATATGACCAACAAAATATTGTGTTTATAAAGTGTGAATTTTTTCTTTTTCAGAATCAACCCCCCAAAAAAAAGAGTACTTCCAACTTACCAAAAAAAATATGGCCCTGATATGAATAACTTACACGTTCACTTTAAAAATGAAATTGTTTTCATAATTTTCCATACAAAACAAATTTCTTATGAAAGTTCACAATGGTAAAATTCCATTTTGATAAGTTCTTTCAAATGTGTTTACTATTAAAAGCAATTCTCAAAAAAAAACTTGGAAATTATATTACCAGCACCTAGATACATAATTTTCCAGAAATATAAACTTTTGGAAAAAACCTCACTGGTTTTTCAATGTCGACGAAACACGAATTTCGACCGAACATGTTCCACCAAAAATTGTGGCGCCGCGGTGGCGTACACCGTTGGCTGTGGCATCAAACAGGTCACCAACCATTTCGATAAGTGCTTTCATGCATGAGTAAACTAATGTTTACTTTTTTTAAATGTCAAGGAAAACTTGGAAATCATATTACCAGCCCCTAGATACATTTCAACTTTGGTTTTTCTTTTAACTGTTTCAATAACACTTTTTATAAGTAATGAAAATAATTCCTCCTACAACAGTATATCCTTTATATATGACTCTTGTGGGCACTGCATATGACACGCGCACGCAAACGCACAAACACAACTTTTAAAATGTCATTAAAATGTACATTTTCTTTTAAACAAATGAAATGTCTTTGTGGTCATTCAATCGTTTTGATTTGCTCGAAATAATAATTAAAAGGTCTCAACAGCTAAAATGTTCGCAACTAGTCGCACTAATTATCCAAAAGAGTTATGGCAGACA
The DNA here is from genome assembly GCA_963662155.1 of Lamellibrachia columna. Lineage (NCBI taxonomy): Eukaryota > Metazoa > Annelida > Polychaeta > Sabellida > Siboglinidae > Lamellibrachia > Lamellibrachia columna. Next base: position 36,120,796 of record OY759265.1, read on the forward strand.
ACTAACGGCCGAATGACGTTCATTCATTTATTGTCAGTACGGCTTGACATGGATATAGGTTGAATTGTACCGGTTTCCTCGTCTTGCGCGACATGGTTCGGACGTTCAATATTCGTAAGTTTTTCACCCAAAACAACTTTTTAATAATTTGTTTGCATTGAATAGATGAAGTAGTTGTTCGTGATTTGGTATATCGATCTCTTGCACAAAATGTTTCTTCAGATTTTTATTAAAGGGCACATTCTATTAAGTAGGTTGAATTCTACGCCGACCAGTACACGTTGTATATTAGTACTTTGTGGTAAACACAACTATTGGCGACGAGGATGAGATCGTTATTTGTCATCTATATCAAAACTGTAGAACATTCATAGACTTTTAATGTTGAACTGAAAAGTATTTCCGAGTCGACGTTCGTGAGTTTTGACCGCAATTAGACCACGGCACTGGTGCTGCAACGTGTAATGGCTAATGCTATAACTGCGGGTCTAGTTTCGTTACTGTTTGTGGACTAACTCGACGATGGTTGGGCTCATTGCTATTGGTGCACTGGATGCATTTGACCCATCGAGTTTTGGTCAACATAAGTTGAGCGTACGGAGCTCTATTATATCGCCAACAACGTAAAAGATGAATGGAAGGTAGCCTGCATTCTAAGCTTGATGGGCTACGAGATGTACGGACCTCGTAAGAATCCAAACCACTCGTGGATCGGCGAAAAACCCGATCGACGACTAGTCGTGGGTTCGATTTTGTGCTGACAGGAGCGGCCACACATGCAACTAATTTGTCTTGGATCGGGCATCTGGAATCCATACCGTCGTGGATCAGCTGAATAGCCGACTCACGACGGTTTGGTTGTATGTGTAGCCCGGGCTTTAGAAGACTATCTCTGCAGTGTGGATTTGGTTGTAGTTTAACTACCACCCTCAGGGATCAGTTTGTATTTGGCCTCAGAAACTAACGTGTCCAACAGAAACTGATGAAGGACAACAATATAATGTTTGATGTTGCCATTGAAACTGAAAAAATTGGATGAAACTGCTTCTCGAGACTAGGACTAGGACGGCAAGGGAAGTCAGCCACAACTGCTGATGTTAACCGGCTGCAGGCTAAGCGTTTACAGAACAAGCGCAATATTGCAATGGTGTTGTACCGGAAAGTTGAAAATGGAGCTAGATACTGGTTCAGGAACGGTTCAGTGAGATCCAGACGAAGGCCACTCCTGTGCGGATGAAGACCTATACTGGTCAGAAGCTGGCACCATTGGAGTGATCAATGTCAATGTGAGCTATGTATCCCAGACTCAGCAGCTTGACTTGTATGTTGTGCCAGAAGGAAAACATATTCTATTCGGATGTGAGTGGCTTCGTAACATCCAGCTTGACTGGCTGAGATACTAAGCCTCAATGATTACGTGGACATTCCACCCAGTTCAAAGCTAGAACGTAACACACTTCTGAATAAGTATCAAGTCATGTTCCATGGAGGGCTGGGCATCCTCAAGGATCTCAAAGCAAAATTGATCGTCCCAAATTCTTCAATGCAAGAAATGTACCGTATGCCTCAGGACCGAAAGTTGAGGCAGAACTGGATAGACTCGAACAATCTGGAGCACTTTCCGAAGTGGAGTACAGTAAATGGGCAGCTCCCATTGTGCCTGTTGTTAAAACTGATGGTAATATTCGCATTTGCGGTGATTTCAGGGTGACAGTGAATAGTGTACTTCAAGACGTCACGTACCCTCTTCCCAAGATAGAGGATATCTTCACAAGGTTGACTGGCGGTCAGCATTTCACCAATATTGACCTAACCCAGGCATATCTGCAAATGGAGGTCGAGGAAGAATCAAAGAAATATCTGACGGTGAACACGCATATAGAGGACTTTATCGGTACAGCAGGTTACCTGTTGGCATCAAAACTGCACCTGCTCTCTGGCAACGAACAATTGACAAAGGTACTCCAAGGTATTCCTGGTACAGAGGTCCTACTTGACGATGTAATCGTCACTGGCAAAACAACAGCTGAACATCTGTCAAGGCTGGAAATGGTCCAGAAGAGACTGCAGGAGAAGAAGGAAATGTGCTAGGAAATGTACACTTTCCATGACCGAATCAACTACTGTGGGCATGTGGTCGACAGATGTGGACTTCACAAGATGCCGGAAAAGAAAAACGCCATTGTCAACGCTCCTGCACCGTCGAATGTGTCACAGCTGCGTTCGTATCTTGGCCTTGAGAACTATTACCAGCATTTCTTACCCGATCTCGCCACAGTGCTGAGACCTCTCCATGAATTGCTTGAGACAGACAAATAGTGGAATTGGTCCAAATCATGTGATGTGGCCTTCTGGAAGTCCAAGGAATTCGTGACTTCTAACCTTGTGTTGACACACTACGACCCGAGTTAGCACCAAGTCCACAGGACGATGCATCGCAGGCTACTCTTAATTGCAGTCACATGTCATGCCTGCCAACTCAAACCAATTGCCTTTGTTTCACGCAATATGATGAAAGCTGAAAGGAAGTATTCTCTAAAAGATAAACAGGTACTGGGTCTAGTGTGGGGTGTAAAGAAATTTTTAGCGATATGTCTATGGCCGAAAGTTCACGATCGTGACAATAAATCAACCCCTGACTTCAATTCTTAGTCCGGAAAAGGGAATTCCAGTGATGGCGGCAGCTTGAATGCAACATTACGCTCTGTACCTTGCCACCCATGATTACTCCATTGAGCACAGAAACAGAGAGAAGCATAACAATGCAGATGCCCTTTCCAGACTACCACTTGCTCTGAGAAGCGATGATGAACTATTGGTGGACTCTGTGGTTATTTTCCACGTTGAACAGATCTCCCACCAGTAACCAGTGACATGGTGAAATCTGCAACTAGAAAGGATCCTGTGTTGAGTCAAATGTGTGATGCAACCATACAAGGTTGAATTTCTGCCGCCAGGGGAAAATATCAAATGGGCCCGCTTAAACCTACTTAGAATTGTGTTGTGTTCTCATTATTGTAAATTCACGTTTCGTTGATCGAAGCTGGATTACTATTTTGGATCGCGGAAGTGGTCGGACATCTTGAATTAAACAATCTTGTTCTATACATCGTCTCTTGTAAATTCGCAATTACAACGTACAACGTACACCAAGATACAACATTTTATGGCGACGAGACAGCTGGGATCAGACTACACGCAAATATGTAAGTTACGCATGCAACGTAAGCGAACTAAACGGGAACATGGCGAATTTGATCGATGCGCCAGCGAAGTTCTTGGAAAAACCCGGACCGCCGCCGATTGCGTGGCACGAGTAGAAACGTCAATGGGACACGTACATGATAGCTATCGACGGCGAACAGTTCAGTGATAAACGCAAAACTGCACTGCTGTTACATTCGCTTGGAACAGAGGGTCAACGGCGCTATTCAAAACTGAAAGAATTAACCTTCTACCCGCCAAGTGCTACCGAATTTGAAAAGACGAACTTGAAGTTGGAAAACCAATACAGAATCATCAGAAACAAGAGAGCCGAGCGTTACACGTTCAGGAAGCGCACACAGACGCAGCATGAATCGATCACCGAGTACATAGCAGCGTTACGAGATTTGGCGTCAACATGCGACTTTGGCGATTTCTTGGACGACGCAATCTGCGACCAACTCATTGAAAAGATGAACAATCATAAAATTCGTGAAAGACTACTGGCTGATGAGAACATTGACCTAGACAAAGCTATTGTCGTAGCTGTGAGGCTAGAAAGTGCAATAAAAGATGCTAGGAGTATGGAAGCTCAAAATAGCGTTTACCCCTTCAGTACCGAATCCGTGAATGCAGTAAGGCAAAAGAAAACTTACGCACGGAAAGTAAGCACGCACGACAAATACAAAACACACGAACAAACACATACAAACAAATGTTATAGATGTGGTTCGGCTCAACATCAGGCCAACTACCCACAATACCCGGCATTGAAGCAAAAGTGCCACAAATGCAAAAAAATCGGACACTACGAAAAAGTGTGTTTCGCAAAGAGAAACAACGTTCATCTCGTACAGCAGCCAGACGACAAGCCACATGATTACGTGCTAATCATCGAAAAAGACGAGAAGGCACAAACGAACATCAAATTTCCGAGATGTACCGTACAAATCGAAGGCATCGAAGTGAACATTCTAGTCGACTCGGGCTCACCATACACAATTATACCAGACGCACTCTACGGCAATCTGTTCTCACAATGCGAGATCTACGGGAGCGACATTGCACCCGGGGGCTACGGGGATACACCGATCAACATCAGAGGCTACTTTAACGCAACGCTACAGTACAAAGGAAGAACAACTGAAGAACGAGTGTATGTTTCGAGACATGGCGCAACAATCTTAGGTTGGCCAACTCAAACAAAGCTTCAAATCGTTCTCGACCCTACACAACTACAGCCGGTCCTACAAACTACGCAGTCTGTGGTTGACGAATTCGAAGACGTGTACAAACAAAACAGTACTACAGTGGCTAAACACTTCAAACATCCCATACAATTGCGAGACGGAGAAACACCGGTACAACACAAAGTACGCAAAATACCTCTGTCGGTGCAGCCAGCACTGTCGGACGAAATCAAACGACTCCAGAATAATGGCGTCATTGAGCAGATCGAAGCTTCAAAGTGGGTGTCACCAATCGTTGTGGCACGAGTGGTCAGCAAGGATGTTGGAGTACAATTTCAACGTCACATACGTGCAAGGCGTTAACAACGTCATGGCTGATTGTCTATCAAGACTACCAGTGGCTGCTCAACCTGACGAATACAGCCATGACAGCACAAACGACGAATGCATCGCGCGAATTGACGAGTCTACTCGAGGCGCTATCTCTGTGAATGAACTGAAAACTGCTACACGCGACGACGGCGACATGCAACTTGCGACGAGGTACATGACGTCAAAATGGCCTGCGCGCAAGACATTGTCTGCTAGTCAGCAAGCGCTCTACGACGTATCTGATGAACTATCAATCAACGATGAGCTACTGCATCGAGGCGACCGAATTGTCATCCCCGAAACTCTACAATCACGTGTGAAGCACCTGGCGCACGAAGGACATTTCGGCATGACGCTCGTGAAGAGACGACTACGTCAACACTACTGGTGGCCAGCTATGGACCGACACGAGGAAGAAGCAATTCGGAACTGCCCGCACTGCGCAACAAGTGACAAAGTCTACACCTGCCACTCCACTCCGCTACAACCTGTGCAGTTACCAGACGGAGTCTGGCATAAACTAGCATTGGACATTTTGGGACCGTTTGACGATCCCAAATACAAGTTTGTAATGGTTCTTGTAGACTACTACTCCAAGTGGTGTGAAGTGGAATTCGCAAAGGAGGTAACAACTGATAAGATGATTCAGTTCCTGGACAATGTGTTTGCTAGAGAAGGTACACCTGAATCCCTAGTGACAGATAATGGTGTGCAGCTCGTATCTCACAAAATGAAAGACTTCCTAGATAGCAATGGCATAACTCACTTGCTTGCATCGTTATATCATCCTCAGACAAACGGGCTTGTAGAACGTATGAACCGTACCGTGAAGGAGGGAATCCAGGTGGGCAAGTTAGAGGGCAAAACTCCGGTTAGGGCAACACGGGATAGACTAAGGGCTTATCATGCATCCCCAAACGGCCTTACGGGTAAAACTCCGTTCGAACTGATGAGGGGAAGGCGTGGTAAAACTAAACTCCAGATAACTCACTTTACGAACGTGACTAAGGATCATGAGCAAATCGCAGAGAGTCTTAACCAAGCAACAACGCTACAAAACGTATCACGACCGTAAACCTGGTGTCAAGTTAATCGATGTAAAAATCGGGGATCAAGTAAGGGTTAAGAATCCGCGACACGTGGGGAAGGGGCAACTCAAATTCTCTCAACCCATGGAGGTTGTCAAAGTCAACGGTACATGCGTTACACTAAAAGGGGGGAGGAAATGGAACATGTCCAGAATCGTAAAGTGTACAACAACCGCATTCAATCATGTTCCACATCCACAGCACAACAATAATGACTCTCTCCTACACATGGATATTCCATGCAACAACAAGCAACAGGCATTACCTGAACAGGGTCCTAACACTACCGTTCCTAACAGTCCGGTACATGAAGCAACTAGAAAGAGCTCTAGGGTTAAACGTGTGCCTAGACGTCTGCTGGAATAGAGACCACACTGAGTACATATATTCATCGTTTATTGATCTCAGTTCACTGTTCGTTTATCTCAATTCCTACAAAGGGAGATATGTTGTGTTCTCATTATTGTAAATTCACGTTTCGTTGATCGAAGCTGGATTACTATTTTGGATCGCGGAAGTGGTCGGACATCTTGAATTAAACAATCTTGTTCTATACATCGTCTCTTGTAAATTCGCAATTACAACGTACAACGTACACCAAGATACAACAAATTGCTTTGACAATTCTCAAGAAACATTAGGTGAACAATGTCAATGAACGAGTCAGAACACATCAATCGCTGTCGCTGGCTTCGCTTCGACGGTTTGTAAGTTGCAATCGAGATTCACAAATATGGCTCGCATAAGAATCAGATCAACCGTTTTAAATGCATTTATTATGCGGTACCAACATAACACTTGGGTGAAATTACATGCTTCCATTACATCGTAAATTTAATCGTTTTCGCGACGCGAAACCAACACGCCAAATTCTTAACCCAAGGCTCTACCGGTTGCGAAAATACGAATTCGTCATCCGCAAATGAAATGATGAATCGATGTTAAGTGGTGCATAATAAATTTATGCTTCGGTCGAGATCGGTTGAAATACGAAGTGAAACAATTATTAATTCTACCTATTGTCTTTTTCTGTGTTTTATCAGCTTGCATACTACGTTTGTCAAATCATATACGTTTTCGGCTGCTCAGGTCCAGGTTATTATTTTCGATTCGTAGGCCTGTTGGTCCAGTACGTCATCATCGTAGTAGATCTATTCCATAACGGTATACGTACATGTGTTTTATTCAGTTCAAGAGTCAAGAGGGTGTGACATTTAAAAATAATACACGTTGATGCTAGTATACTCGTTTAATAAGTTCAATAAACTGCATATTGCCGTATAAGACATTGCTGCAAGCACACCGGGCTTCGACAGGGTTCATGGACTTGGTGCAGCGGGCGGCGGTCGCTGTTGTTTAGTAGCTCCCTGGTGGCAGATATGAGAACACCTAATGCGCCTCGCTTACAGCGCGGTCCGGAGTCGTGGACCCCGACTACCGCGTTATAACGAGGCTCGACTGTATATCCATAATCCTCACTGTGGTGGTGTCAATTCTGTACTAACAAAATATACAATCAGTGAGTGATAATATACGTTCGCAGTGGTTAAAGTAGCAGCATCACAGAACAGCGGTGGTCATCAACACTGACACAATTCATGATATATCCATAATCTTTACTGTGGTGGTGCTAATGCTGTATTAACAAAATAAATAGTCAGTGAGTGATAATATATGTTCGCAGTGGTTAATGTAGCAGCATCACAAAGACAGCGGTGGTCATCAACACTGACACAATTCATGATATATCCATAATCTTTACTGTGGTGGTGCTAATACTATATTAACAAAATAAATAGTCAGTGAGTGATAACTGCAACTTCTCTTTCAAGACCCGCTGTGTCGACCTTGACAACTACTTGTTCACGATCCGCTGTGTCGACCTTTGCAACTACTTCTTCATGATCCGATGTGTCGACAGCCACACTGCCAACTACTACAGCTTCTACATCTATCACTGGTAGCACTACTTCGCCACTGTGGACAACAGTAATCTCCAAAAAGTCTCGCAACACTGTTCAACCACTGACATCTAATCGTAAGTCACACACCATGACCGCAGGAAACTCTTCCAAGTGTAGTCTTAAGTGTGCACTGGTGCGACTCATACCTGCGGAGTACTTTCTCACAGGATTTCATGCTGACACAACTTGTGAATAATTATATACATACGTGTCATCAACTTTGAGTTTGAAATGCTCATGTGAGCGATTACCAACCCGACACAACTCATATTCTTCTTTCAAGCTGTGTGTTGACATTCCTGAACCTAACTTGCTTAATGACGCTGATCTCTGGCCTGCTGGAACAAAGATTGGATGGTATTTCTCACCTAGGAAACACACTCTAACAGATTCAACCCACTTATAGACTTTCCCCTCCGTATTGCTTCCTTTAACTCCAGAAGTATACGGAACAGTGCTTTTGACGTGGTTGACATCTTAAACTCTTTAGATATACTTGCTGTGCAGGAACACTGGCTCTCTAAACAGAGCCTTTCTTTCCTTAATTCTGTTCACTCTGACTTTAACGCCAGAGGAATTACTTCCATTGATTACGGTGATGGTTTGAGTGGACGTCCTCATGGTGGACTCTGCTTTTTATGGAGGCGTTCACTCGACCCCTTTATTGAACCGTTGATTTATGTTGATGAGAAGAGACTCCTGTGTCTAAAAATTGCCAGCTCTAATGCCACTATTCTACTTCTTAATGTCTATCTACCATATCAGACTGATGACAATGCTGATGAATATCTAGAAATTTTAGGCAAAATCCAGGCCATAAGCGATTAATTTGAATCAACCAATATATTCTTCATTGGTGATTTTAATGCAGATATTAAGAACCCCAGTGTTTTTACTCCATTTCTCAATGTTTTTATAAACGACTGTCACCTTATCGCAAGTGACACATTGCTTCTTCCCTCTGATGCTTTTACATATGTTAGTGATGCGCACGGCTCAAGGAGCTGGCTCGACCACGTGCTCACCACCCACTCTAGTCACTCATCAATATCTGATATGGAAGTTAAATATGATTGTGTCTCTTCTGACCAGTTACCTCTATGCTTTTCTATATATATGTCAAGTTATTACCTTCCTCTGAAGCCACCATACAGGAGCAAATTCAAGCACCTCGTCCTGTGTGGAATGCTGCCTCCCCCCAGGATCTCCATAACTATCATACACAAACTCGTTTGCTTTTATCTGCTATTGATGTACCTCATGAGGTTTTAAGATGTACTAACCCTCAGCAGCTTCTCGAGGGAGGTCACGTTGGATAAGATGGGGATACGTGCTGGTCAACGTGACGCTCTGTCCGCATCTTCAATGCAATGGCTGCTGCTCATTGTGAGCAACAGTTCGATGAGCAGTGTGGTTTGCTGCAAGAGATGGACATTTCTGTAGTGACGGCCTACTTCCAGCGCAACTGGCTACCGATCAAGCACGAATGGGTGTCATGCTTCAAGGCGAAACATTTCACCCTTGGTGAGCAAACGAACAACCGCCTCGAAAGCCTCAACGGAAAGATTAAGAGCGTGTGTTCGCGGTTTGCTTCTCTCGACAATTTCTTCTCGGACTTCTTTTGTGTCTTGCGTGGTGAGCGTGACCACTCCAGCATCATCGCCAGAGTCAGCAAGTCAACACATGAGGCGGCCAACGTAACAGATGACGATCGACAGTACCAGGCACTCTTGACCCCACACGCGTTTGACCTCGTCCTGTCACAGATTGCCAGGCGTGAAACCGTGCACTTGCCAGGAGACGGAGTGCCAGTGCAGTCATCAGAGGGACCACTGACTGTGACCAAGTCATCGTGCACCTGTGCATTCCGTTGTTCGTTCCGTTTGCCGTGCCGCCACATCTTTGCACGAAGACAGATGTGTGGAATGTCATAATTCGATGCAGCCCTAGTTGACAGTCGGTGGACTGTCGGTTATGGTGTTGACTGTCTGTCGTCTGTCAGCAGTGTCCGTGTTTCGGAAATGGCCGCACCACCAACAGCGCTGACTGCCCATCAGAAATACAGGCAGGCAATGATAGTCGCCTCCGATCTTGCAAGTTTTGCATCCGAAGTTGGAATGTCACTGTTTCGTGAGAGAATGCAGATCCTGCTGGACTTGTGAGTGGAATGGGCCAGTGGGACTCCTGCCACGTCGACCGCACCAGCCACGTCGACCGCACCAGCCACGTCGACCGCACCAGCCACGTCGACCGCACCAGCTACGTCGACCGCACCAGCCACGTCGATTGCACCAGCCACGTCGATTGCACCAGCCACGTCGATCGCACCAGCCACGTCGATTGCACCAGCCACGTCGATCACACCAGCCACGTCGATTGCACCAGCCAAGTCGACCGCACCAGCCACGTTGATTGCACAAGCCACGTCGATTGCACCAGCCACGTCGACCGCACCAGCCACGTCGATTGCACCAGCCACGTCGATCGCAACGCGAACGAGGTATTTATGCCATTTAAGTTGATTAATCATAAACAATTATATATTTTGTATTTATGCACCTCAATTTTCCAGACAAGTCAACGTGAATATCGCTGTCGCGACAAGACAACATCATACCGTTTCTGTCTGAAAACACCGAAGAGTAACGAAAAGACGGCATAGGCGACCATATTTTAGTTTTCCAGATATGCAGTATTTGATGGGGGAAAACTTGTTGTAAATGAAAAGCTTTTATTCTTTATTATTACGTTTATTATTCTGTCTTCAGTGATGCTGTCCTGGTTCGTGGATGCAGAAGTAGCCGACTCTGCTGTTCGAGGTGTCTGCACCATCACAGCAGACAAAGTGAAGCGCAGGACTGGGACATCGGCTGCACTTGATGATAACGTGTCGCTGTTCGTCCTTAGGAAGCACTGCGAACCGTCTGCTTGGGCAATGCTCCAGTGTGTAGTCGAAGAAACCAGAGCCGATCCTGTATTCTACTGTGGCGTATGCACGGAACAGATCGTCGATGAGGACAACAGATCAATCGCAAAGACCGCACCGAAAGGTCGATGCTGGTTTTGCGCAACGTGTAAGAGAATGACTTTGAAATGAATGGATAGTTATGTGAAGGGTAGGTAGGGCTGCTAGTTAGGTATTTTAATGCATAATTAATACTTTTTGCTGTAAAGTGGGACTTACTGATTAAAAATTACATTGGCATTTTTTATGCTGTGCAACGTAAAAGTTATGAATATTTTATCACAATGTTTTCAAAATGTACTTTAACAAATATTTATTTTATTTTGCACTTTCTAAATTATATTCTTGTAAATGCAAATATTTATTTTATTTTTTCCAAAAACCATCATTCTAGCTGCCATACCTGTACTGCTAATTTGTTTACATATATTTCTGTCATACCTGTACTGTTGCTGTGTTTACATATATTTCAATTGGCTTCTGGGTTTTTTACTGCTTTTCTGCAACACAGTTTCTTGTTATCATGATGACACGTGGAAGTGCACTTCAGCTGGTGTTGGCTTCAAATAACATGCATAACATTAAGGTTTTTTTTGCTGTGATATAAATAAAGAATAGTGAATGTATAACATTACTTTTCATGCGCTTTTCTTGTTTGCACCGTGTTATTGAAATGAATAAAATGTTCACTGTTATTTCTACTTTACTGTTGTTATGATTCGTTATCACTCGTATGTTATTACTTTTACGAACGTTATTTCTAAGGACATGCACATTCATATGGAAACAATGTTAAGGCATGTAGATTATATGAAATTATATCACAAACTCTTACAGTTGCTACATCACCACATAGTCCCAAATAATTTTTTCAAAGTCGATAGTTATTTGCATATATACCATTTTTACATAATAAACTTTAATATTGGCCTGCAACAACTAATATTAAAATAACTGCACGAAAATTATTGTTGGACTGCATGTTAAAGCAAGTACAACAATTATATATGTGGGTCATTCCATGGCAACAAGTTTTGGAGATAAAATTATGGTAAGTTGAAAACGGTATAATTTCCTATTTTTGCAATAAATTTTTTTGTGTGTCCATGTTTGGAATCTCATATCTTGCCACTGAATATGGATATCGACCTGAAATATGGCTTAATTAATTGCTCTGTCCTTTAGCGGTGACACGCACGGTTCCGATGCTCGGTCCTTTAGCGGTGACACGCACGGTTCCGATGCTCGGTTCTTTAGCGGTGACACGCACGGTTCCGATGCTCGGTCCTTTAGCGGTGACACGCACGGTTCCGATGCTCGGTCCTTTAGCGGTGAAACGCACGGTTCCGATGCTCGGTCCTTTAGCGGTGACACGCACGGTTCCGATGCTCGGTCCTTTAGCGGTGACACGCACGGTTCCGATGCTCGGTCCTTTAGCGGTGACACGCACGGTTCCGATGCTCGGTCCTTTAGCGGTGACACGCACGGTTCCGATGCTCGGTCCTTTAGCGGTGACACGCACGTTTCCGATGCTCGGTGGCTGCTCCGCGTCCGAGCATCGGAAGCCATGACAGGCGCGCATGCGCGTTTAGTGTTCGGTCCTTTAGCGGTGAAACACACGGAACCGATGCTCGGCTACGCAACAACGTCGTTTTTGCTATAAAAAATAACTACATGCACTGGATTGGATATAGTAATAACAATAGATAATTTATTAAACTGTGTTGAAGTTTTGTTTTTACGTGAAGTATCATGATTCTAGACTGTCTACTTTACAAGTAATTTTTTTATTGTAAATGTAACCATCAGAATGTAATAATTGTTTTAGTGTACCGAAGCTAACAGACCTATCTACATTTGCTTCACTAGGATTGGACATGTTTATACTAATAACAATGGATTATTTTCGACTCAACTTTACAAGTAATTTTTTCTCCTTAAATAGTTTTTGACAGGTGCCCTCTTTAAAATCTTGTAACTATGATTCTAGTGGGAGCATTTGAATACACTAAACTGTTTGGGAATGAGAAAGGGTGTTACTTTCCATGCATTAAATTAAAAAACAACTTTACATTGGTTTGACAATGACTGGTTTTCCTACCCCGCCACACATATTAGTCTAGAAAAAATCTTTGTGCACAACATAAAAAATAGGTCAATAACTTTTTTATTAATGTAACATCACCATTCTTGAAAATGGGAACTATATTGAAAATTGTAGCTGATCTGGAACATATCTATTGTCAAACAATAAGGTAACAATATGGTGGTTCAAGCAAACTGGAATAAAGTTGTTTAATGATGTTCGGTTTTATGCCATCCCATCCCTGACAAAATTTTTGACACGCTCGATAAGTTTCTGTATTTCATCTATAGTTGCAGGTGTCAGAAACATGGAATTTTATAAACTCCATACAGATAGTCATGAGGACCCTTTAATACAATTTTTTTCTTTTTACAATGCTTAAATTCGCAAAATACTCATTCAACCAGCAATACTTTTTTTTTTGGTGTAAATTTATCTTCAATTAAGAACTCATCGCTTCATGAAAGTGTTGGGGAAATGATCCAAAATGTCTGAATAAATTATTCTGTGCATTTGGTAATATTCACCAAATATATTGTCTATTGCTGTGAAAGTGGTTGGAGTGATTGTGACATTGTATCTATGTAGGTTATCATAGTTAAGCAAAATTATGTTGGAGTCACCATTAAACACTGTTTACAACTTTGAGTACTTGCAAAATGTTAGTGTTTTGATTAGTGAAATCAGTAATATTTATGTTTAGTGATCGATAAATAACACCAATTATTAATTTCTTTTTTACATTTCTTAGATCAAGTCTTAACTTCAATAAACATACATTCTAAATACGTAGTTATAATATTAAGTTTTGGTATTTCAAAATAGTAATAGATACTCATCATCCCTTCTTTGAGGGCCTTGAAAGATGAATACTTCTGAAGTCGGTCAACTCATCAATATATTTTTCATTCATAAGTAATTATTCAATTTACTAAGAGTTTTTGACAGACTTCAAGTATTTAATGGAGGAAAACCCTCAAGTATAATCATTATTAGATTTCATTAATATCAGTGCCAAGGTAGTATTGTGTAAATGAACAGTTTCCTGCTATAAAACTGTTATAATCTGGATCCAAATTCCTAGTAGCATGGCTTTAAAAATCAACTACTTTACCTGCAGGTGTTCAGGTTAAACTGGATCGTTTATATATCGAGTAAATGTATACTTAACTATAATAATAGCACACGTGTTGCTATTCTGTACCTTGCTTATTAAGCAATACAAATTGTGTGTACGCCTTATTGTGTTTGTTCATTATACAGTTAAACAAATACAATGTATAAGAAAAAACTAAACACAATGTATAATCTTTCATTCTGTTTTGGTCCTTTCGATTGAGTCACCTCGTTAGTTCCATTATTACTCACCAGGAAGATTATAGTATACGTAACTAAATACGATACCTTAACATTAAAAACAACATACTGTCTAATTTCCAATAGTGACTTCGTTACATATACCTCGTTAGTTATTAGTCACCAGGAAGATAACCTATTATAGTATACCTAATTAATACGATACGTTAACATATTAAAAACAACATACTGTCTAATTTCCAATAGTGATCTCATTAAATATAGTGACATCGTTTGTTCCAGTATTGCTACCGCCGCCACTTACATTGTATTCCTTGCGAATTAACGCGTTTTTCCTACCAAATATTGCTCATAAACACACCACCACCACACCACCTCACACAACATATAGGTGTACTTAGGATGGCGTCTTTTCAGTTGTAGACGCTGACACCATGCGAGTACACGTCTGCCGCCACTGCGGTGAGACGTTCGAAGATTATGCGCTTCTACGACGTCACGTGGAAAGTCACGGAACGTCACCTGTTGATCAACCCACAAACTCGACGGCATCGTCATCTAGTGATCGCACCAAGACACACGCTTCCGAGACATGCGGTCGATCGTTCGGGAGATGAGACAGTCTGCTGCGACACGCGAGAACTGCATGCAATAAAGAAAAGAAGACCTATACATGCGAGATATGTGACCGATCGTTCAGTACATGCGCTCACCTGAACAGACACGCGTGCAATAAAGAAAAGAAGACCTACACATGCGAAAGATGCGACCGATCTTTCAGTACACGCGCTCACCTGAACAGACACGCGTGCAATAAACAAAAGAAGACCTACACATGCGAGAGATGCGGGCGTTCTTTTGGTGACCGTTATGATCTGAACAGACACGCTCGAACCGCGTGTGTTGACGACGTCGAACCACCTTTACCGAAGCGGTCGAGATGGGAAAGTACTATGACCCTCCCCCCGTTCGTCGAAGATCCCACCGAACCGCCCGATCGACTTCCCTTCCCAGACGCTCTGTCGACGGACTTGTTAGACGTCGTTCGGGAGCACTGGTCTACCATTAGAACACGCGTAGCGAGAGGACCTGTTCAGACCAGGTTCAATTACAGATTGACCACTCTAGACACGACCGCTCTAGAGGAGCCTTAGAATAGAATGTTCCAGGAGCAGACCACTGCATTCAAAATTAATCTCAGTTACGGGTTCATTCTGAGGAACAAGGACACGGGACGATACAGGTATTATCACGCGTCTTGTAACTGTTGCGGACGATACCTGGACGAACCCAGTCTCATCACAAACCGCAGTGACTTTGACGAGTTTCTGGAACGAATTCGAGAAACCGACGTCTTGCAGTGGGCCATCTCTCAAAGACCGGATTCGGCATGGGTGTGCGAACTCGTGACAAATGCCACCTTCTTCGTCAATCGTATCATCGATCATCCCATTGGTTGTTTGGGCATGACCCTTCCTGCTTATGTGAAGAACAACAAAGCTGTCATCGGTCTGGAAAGGGAACCCAACCATTCCAAAAAACAATCGAAATCTATATAATAGACGATATCGGGCATGCCGTGCCATTCGAACGCGGCAAGGTGACGGTGACGCTTCATTTTCGACGTCGCAAGACTGGTCTGTTCTGAAGAATGAATTACAACGATTATTACACCCGACAGGCGGGCCACTTATCAAGCGCGGAGCCGTGGCTTTGGGGAAGGGAGCGTTGAAGACCGGCTTGCGCATAGCCGACGACGTCATGTCCGGTCAGAACATAAAAACGGCGGCCAAACGACGCGCCACCGATGCCGGTAAAGATTTGATACGCGGTCTGTTGACGACTCCTGGCGTGCGACCCCAGAAACGTATAAAACGCGCGACAACACCGCGACGGGCCAGTGCAGTGAAAAGACGTCGTAACGCGCAGACGATTCGTGAACGTGACGTGTTCGACGATGGCTTTCGTGCATAGACAATCTTGCGAGGGGGTCAAGAGCGAACTCGATCTCTTCGGCGTGCCGCCGACTCAGACCAGCATCGAAGACGCTCAATGGGTGGAACACCAACCGATGGCCTCCCTCGAGTCGGGTGGTCCCATAGAATTCTTGCTACCTGGATCGGGAGACACTTACCTGGATCTCGCCAGCAGCTACCTGCACGTGCAAGCGAAGCTAACCAAAGGCAACGGGGCGCCTCTCGACCCCGACAACGCTGTGGCTCCGGTGAATAATTGGTTGCATTCGTTATTCAGTCAAGTCGACGTCTACCTAAACGGCACGCTCGTGACTACTTCGACAAACACGTACCCGTATCGCGCCTACATCGAAACGCTGTTGAGTTACGGTAGCGAGGCCAAAGAGACTCAACTGACGAATCAACTGTGGTACAAAGACACCGCCGGTCGCATGGATGCCGTCAACATTGTCGACGAGGACGTAATGAACCGAGGGTTGGTGTCTCGGCGAGCGCACGTCACGCAGAGTCGTGTCCTTGACATGATGGGACGACTACACGTGGACCTGTTCCTACAAGATCGTTACCTGCTCAACGGCTTCGACGTCAATATACGACTGGTGCGAAGCAAGGACACGTTCGCGCTCATGTCCGGTGGTGGCAACCTCGATTATAAAGTACACATCGTCAACGCCACCATGTTCGCGAGGAAAGCCACACCGAATCCGACCGTTCAGATGGCGCACATCAAGGCACTGGACAAGGGCACGGCCAAGTACCCGCTGCGTTCCGTCGACTGCAAAGTATACTCCATTCCCACAGGGGCCATGTCGCACACGCACGAAAACCTGTTCCTCGGTACCCTACCGAAACGTCTGGTGCTATGCTGCATCGACAACGACGCGTACAACGGTTCGTACGCGAAGAACCCGTTTCACGCCAAGCACAACAACGTCAACTTCCTCGCCGTTTACGTGGATGGTCGACAGGTACCCTCCAAACCACTCCAGCCGAATTTCGACGAGAATCGATACTCACGACGGCGATAAACCCGGTCAACATTGGATCGCTCTCTACGTGGATGCCAACATACGCGGTGGATACTTCTGCTCGTATGGACTACCGCCGCATTTCGCGTGTTCCTGAACGAACATTGTTCCGAGTGGAGTCACAATGCCAATAGACTTCAGAGTCCTCTATCTAACGTGTGCGGACAATACTGCATTGCTTATTTGGTGCTTCGATGTAACGGTATACCGATGAAGGCTTTCGTCAATACATTTGGTAGCGATTTAGTAGCAAACGATTGTCGTGTGTTTGATTGGGTTAAGACCCTGATATAGGGTAAAGTGTAATACAGCATAGCTTATTTATTGTAGTGGTAATAATTACCAGTTGATAGTATATGTATTGTGATGTAATTAAAAGATGATTGTGTGTGTGTGTGAACACGACCTCTGGCGTGATGGTCAACATCCGCAAGTCGTCTCATCTTCATCACCCTCGAGCCTCTGGCGAGGTGGAGACACCCGTAAGCTCGCGACCTCTGGCGTGATGGTCAACATGCGCAAGTCGTCTCATCGTCATCGTCATAATTGTAGTCGTAGTGATATTACACGCTACCCATATTGTATCATCATGCTGCTTGTGTTGTTCAATAAAATACGCGTGCACTCGTACGATATCGTGTTTTGTTCGTTTCTCGTCTCCTCGTTAGGTCCTTTGATCTCAGTTATTAATGACCACTGTTAGCACGCGCACATCTCTTAGTCAGGATTCACCGCAGACGACATAAACTTAGGGTTACACAGCCGTCAACACGTTGGGGTTACACTTAGGGTTATCTCCATTCGCCAGGAGGCACTCCTGCAGCCGCTAGGGGCGCTCTTGTGTGCTGCGCGCGCAACCGGAAGTGCTTCAGGCACATATTCTTAAAGTGGGTTTGTCCCAACTAACCGCCACGTCAGCGATATGTGGGTTTTCCCCACTAACCGCCACGTCAGCGATATGTGGGCTTTCCCCCTGGGTTTTCATTGAATTTAAAATTAAAATTGTAATTTGAAATTAAAATTAAATTGAAATAAAATTAAAATTAAACGCCACGTCAGCGATATGTGGGTTTTTCCCAATGTCTATTTTTAGCTACCACCAACAACAATCGACCAAAATTGCCGCCACAATTGCGTATTGTAAACGACTAACCTACTACTCACGTCTTCTAAGTATACTGTTCTTGGCTGGAATGACCTAGTCAGAGACTCTCATCAAGCTGCTAGAGAATCCTTTCTCTTCTGGCGTAATGAATGATATAATGAAAATTAGACGCGCTCATTTTAAACGCAACAAAAGACTATATGAAAAAAATGCTGAAATTCTTAAAGCTGAAAGACTTGCTTCTAAACTATGTAATAATGACTTCAAAAACTTCTGGAAGGACATAAAACATATGAATAACGCCAGGTTGCCAAATCCTAGCAATGTTGGTGGTGCTTCCGGTGTCGAAAATGTAAAGAATATGTGGCTTCATCATTACCAGTCCCTACTTAACTATATACCTGGCTCTCCAGTCAACATCAAGAAGATCAATGAATACTGTATCAATGTACAGCTTAATGTTCAAATGAATGTTAATGTTAAGGAAATTCAAGATATAATACATGCAATGCCTGTAGGCCAAGGCCCGGGTTATGATAGTGTAAGTAACGAACATTTTAAATATGCGAATGAAAAACTTCATGTTCTCATGTCACTTTTATATAGTAGAATGTTAATTCACGGTTTTTTACCGGATGCTATGATGATTACAATCATAGCCCCCATAATTAAAAATAAGGCGGGTGACCTGTCTGATAACAACAACTACCGACCCATTGCTCTAGCCACAATTGCTAGTAAATTATTTGAATCCTTGATATTATCCAGGGTTTCTACTTTTTTATCTACATGTGTAAACCAATTTGGATTTAAAAAGCATCACTCAACTGAAATGCTCATATTTTTATTAAAAGAACTCTTTCGAAACTACATAGCGAATGGCTCATCTATGTATGTTACTATGCTGGATGCCTCTAAGGCCTTTGACAAAGTCAATCGTAGTAAGCTATTCACCAAACTAATTGACCGGGGATGTCCTTCTTTTATTGTTCGCATTTTTATTACTGGTACAGAACCCAGAAATTCACTGTCAGATGGTGTTGTAGCTTCTCAGAATTTGTTACCGTTTCAAACGGTGTTAAGCAGGGTGAAATCCTTTCTCCACATCTTTTTAACGTTTACATGGATGACTTAAGTGTAAATTTGAATAAATTACAAATTGGCTGTCTTTATGCAGGAACCATAATGTATATGATGTATGCCGATGACCTTTGTGTTTTTTCACCTAGTGTTGCGGGGTTGAGAAAACTCACCGATTGTTGTGCCAAGTATGGCAATATGTTTGATATAACGTACAACGCCAAAAAATCTTTCTGTATGTTTATTGATAACAAACCTAGGGACAAGAAAAATATTCATCCTGTTATTATCAATAACCATAAACTACCTTGCACTAGGAAATGTAAATACCTTGGCCATATTATAAACAGTAATCTTACTGATGATGACGATATTGCCAGGCAGAAAAGATGAATCTATGCTCAGGCAAATGCTTTAGCCAGAAAATTTTACTTATGCAACAATTCCATTAAAACAACTTTATTTAATTCATACTGTGGTTCAATGTACACCTCAAGTCATTTAAAAAAAACAGAGTCTGAAAGGTATTACTGTCGCTTATAACAACAGTTTTAGAATTATACACAACCTGTCACCCCGTTGTAGTGCAAGCCATATGTTCGCTACTAATTATGTTAAATCCTTTAATGAACGTATTCGCTCATAAATTTTTAGCCTTTATGCTGGTTGGAAAAATCCGACAATATACTTTTTGTGAATTATCTTCACACTTTTATTTATTATCGAAGTTTATCCTGACTTATATATATTTTTACTACACGTCATGTATGTATATTTATATATATTTTTTTCTCACTACATGTACCTCTATTGTTCATCATGTGTGTATATGTATGTTTTCTTTTTTTTAACCTGTATGTATTTATAATATTATGGGCTCTTGCCTGAAATAAAACATTATTATTATTATAATATAATATATGTTCGCAGTGGTTAATGTAGCAGCATCACAGAGATAGCGGCGGTCATCAACACCGACACAATTCATGATATATCCATAATCTTTACTGTGGTGGTGCTAATACTGTATTAACAAAATAAATAGTCAGTGAGTGATAATATATGTTCGCAGTGGTTAATGTTAGCAGCATCACAGGGATAGCGGCGGTCATCAACACCGACACCATCTATCAAGTTCACGGATGTTTTTTTTCCCACGATTGCCCTTGTACGAGACAGGAAATCAACTCCGTCAACGGGAAGATGTCCGATCTCCGTGTCCAAAATAATTGAACACTGAGTACTTGCGTCAGTTTGCTACGACTGTTGTCGAAATGTGGTAATGTCAGTGGAAGAAATTAAAACGAAACTCAGAAATGAAAGAATTTCTAAATTCCAAATTTCTTCATCGTTGTGTGACATGGGAATTGACGATGACGTCTTTAGTTGACGTCTACAACGGTCGCTTGTTTGGCATGGTAGAAAGTTACATTTCTGTTCCTGTGGCCACCCTGTGACCTAAACCAACATTGTCAGGTGGTGCCATCTGTGTTTTTCTTGGATGACGTCGTCTGCAACTCATGCGCGCCAACTGAGTCCTTCGATCTGGTGAATATTTTCCAAGGTGAGGTCTATTGAAGTTGTGTAATTTTCTTATAATATCAGCCTGTCGAAGAAACTATTGTAATTCAAAATGCATATCGTGGCGGTGCGCATGTGAGGATTAACTGAAACGATGAGTTGTTGTGTTTGAATGGAGATAATACAGCATATGAGCAGGATGCTCATATTGGCCGGTGGGGTGCTCATATTGGCCGGTGGGGCGCTCATGTTGCCCGGTGAGGTGCTCATATTGGCCGGTGGGGTGCTCATATTGGCTGGTGGGATGCTCATATTGGCCGGTGGGGTGCTCATATTGGCCGGTGGGATGCTCAGATTACCTTGTGTTGAACTGCGTGCACTCCGCATTTGGTGTATAGGCGTATATGAAAATTTATTTTATTGTTTAGCGTTATAACTTTTTGTCTATATTTAGGTATATGTTAACTAGTATTTTATTTCAATAATAGGCTCACATTATTTTTAGATGCCAAAGGCAATTGAGGTCCCACGTGCAATATGGGCATTGTCGAACATGCAAGCGGCCGCGATGTGATCATATATAAACGTTCAGAAAAATTATCTACTAAAGAAAACAATGTGCCAGGAGAAACATTAAGACGACATGTAAAGAAAGCTCGTTGTGGAGAAGGCGTCGTAAAGTGCCTTTGACGCAAACCGATTTTATCTAAGGATTGGGAAGAGGAACTGAAGGGAACTATATTCGACATGTAATGAAACGGTTCGGACTGACAAGAGATGACGTGAGGCAATATGTAAATCAGTATTGCAAACAAAGGATGATCAAGCATCCCTTCAATAATGAACCTCAAAAAGTTTAAAAGGATTGGTTGCTATCTGAAATGGCACCCTGGTATCAGCCTGCGAATTCCAGAGCCAATCTCAATTCAATGGGCTGCCGGCTTCAACAGGGCAAAGGTTGACTGACACATGCAGCTGCTAGAAATGACCCTCTTTGACGGGAATGGGAAGACAGTGATTCCTGAATCTTTAGCGTTGATAAATCGAGGTTCACAATTTGTCATAAACTTGGATTGGATTGACAACAAATGACGTATGCCAACTAGCCTATGAGATTGCCGAGAAAATGGGCGTGAACCATCCGTTCTCACACAAATCTAAGATTGCAGGGTACGACTGGTTACACGGTTTTTTAAACGCCACAACGATCTCAGCATCCGTGTTGCAGAGGGCACCAATATTGCCAGAGCCATGGGCAGCTGGATGGTCTCGCACCCGGCTTGCGAGTAACCCTGTACAACATGGCGGAAATCTTCAACAAAGTATCTGCTAGATCTGCGACCTACGACAAAGCCATGACAGGGTTCCATGTCTGCGGACCATTTCATGCCAACATATTCAGCGATGAGGATTTCTTCGCGACATGTGTGACGGGTGAGGCAGCACCGTTGCCAACAGTCGCCAACCCTACCATCTGGTGAACCGTCTGCGACCGCCCAAACCACGGAACAGTCTACCAGTCCACCAGTGACCCCCGAACATCGGCATAGCGACTATGCCTTTCCTGGCTGCTTGGCTGTCTGCGATCACCAACATTGCCAGAGTGCCAACGGACAATGGACAATTTGATGAACCAGCTGGAATATGCGACACCATTTGTGCGATATCTCCAATCCCAGCACTGTCATAGTCGCGGCCTCGCACGAGAAAGTCGGAGTCAGCAACCGTTCTGACCTCTTCACCTATCAGGCGCCAGTTGGAAGGTCGACAGGGATGCAAGGGAAAGAGTTAATGGAAAGTGAACGGGAAGTAGTCGGCTACGAAAGGTGTGATACCTGCCAAAAGGTACAAGAAAATCAATGAAAGCAGCCACGAGGACTGTTCTTGTTTGATGCATGGAGAACCAACCATTCAGTAGCAGCCGCGAGAGGTCTGGGTTCGGCGCCAAAAGTGCAAACAATGGGTCCACAACTGCGTGTCAGATTGCGATTATACTTGTTTTGTCCCCCACGAAGTATCTGCACGCCAGTAGTATAAGATTGTAACCCTGACCTATGTATGTATGACAGTGAATCCGAATGTTGCTGCTAATGGGGGCTGTAATGTTGTTGATATGCTCAGCAGACTGCCAGTAGATAATCCTGAATCTGCCAATTCAGACAAGATCGAACCTGTGAGCATGTTGACCGTTAACAAACTGCTGGTAACCGCGCAGCAGAAAGCGGAATATACACTCAAATACACTACCTTGACCAAAATCTATGACTACACTCTGCATGGTTCACCAAAGACATATGCCAGATTTGACGAAGTATACCCATTCTTTGTTAGGAAGGAGGAACTCTCCCTTGAAGAGAGATGTATCGGATGCTTCATGAGTTACACGCCATGCACCCGGGAATGTGAGGATGCAGGCCGTTGCCCGAAACTTCGTGTGGTGGCCGGGTATAGACAGTGACATTGAAGAATTGGTACGTAGCTGCCCGGAATGTTCAAGGCAGAGAAATGCACCAACCGCAGCACCTCTTATGCCATGGCTCTGGGCCACCTCTCATGCCATGGCTCTGGGCCACACGCCCATGGCAAAGAGTGCATGTTGACTTCGCAGAAAAGAACGGAAAGATGTTCCCGGTTGTTGCAGACAGCCACTCAGTGGCTTGAAGTTCTACTGATGAACAACCACCACAGCTGGAAGCACGATAACGGACCACATTTCACTGCTGAGGAGTTTGAGACATTCTTGAAGTTAAACTGTGTAAAACATGTGTTATGTCCCCCTACCAACCTGCATCAAACAGCCTGGCGGAGAGGAATGTACAAACCTTCAAGAATATGTTAGCAAAGGCAGGCCCTCAAATTCCTCTACTACATCAGTTTTCCGACATCCTGTTTCAATACAGAAACACACCACATCGCATTACAGGCCTTATCCCTGCTGAACTGTTTCTGAAGAGAGCTCCCAGAACAAGGTTAACCCTGCTAAAACCGAGCCTGCAAACCAAGGTAACGAATGACAGCAGAAAGAAAAGCAACACCACGATGACCCACGGCCTGTTAGACTCTCGCTGTTTGACATGAATCAGAAACAACTCAGTATTAAACATATAATGCTAGTGTGTGTGTGTGTGTGTGTGTGTGTGTGTGTGTGTGTGTGTGTGTGTGTGTGTGTGTGTGTGTGTGTGTGTGTGTGTGTGTGTGTGTGTGTGTGTGTGTGTGTGTGTGTGTGTGTGTGTGTGTGTGTGTGTGTGTGCATGCATAAATATAATAATTATAATAATAAATGTATGCATGTATTCATGCACTTCAATGTAATATGCGGTAACATCTTTAAAACTAATATTATCTCTTATGTAATTACAGCACTGACCCAACACCATCTACCTCCACAACCCCAGAAATACACCAAGTGACACAACAGGGTAAGTTATATGACATGGTCATTTTACGATGAAATGTACATGGTAAGCTATAACAAAGGTGCTAATGTGCAATTATGATTAGAAAAGAAAAACATAACAGCCAAGGTTTCACAACCAGAGCTTTTTAAGGCTCGCTTCATAGGGGTAGTGCGAACTTTATTATGGAGAATTTTTTTTTTTTATGAAGTTGTCCTAGTTTAATATTAAATTATATATATATATATATATATATATATATATATATATATATATATATATATATATATATATATATATATATATATATATATCAAATTGAACATTAGAAAAATCTCATATGGTCAGAGCAGGTTTTTCATACAGGCAATTTGTCCATATGAGAGGTCTTAACAAACCCAATTCACAGCTAATTGTTATAAACTAGTCCATATAAATCAAAATGAACGTGATAAAGTGTTCCTAACAGCCATCAGGGTGCTTATCAAGTCCTGCAATTTCTGTGATGCGTGCAGAAATTCAACACTGCAACAGAATCGTCCTGGGTGTATATGACCGCGATGCCCAAGAGGCTCTTCTGAAGCAGCATAACATATCGCTAGAGACGACAATCGACATGTGCAAAGGTGCTGAACATGCAAGGTCACATATTAAGGTCATTTGTCCAGAAGCGGTAAATAAAGTCGGTAAATCCAGATACATTGAATCTAACAAGGGAAGTTTCTACAACTATCCCAGCGCCAACACAAAATGGCGCAGAAACCAACAAGTTCAAACGAGTGTGCAAAACCGCCAACAAAAACTACCAAATGGAACACCCTGCCAGCAGTGCGGGTTCAAGAGTCACGCTGATGGAATATGTCCAGCAAATGGGGAGCCAAATATTACGCTGACAGAACTGATTAAATATGGGCGTACATTGGAGGCTACAATGGTATAGGATAAAGCGATGGCCGGCAGTAGTATCAGCAATGGGGATGGCAGCAGGGGGCGCCACTCTTGGCATGATCACCAGGCAAGCAGCGGTGATGTCACATCTAGACTCAGCAGGGGTTGCCATTTCAAGAAGCTTAGTGCTGGCAGCCCCACGTGCAATGGTTGTGGTGGCACAAGACATAGTATGAGGGAGAAGTAGTGTCCACCATGGGGAAGAAAATTTTACAAATGTGGACGCGAAAATCATTTCGCAAATGTATGTCATGCAGAAAAAAAAACACTTTGTGAAACATGAATCGAGCAGTGCTTATGCTAACGAGCCTATGGCAGGGCGTTTTTTAACATATAAAGTGGGGGAACAATGCCCCCAGCCCTTTCATTTGCCCCCCCCCCCGTCGAACCAACTGTCCGGAATGTTTACGGAAATAGAGAGAGAGGGAGGGAAGGCGGGTGGGAGGGAGGGAGAGAAATGGCGGAAATTGAATCGGTACCACCAGCCAAAAAAAAACGTGTGCTTCAAAAGTTTAAGACAGAATACACACAGGCATGGCCCCTACTGCAATCAAGCTCAATGAAGGGGTCAGCTTTGCGCACTGCCAGATTTGCGAAATCGACGTTTCAATATAGCATGGTGGCCGTGACATTTGCACTGAGCTTGAGGTACTGACTACTCCACTGTCTCTAGACTAGTGTGTTGTAGTGACTGTCCAACTATGTCTAAGACTAACTCACTAAGTCAAGTGTCTTTAGTAGTTTAGACGAAACTGTTCTGGGGTAGGCTTATATATACTAGAGTAGATTAGACGATGACTAGACAACTAACATTAGTGTACGTAATTACATTGTCTTGGCTTATAAATTACGGTTACGGATGCGACATTAGTAACGACTAACGTTAGCCTATTTTGTCATCGAAGTGGTTCCATGCTGGTTATCACAGGTCTCTTTCTAAGGAGATGGAGGCCTGAAGTAGGCTGACAGCACTCTAATCAGACGGGTCTTGTGTTGACAAAACTAGATGCCACAGTGCACAATGTAAAGTTCAATGTGTTCTTTGTTACAAATTGCACCTATCGATTCTGAACTTAAAATTTGGAGACTACCCTGATAATATTGTGCTTTTCGCCATAGACATAGTAAAGTTTTCAATATCAATCTCAGAGTGGTATTTGTTATTTGCTGTTTATTGCATAATCTAACTATAATTTGGAAGTATGCTTGAGTCAGCATGCTGTCTTGAATGTTTTACATTAAACCCAGATTTCAATACTTAATTTAATATTCAAAAACATAAAATTATAGAGGTTCTTTCAGTTGCTTAAAGTTCGACTTTAAAAGACCGTACAACAGTTCTAGACAGTATAAATTGGCTATATATGCATTTGCATTAAACACAGTTACACTTCTGCACATTTCAACCAATGTTGATTATGAGTATCTGCATCACTGTTCTGTTAACTGAACGCTTCAAGACACCTCTCGTGGTTTATTAACGATAACTCAAGAGTTTTGGGGCAACCATCGCCAAAGGAACGACCCAGTATTAAAGTATTACTGACATTTTTAAAAAGGGCGTTATATTTCCTGTTCCACAACTAGATGCCAGGTTACTATTTTCATGTTACTATTTTCATGTTTGATGCGTCTCGAATGGTGAGGTTTATTTTCGACTCGAAAGTCGAATAATAATGGCAATATCATTGGCAGTAGTAGCCGAGTTATGGTGTTTATGTTAATGCATACAACAGGAAGTCAGGAATACAATAACATCGTAGTAATAACAGTAACGCATTGCCGAATGGCCATACAGTTCAAGCGAAGAACTGAAAAACATGCTTTGTCATAGCTATAGCCATAGGAGTGTTTACTTATGAAGTAATTCTTTCTGCGCTAGAATAGCTAACAATTATGTACATGTAAGTAGGTGTACCTGCATGTTATTGTTTGTTTAAATTGTGTATAATTCAACAAGATGCGCGAACACATTTGACACGATTGAGCCTCGTGCAATCCAGTTCTTTATAGTGCTGTTGAAAGAGCTGTTGACATAAACCGGTGTCCTGGACGACAAGCTGCGATCTCTTGATTGTTTGGCGTCAGATCATCTTTTGGCTGCTATGCGAGAAAATGGTGCACATGTTGAAATTGGAATGGAATTTGTTCTATTTACGCCTGTGTCTAGCGACCTACACTACAGGGATCCGAATTACTACAAGCAGATGCTGGATGTCACATGTTCAACCGATACACAGTTTGTAAATGGATGGGTGGCTAACAGTGATGGTAGTGTAACGAGTATGTTTGTTATCATGCATTTGCCAGAGAAGAACGGTGACCCTGGAGTACCGGAAGCTGTGAACAAAGTTATGGATCTGACGGGATGGTAAAGATGTACATATGTACATACATACATACATACATACATACATACCTATAGATGCATGCACGTTTCCGGTGAACAAGCTCCCGACGATCAGAGTAAGCCACTCGATATTACCGATTTCCTTGAGAAAACAGTCATCACAGACTAAGAAGAATATCAGTTGCTAACCAACCGTATAGTACCTCACAAGAACACACTTTTTCCTACAGTGAAGAAACATGGACAGAGTCGTACATTCCAACAGTCATGGTTGAAGAAGTATCCTGAACTGGTATACTCTGCCGTTGCACACTACATTGCACACTGTTTCGTCAAACAAAATATCAGGGTCTGCTGGTCACACAGCCATACACCGAAAACTATCACAAAACCTCCACGGTTTTAGGGAATCACTTTGATGGGAAGAGTGGCAGAGGTGACCAATACCACAAGCAGGCTTTTGTGGCCACAATGGAATTCAAGAAAGTCATGCCTGGCGTTCAGATACAAGTGCATCAGCAAGTCGACCAGGCTCTCCAGCAACGAGTACTAGCAAACAGATAAAAACTTCAGTCAATCGTCAAAACAGTGCTATTTTGTGGGAAGCAGAATATCTCACTTCGAGGCCACCGGGATAATAACAGACATTTGAATAAAGTTGGCCACAACTCAGGCAATTTTCAAGCACTCCTCCAATTTCGTGTTGATGTGGGGGACAACGTTCTTCGGGAACACTTTGTCACTGCTTCATCACATGCCACTTACAGATCAAAGACTACTCAAAATGAGTTAATTTATCTGTGTGGTGACCATAATTATATTATACATGACCAGATTTTACAGAGGTGAGAGATGCTGATTTTATTCAGTATCTACAGATGAAGCAACATATCAAGCTAATCACGAGCAGCTGATGCTGGTATTACGTTTCTACGACAAAAAAAGATGACATTTGTGAGGAATTCATAGAATTTATACTGCGCTGACGTAACGACCAGAAACTGCCATTGTCACAATGTAAAAAATCAAGGAACAGAGCCCAAAAGCAGATTACACACACACTGTGCAAATCATTGCCTGGATCTTGCTGTGTTGAAAGCCATGTCTGTCCAAGAGGCATGAAACATGATGGATACTACAGACAGGCTTGTACGTTATTATAAATATTCCCCCAAACGACAACACAATTTGGAGAAGTGGATCGATGATCGAGACCAATGCAGATGTCAGCTAGAAACAAGCTGACAGCTGAAAGAACTATGTAGAACCCAGTGGGTGGCTCGCCACCATGCTATTAATGTATTCAAGGAGCTGCACGAAGTTGTTGTCCACTCACTGGAAGACATATCAACCAGTGAAGAAGAATAGAATCAATGAAGTGTAAATGATGGGAAGCGGACGCAGACTGTGATGTTCCCAAAGATGCAGCAGCGTCACTCAAGGCTGCAGATAACGCATTCTTCCCAAATATACACACGTCTGAAATTGGTGTGTACATTCGGTGTCACCAGCACAGAATGTGAGAGAACAATCAGTGCCCTTCGTTGTCTTGAGACCTACATCAGCACCATGACAGAGGACAGCATAAATGGACTTGCTATGTTACACATTCATTGTAGTGTTGAGGTTGACATAGATGCAATCACCAGTTTGCCCGATTACATCCAGGACGCATGGAGTTCATAAACATTATTAAACATAATTACCTCTAAACAAACTTGGTATTCGATCTGAATATTTCGACCGCACCCCGTGATATTTTTCAGCAGACTGGAGTTACAGATGTGTCACATGACATTGGTCATGTGACACAAGCTGGAGCAGGACTGGTGGGAGCTCCTGGCCAACATCTCGGTTCAACGTAGGTTTATTTTGCTCCTGTGCCACCAGTCCATGGTGAAGCTGTCCACTTACAACATGCTGAGCCTCAATTATCTGCTTTTGCTCATCAACTCGAAGAAATGAGCAAATGTAAGTTGGCTTTGTTTCCCAGCTGACGACTCTTATCGAGGAAATGTCGAAGATGACATTGCAACAAGAGGAGAGAAACAGCCAAATCGGGTGCAGAGGACTGTAAGGCGATCACCAGAACGTGATCGCAACGGGCGCTTAATTTGCCATCGTTGCCACCTGGCAGGTCATATCGCGAGAGAATGTCAAAATGTGGCAGGAAACTTAATACTCCTATTGAAATGGGCCAGTGTTCGGACCTTGCCCTACTGGGACAGTTAGTATTAGGGGTATTCAGCTAGAGGCCCTAATTGATACAGGTTCGCAAGTGACCACGCTTAGTGAGGACTTTTTCAGACGGAACTTTCCTGAAGCTGAGTTAAAGAACTTAAAGGGGTTACAGCTCACTGCTGCTAATGGGCTGAGTATACCCTACTCCGCGTATATTGAGACAGAGGTGATCATCGAAGGGGTCCACATTCCCGCAAGAGGAATTGTTATCTCCACCACAGCCAGAGCCACCCAAGGCATAAATGTGTTGCATGAAAGGCATGAATGTGTTGCATGAGTTACCTGAACATATTCTGGCAAAGTTGTGTTCAAGTTCGATGTCTGGGGCCCCGAATATCATAAGAGGTAGTGTGTATGTAGCTGGTCATAGGAGCATACAAATACCAGCACGATCTGTGACAGTGATTCAAGCATATGGGCGTCAGTTCGAAGAGCAGGTGCTATTGGAACCAGCACATAATCGAAACAAACACAGGTGACACCAATGGTAACCAGGGCACCTGAAGGGGGCTATTCTCTGCATATTGTCAATGTAGGACAAGACGAGGTATGGGTGAGGTCAATAACTCTACTAGGAACTTGTTGTGCTGTCAATGTAGGACAAGACGAGGTATGGGTGAGGTCAACAACTCTACTAGGAACTTGTTGTGCTGTCAATGTAGGACAAGACGAGGTATGAGTGAGGTCAACAACTCTACTAGGAACTTGTTGTGCTGTCAATGTAGGACAAGACGAGGTATGGGTGAGGTCAACAACTCTACTAGGAACTTGTTGTGCTGTCAATGTAGGACAAGACGAGGTATGGGTGAGGTCAACAACTCTACTAGGAACTTGTTGTGCTGTCAATGTAGGACAAGACGAGGTATGGGTGAGGTCAACAACTCTACTAGGAACTTGTTGTGCTGTCAATGTAGGACAAGACGAGGTATAGGTGAGGTCAACAACTCTACTAGGAACTTGTTGTGCTGTCAATGTAGGACAAGACGAGGTATGGGTGAGGTCAATAACTCTACTAGGAACTTGTTGTGCTGTCAATGCTGTAACAAATGGATTGGTGCAGTTCAACCGAGTACAAGACAATGTGGAAGAGGTCGTCGTGACCATCAACTCTGTGGACCCACTCATCAAGAGAAACAAATGGTTGGAACATATTCCTTGAAGAGAAACCCCCAGATGGAAGATTGGGCACCAGATTTAACCTGACAGCAGAGCAGACATGTCGGGTCACAGACCTTTAGCAAAAACATTGAGATGTTTTCTGAAAGACCAACGGTTTATGGACAAAGTACAACTGGTGAAGCTGCCTTTTTGCAGACTGCCATCTACACAATACCAGGAGGTAAAGGAGCACATCAGTGATATACTGAGCCAAAATGTCATTCGGTCGAGCACAAGTATTTATGCTTCTCCAATAGTCGTGGTCCGCAAGAAAGACTCGACCCTTCCCAGGGTGGAGGAGTCCTTTCCAATGGTGCAACACTATTCAGTCTGGATACAATCAGGTAAGTGTGGCATCAGAAGACGTCCACAAGACCACGTTCACCACACCATTTGGTCTATATTACTGGACACCATGGGGATGGACACGTCAAACTTGTTGATAGCTGGTGATTTTAATATGCACATGGACGAAGGGTCAAACACCGACACTAAGCATTTTCTGGCCTTTCTGAAAGCTGCAGACCTCACACAGCATGTCGAAGAGAATACGGTGGGACATACGATCTATCTCCTAATAAGTCGTTCAGCCGACACGTTTTTGGGAAATATGAGTGGACGTTCGATCACTTGTCCGACCACTTGGCGGTTCATTGCATGCCACCAAACGTGCGATTGAAAACGACGAGTTGGACTTATAAACATGTTTGTGTTTCTGTGATTTGTGGGGATATACAATCGTTGTGGCTGACAGAGTCTCTGTTAGATGACATGGACAAAGCAGTCGACATCTACAACACTGACTACTATCATCGACCAATCTGGTAATCTGGTGACCAGAGGCAACTATTCAAGATTGTTGCGAAGCTACTACACACTGATAACGAATCAATCGAGACGCTTGCAATGCGTTTCTCCGACTTTTTCTGCTACCGAGAGAGCTGCACTGACTGCCGATAGCAGTGTGAGTTGAATTCAAGACACTACTCCTCGTACACTGAGGAGTAGTACTACGTCGCCAACTATGTCAGCCGAGGTCTGCCACCTAGATCATTGCGCTCGAGTGAACTTAATCTGCTTTGTGTCCCGTGAGCTAAACGGGTTTGAGGAGACCGATCCTTCGGCACAAAAACCCGACGTTATAGAATCTGTTGCCACAACATCTGACATTAACAGGGCTTTCAGAAGATGTTTTTAAAGCACAGTTAAGGACGCATTTTAAAAATAAAATATTTTAAATATTTTGTACGGCGCCATGAGCAATACTGTTGGAGTGGCGCCTTATAAATTTGACGACTGATTAATTGATTGATATATGAATATATCCCGAAAAGACTGTGCAAAACTGGCCAACCCAGCATATGCTGATACAGTTGAGAGGTTTTCTCTGGTTATGCTCCTACTGTTGACGTTTTGTGAAAGACTGCAAAGATTGCAGCTCCTTTGCATTAAGCAGTTTCGCCAGTGATGATCCTAGCAAGGACAGGACAACACGTATACGGTGGGAAGCACAACAGCAAGAGGCATTTGACAGCCTTAAAACCTCACTGACGACACCTCCTGTACTGGGGGTACGCTGATTTCTGACTACCGTTCTTTCTCGAAATGGGCGCCTTGAACCTGGGATTAGGTGCAGTGTTGTACAAGGAGCGAGATGGGAAGAAACAAGTTATTGCCAACGCCAGCAGAGGACTCAGGGGTTCGGAGAGGTACGTGGACCACTACTCCAGTAGGAAATTTGGTGGGCAATAACAGACAAATTCAGATAGTATCTTTTGGGTGTGAAGTTCAGGGTCCTAACAAATAACAATCCTCTGGCATATCTAACTTCGTTTAAGCTTGGCGCCATCGAGCAAAGATGGGTGAGTTCACTAGCGTGCTTCAACTTTGACGTGATTTATCGGGGCGGGAAAGCGAATGCTGCAGCCGACGGTCTGTCAAGACTACCCTCAATGACGGATGAGGCAGAGTTGAAGTCGAAGCCACAAATATCGACAGAGTGCAGCCTAATGATCAGGGCAACGCTAATACTGGATGAGTAGGTGCATAGCAGTGGAACAGAGGCACAAGTTCATGGGAACGAACAGACAACAGCTACATCAAGCAGTGACCAGGTGGATGGAGGACTACAAACAACCGCTACGTTTCCAGTTTTTATTGCGGAAGACTTGGTAACTCTACAAGAAAGAGATTTGGTCATAGGAAGATGTATGGAGTTGCTAATGAGTGGCATAACACTGACTAACACCTCATGGCGCAAGGAATCGCACACTGTTCAGGCATTACGGAAACATTGGCCAAAGCTTTTTGATCAATGGGTTGTTGCACTGAGTCATATTGAGTCACAAATATGGAAATACATCATAAGCTATTTCTGCATCAATCATGAGGGAAGGTGTATTGAAAACGTGCCACAATCGCACTCTACAACTCGTGTGCCAAAGATGCTGCTGGCCAGGTATGAGCAATGATGTTGATAAATGGTGCGCTGCATGTGAGCGCTGTACCTTTGCCAAGTGCTCAGCTAGGGTACGTCCGCCCATGGAGAGTATCATCGCCACCAGGCCTCTGGAAATACTCGCTGTTGATTACAGTCTTGGAGCAGTCAACGAATGGCACTGAGAACGTGCTTGTAATGACAGATGTGTTCAGCAAGTTCACAATGGCTGCTTCTACACGTGACCAGACAGCTGACACAACTGCAAATGTACTACAGAAATCGTCAAGGTCAGGCGAGTGTACATACTGTGTACTGAGACATGAATTCAAGAAAGAAGTATGTCCTGCTTTCGGAAAAAAATGTCGCAATTGTAGTACAAGTGATCACTTTGCTAAGAAGTGTTTACAGAAACCATACCATTCCGGTGTTCGCAGTCAGGGAGGCAGGTCAGCCACTGACTAAAGAGCAGCTTGTGAAGAACTTCGCAAAAGTCGAAGTTTGAGTGTAATTGTTTGGGGTGACATCGTTAATATAATTAACTGGGGCAAGTTAAATGCCTCTAACAGAGCTTTGCCCCAATCACCCCAGCAGCTGTCAACACTGTAGCTGCATACTGACTATGCCACTGATGTACATAACAAAAACAGAAAGTTTTATTAATTTTGCTTATTATGTTGGTAATTGGAAATACATGTATAAACAAGTTAGCATGCATTTTTTTATTATTTAATTACTTCCAAAACTGTATTTCGTTTCAATGAGCAATATAATTGTGATATTATTTGTGAAAACATTATGTACGTCTTGTTAAGTTAAACCATTCTACAAAGACATAAATTAATGTAAACGTGTGCTATTGTGTGTATGTGTTTAAAATTCCACAGAAAAAAATATATATCTGAATCTGAAGTAAAATATTGGATAGTATGGTATTGTTTGTTTTTGTAGGTCCTTATAGCTCTTCAATTTATGGCCATGTCTGGCTATTTATCAGAGTTGGCAAAATACATGGTGTGTCAATATCCACAGTTAGCAGATGCATCAAAAATGTATCTATGTACACTGCTTCGAAAACACATCAGGAGATATACTACGACTATGAACTGTAAGTTGTACACAAAATTATATTTCACACACATATACAAAGTACACCAGTAAGTAAATCAGTATTTGTTAAACTACTTAAACCTTTTTTAATAAAAAATGTACAGTGATAAACACAGAGAAGCATGGAAATAGTTATAATATTAAATTTAAAACTCAACTGTCATCTTGTAAAATTATGAAGTTTATGTCAACAATTAATTTATTTTAGCGAACAACTGGCTAAACTGGCACAATCATTTAATGGTGTTGGGGGATTCCCACGAGTTGTGGGTGCGGTTGACGGCACACCCATAGGCATGCTGGGACCTAGTCAAGATGAATGTGCGTTTGTTAACAGAAAGGGGGAGCATTGCATAAATGTAACGGTGAGTGTTTTTGTTATAATTAGTGCATATAATAATATGTTGTTAGTTAACATAGTCTTACTTGAGTCCCATTTGGAGATCATTGGCTTGAGACTTGACTTGATTTGCAGGTCAATGACTAGAGACTCGACTTGACAAAAGCGTTGTTTAAATGTATGTACAAGTAAGTGCTGCCACCTACCGTGAATATTGTTTGAACACATCGTAATATCTTATAAATATAATATAATATAGCGGCCGAGAAACCTTCTCAATTATTTAATATATTATCTGTGATTTTAGCAAACACCACTGAGCGGCCGCTTTTAGAATTCTAGACTGGAATATCTTCACTTGCTGATTTCAGATGTATCGTTACATCAGCCATGCCGATTGAGCATGAGTGATGAGGTTTTTTTCTTTGCCTGCAGCAAGGCAGAACCACTATTAACTGCAGGTCCTACCCGAATAACAACTATAATAGCTAGTAGTAAGAAAAGGAATCATTTATACCATGTCGAATTAGAACAAAGGTACAGCAACTATTCAAGTCTAACGATAGAGGAAGGTCGGGTAAAGTGGGCCTCTCGGCCAAAGTGGGCCCTCACTGTAATAGCGATCCCGATATGCACTGCAGTCAAATGAACGGTAGTAGTATTTACAGACCCGCCAGGGGACACCATTCAACGACGTAGTTGTCTGCTTGGCGCGAAATGAAAATGGTGAGTTGCAAATTTGTGTTTTATGCACTTTTTTTTTAATATTTGGCCTTTCTTACAAACTCCACATTTTCATAAATGGTCAAGGTATATACATGTCATAAAAGCTGTGTTTCGTCATACACATCACATCACCATACCAAACGCACACATCCTTTATTTTCAAGAAACAATGTTTTATGTGTGGTAAAATACGCTTTCCCCTCGACCCAAACATCCAGGTCTTTGGCAAAAGGTGTGCCAGTTCAGAACCTTTGAATGTATGTCATTCAAAGACCACCTGCTTCGGAAATGTAGAGAAAGAAAGGACACCCTTTCTGATACGATGAAGGGACGACTAGAAGGAGTGATAGGCCTACATGCAGCTGAAGCACAATATCATGTCAGCTACAACAAAGATTCACCGCTCCAAGGAACGACGTGAAGTATGCCGCGAAGAAAAAACAAACTGACCCTTCTGAATGCATGACAGATGATTCATTTGACTATCTCATCATCAAAATGACTGAGGATCCATCACATATGTGGACACCTATCGAGCTGCATGAGTTATGCCGAAATGAAAATGGGCAACAGTCTCGGATATCTATTTTTAGAAAAACTTATATTTCGGAAAGGATCTCGTATTGATGCACATGGGTGTGCAAGTCTAGCCTGCTTCGAAGATCAAATTCTAGCATACTTATGTTTGGTGGAATGTGATGACGATGATGCATATGTGGATACAGTAATAAAAAAATCACATCAGAAGTGAGGTCATTACCCAAGCCAAATGACTATGACCTCGGGCAGTTCGTGCTAGCCAAATCAGTCGAAACCACAAGCCAGATACTCCTGAACTTTGTAACAATGTTAGTGTCAAATAGTCTAGTTACAAGGCAATATCTGAGTCTAACACACTCCACACAACAACATATCACAAAGTGTTGGAACCAAACAACTCTAGGACTAACTGTCAAACTCCACGACAATTACAATCCGGCACGACTATGGCTACAAAGTTACCTACGATGAAGTGTTGAGGTTCAGGTCATATGCTGCCAAGTACGCTGTTGAGAGGAGTTTTGATGCAGGATGCCTAAGAAAGGATGACTCCCCAATGAGCGCTTGGTATGACAACTATGACCTAGACGTGCGCACTCCTAATGGGCGACGTGAAACACATGCTATGGTCATAGAGTTAACACAACATGCATTACCTGCAGGCAATGATGACGACCCAAATATACAAATGACAGCACGGTGACCCTTCCGTGTCTGACAAAGACGGAAGTTAAATGTCTGAAACCCAGTGATGTTTCGCCTGTAACCTTCTTGCATTATACAAGCCCACCAAAACTGCTGCCCCCTACAATACTTCTACATGAAGGCCTACCCCTCTGTGACGTGATAAGACAAACGAACAGCCTTTCACGAGCACTCGATCACGACATGCAATGGCTTGTCACACTACAACGATCCATCACTAACCATCACAGGGAATCGAATGGTTAGGACACACGAAAGAGGTCGCCAGGAATGGTTAGGACACACGAGGTCGCCAGGAATGAGGGGGAAGTTGGAAGTGCAACAAGATATGCATTTGGCCCATTCATTAATGCAACTCCATCACACCCTGACACAGTAGTCACAACAGTGACATACTGTGAACATTACATGCAACAACGTGGGATGAAGTTCTTCACCATCACTGCCGATATGCAGCTGTTCAAGGTAGCGACACAGATTAAGTGGAGTACTCCAGAAAGATGGCAGAACATTGTTCTAAGACCTGGTGGCATTGATATATTTATGTCATTCACTGGCTGCATTGGTGCACTCATGAAGGGGACAGGCTTAGAGGAAATCATCAAGTCTGCATTCAATGGTGTGAACGGGATGCTCAAAGCAAAGCTTGGACAAAGGCCATGCGAGGCTTCCGCATGGTTGCTACTGCTCTCATTGAACAGTGCATTGTGGCAGGGAAAACAGGAGTAGAAGATCTGCAGAGTGAACTTGAAATGGCAAAGAGTACACTGACCGGGCGATTATGGGTGTACTGCCTGCATAGAATGCTACCTTACTTCTTTGTAGCAGGTCACTGGAACAATGGAAGATACATTCTCTGGCACACATTGGAAGGCTGTATCTACCAACCAGTTCGGAGGACAGACGTACATTCGCTACGGAAAATCCAAAGGTGGCCTTGTTGGCATGACATTGTCTGCCGACCAAGTGGCACGATGGGTTCTATCGCCCCTACGCGTAACTTGTGTCACTCAGAATGGGTAATATGTTCGACGAAACTCTCGCATGTTATGACGTCACACATGACACACACATATGCAGGGAAGAGCGCACAGGTAGGAAAAGGATCGATGCAGAGGACAGACAAAGAATTCGAGACGAACTTGGCAAATGTTCAAACCCACTGAACACTGCGACAAACCGTTCAACATTATCAATGGACATGTAGCAAGTGACAGGGTGAATGTACATGACTCGCTTGCTATTGGCAGTGCAATGGTTGCAAACTTCAGAGACAAGTTACCTGCAGGAGTCTACCCAACTCTGCACAACCAAATTGCTACCATGGAAGCGCAAAAGAAAGGCATCATGACTGGTAGTAAAATGTTGTATGACATGGAGATCATATTTGCACAGATCTTTGTGATTGGTCAACGGAGACACATCATCATGCGGAAGTCAGCCATAATCGAAAGGCTGGGCATGTACACGTCTGAATCACGAATGCCAGAGGTGGTCATAGCAGATGGCGGTGCCTTGTTGTACCACATGGTTTGGACCCATGGTGGCACTATTTCATCATTGGCAGAATGAATTACAAACTGCAGGAATGGTGTAAATGTGATCCCAGATCACAAAATGATTCACACGTCACCCTTACCATCGAGGGATGTGGTTATGAAGAACATTAACAACAAACAGTCATTGATATGTCTACTGTGTGACTGCAACGTGCCAAACACTGTTCACGTAGTCGGGGAGAGAGAAAACCACTTTGGACACGAAGAGGCTGATTTGTCCATCATCAAAGACGTAAATATGATGGTAAATGTGGGAAAGTACTACACTCAAGTCCTTGCCGATGATGCCATGCTGTTGATGTACTGGTATTGGAAACACCGACCAGCTATAGATGTCACCACGAAATGATTTGACGGCCGCATCATCAACATTAATTCATCAGCTGACAAGTTTGGTAACAAATGTCTCGAGCTCCTACCCATGCTTGCGCTCACGGGGTGTGACACGGTGTCATACCCATTTGACAAAGGAAATAGAACTGAAATAAAAACGCTCAAAAAGCCACAATGCCCTCGACTATATGTCATCGGAGATCAGATCTGCAGAGATCAGCAGCACAGGAAGACATCCTTGAAAACGGTCGCCACTTTTTCCAGCTGTTGTATGGTGCAAAGGCATAAACCGGAATGGTTGACCTCAGACACAGAATGTTCACAAGGAAGAAAGATGGCCAAACGAAACTAAACACGCTGCCATTTTTTGGGCTTTGCGTATAATGCGAGCTGACGTACAAGCCATGCTGTGGAAAGCTGCTGATCAACAAGGTGCAGCAAATGTGGATATCAACAACTTTGGGTGGTATGTAAATGATGGCCAACCACAGCCTGCCCCAACTAAATTACCTCCACCACCTCCAGCCATCATGAAGGTGCTCATATGCTGCTGCCAAGCTGAAAATCCCTGCGCCAGAAACACGTGCAGTTGCAGAGCTGCTAATGTGTCGGGCACAAGGTACTGCAAGTGTGAGGCCGCCGAACTGTACAACAATGAGAATACTGCTGAAGATCAAGATGATGACTACGACAGTGATGATGGCATAACAGGTGAATAGAAGAACAGCCGAGAGTTCTAACGAGATACGCCAATGATGTAATTGTAAGTATGCAAAACATGGTTGTCTTCTTCGCAAAGTGGTCATATATATGGTTATTTAATGGTCATCATAGAAGGCCATTTAATTTGTTAAATTAAATGCTAAATCGGCAATTTGCCTACGTTAATTTAGATTGCGTAAATATTGTTTTTTTTACACTTATATAACCTGGTCGTTCTGGCTTGTGTTTTCTTTGTCGTTCATTTGGAACTCGCCACAATTGTCTTTTCTTTATAATTTATATCACTGTTTTTCTACCCACTAAATGTAAGTTTATATGAATAAGCGTAAGTAGTCTATTATGTAGTTAATTTATATAATTGCTCTATAATAGCTTCATATCACAGCTTAGACACTGTTGATGTTTGTTAAAGTCTGTCCAGTAATTTGACAGCATCAGCGTTTACGTTCGTTATAACGTAGTTACTATTCACTATTGTATAGCATCTATTTTAGTGTCTACCGTTTAGACTGTTTAGATTATTGTATTTAGGCCTACTATTTCTCCATGTATGCTTAATATTTCTATTGCCCACGTCATTTTGTAATCGCCGAATAACGTTTAGTTTTTAGTCTAGGTGCCAGACGGCGTCATTACTAATATTTAACTGCTTTTTCTTTGCAGTTCGACTGTTACTATATACTACTACCACTACTACTATATACAACGGTGTGCGATATTTGTATCGTTTCAACTAAAGTCAATAAAGTATACAAAAACACAAGTATGAAA
Organism: Lamellibrachia columna; assembly: GCA_963662155.1. Classification (NCBI taxonomy): domain Eukaryota; kingdom Metazoa; phylum Annelida; class Polychaeta; order Sabellida; family Siboglinidae; genus Lamellibrachia; species Lamellibrachia columna. The sequence continues at coordinate 36,161,028 of OY759265.1, forward strand.
TTCAGAACCAGTGATGCCAATTTAGTCAAAATTTACCGGTTTTAAATCACGCCATGGACGAACATCTCCGCGCTTACGACGAGTTGAAGAAGGACCGGGGAGTAAAGAAGAACCTTCTAACAAGAAGTATCAACTAACTAAGAACAGTTGTCAGTCGAGGAAAAGATGCTGATGCTGATACTGTCAATTCTGCTAGACGCTGTGCACAAAATTGCATCAAAGAACTTGACGAAATCAACGTTCAAATGGAAACCACATTATTATAGTGGGACATCGCCTTCGAAGTAGATGAACATGACGTCACCAACCCCACCGCACGGATGATAGATATAGAGAAGAGCATTGAAGAAATCTCCATCAAAGAAGCTGAGATTGATAAATTGCACAGTGAATGGCTCGAGGGTCATGTCACCGAAACTGCCGCCACCAACGTCTTTGCAAAGACACTGGAAGCGCTTGAGATAATCACAGACAAGTTAACGAGCCAAAAGATGAACCCATCAATTCGCACAACCAGCATGAGCCCCCCCCCCAATGGGATGGCCACTTTAAGTATTGATCGAATTGGAGGCGCCATGAATATGACCGGCGCGTCACCTTGTATTGGTCGTCTTAACTAATACTGCCTGAAAAACTACCAATGTAATGCTTGGGAAGGCGATGGGTCTCTGGATTTGAAGCATATGTGGACTGTGATGACCTAAAGTATGAAGAAGCAGGGCTCTTGGAGAGTAGAGTGTGGATATTGACAGGTATATATGGAAGAAAGTCTCTATGTTGGCCTAACATAACCTAGTATCGCCCACTAGGTGCATTGTTGAACTACAAATCTGCATTGGACCATGTACTGCACCCCAGAAGTGTTTCTGTTTACGTCTATCGACACCGGTCACCTATACAATGAGCAAACCGAGAATGGCCTCCGTCACTAGTGGTGACGATCTATTACATCAGATCAAGGAAGCAATGAAAGACGACAATGTTGCTGCCCATCTAGCGGAACGAATTGCTGCCATAGTGACTGACAAAATCACCGCACGACCGGACAGACTGGAAAAGGCATTGACACATAAAGAAACAAAGATCAAGCAACTTGAGCAAAATGTCACACAACTAGAGGCCCAAGTGGATGACCTGGAGCAGTATAGCCGCAGAACTTCAATTAGAATAACTGGGATGGAAGAAAACAAAAAGGGAGAAGATCTTGAAAAGATCACAACAAACTTGATTGGAGATATGAATCTCCAAGATCACATCACACTAGACAACATCAATAGACTACACCGTATAGGGCCACGAAACTCGCTAACAAACAAGAACCATGCGCGACAAATCATCATCCAGTTTAAAGACTATAAGTCGAAAACAACATTCATCAAAGGAAGGAAATCCCTCCGAAGTAAATACCCGGATGTGTATATTACCGAGGATCTTCCCAAAACAAGATCGTTGAAAAGACTACACAAAATCCAAGAATGTTGGTCATAGGACGGACGGATCATGATCAAAGATCTACAAGGGAAAATTTGTAACATCAACAGTGAAGACGAACTGAACAACTTCTAGACACTACTGTGTGTAGCGCCGTTGAAAATCAAATCATCGCTAGAAACTTTAGACATTTGTCGTGTGTAGCTTCATGTAACATCATTTCCCAATATACGTTCATTATGAAAGACATTACCGTGAGTAGTCGTGTATCGTCAACTCGCTGTGATATGACACTGTTGTGATAACATGTTGAAGATCAGCAGAAGAATCTGTAGACATTACCGTGAGTAGTCGTGTATCGTCAACTCATTGTGATACGACACTGTTGTGATACATGTTGAAGATCAACAGAAGAATCTCTAGACATTATCGTGAGTAGTCGTGTATCGTCAACTCGTTGTGATACGACACTATTGTGATACACATTGAAGATCAGCAGAAGAACCTGTAGACATTACCGTGAGTAGTCGTGTATCGTCAACTCGTTGTGATAGGACACTGCTGTGATATATTTAGAAGATCAACAGTAGAATCTGTAGACATTATCGAGAGTAGTCATGTATCGTCAACTCATTGTGATACGACACTGTTGTGATACATGTTGAAGATCAACAGTAGAATCTCTAGACATTATCGTGAGTAGTTGTGTATCGTCAACTCGTTGTGATACGACACTGTTGAAGATCAGCAGAAGAATCTGTAGACATTACCGTGAGTAGTCGTGTATCGTCAACTCATTGTGATACGACACTGTTGTGATACATGTTGAAGATCAACAGAAGAATCTCTAGACATTATCGTGAGTAGTCGTGTATCGTCAACTCGTTGTGATACGACACTATTGTGATACACATTGAAGATCAGCAGAAGAACCTGTAGACATTACCGTGAGTAGTCGTGTATCGTCAACTCGTTGTGATAGGACACTGCTGTGATATATTTAGAAGATCAACAGTAGAATCTGTAGACATTATCGAGAGTAGTCATGTATCGTCAACTCATTGTGATACGACACTGTTGTGATACTGTTGAAGATCAACAGAAGAATCTCTAGACATTACCGTGAGTAGTCGTGTATCGTTAACTCGTTGTGATACGACACTGTTGTGATACATGTTGAAGATCAAAAGAAGAATCTCTAGACATTACCGTGAGTAGTCGTGTATCGTCAACTCGTTGTGATATGACACTGTTGTGATACTGTTGAAGATCAACAGAAGAATCTCTAGACATTATCGTGAGTAGTCGTGTATCGTCAACTCGTTGTGATACGACACTGTTGTGATACAACACTGTTGTGATACTGTTGAAGATCAACAGAAGAATCTCTAGACATTACCGTGAGTAGTCGTGTATCGTTAACTCGTTGTGATACGACACTGTTGTGATACATGTTGAAGATCAACTGTACAATGAGACAAGAGACACCCAGAATCCTATGCCAGATCTTCCAGAGAATATGGGATGAAGAAGACACACCAGATGATTGGAAGACAGGCACAATTATCAAGCTACCAAAGAAGGGCGACTTGGGGAACTGTAACAACTGGCGGAGCATAACCTTGTTATCAATGACATGCAAGATTTTCAGCCGCATAATCCTGAAGAGAATATCAGCAGCTACTGATACAATCCTCCGCCAGGAACAAGCCAGATTCAGAAGAGGAAAGTCATGCATCGACCACATTTTCACGCTACGGCAGATTTTGGAACAAAGCACGGAATGGAACAGTACGATCTACATTGCCTTCATTGACTTTGAAAAGGCCTTTGACAGCCTTCACAGAGAATCCTTGTGGAGAATACTACATCACTACAGGATCCCACAGAAGATGGTAAATGTGATCAAGATACTTTACACAGACGTCCAGTGTCAAGTCGCCTGTAACAGTCACATGTCAGACAGCTTTAGCGTAAAATCTGGAGTAAAACAGGGATGCATTCTCTCACCATTTCTTTTCACCCTTGCCATCGACTGGCTGATGATAGAAATCACCAAAAATGGAAACAGAGGCATCAGATGGACACTTACCTCGATCTTGGAAGACCTGGACTATGCAGATGACATTGGACTGCAGCAGACCGACAGCAGTGGCGCTCTCTTATTGATGCCTTATGTGCCACCGGGCACGAAGAGGACTAAGTAAGTACAATGTCTAGATATTTACTGTGTGTAATGTGTGTATCATCAATTCTCAACTGAAACTTGTATGAAATGACATTATTCTGATGCTATACATTGAATAGGTTAGAAAATCATATGCTTCTGCCAGACCCATGGGGAATCATTGACTTGTACCCTATCTAACTATGTTATTATTATATATTTTTTTAATCACACTACATCTTACTAATGAATTAATATTAGTACTATATGCGAGTTGCCACACAACAATGTATGTTGTTAATGTGTTTGAAAATCATTACGTTTACCACAGGAGCCCTATAGATATGTATTTATATGTGTACGTACGTACGTACGTACGTACGTACGTACGTACGTACGTATGTATTATGTTAATAATAACTTAAATGAGTCACTTAACTAGAATTGCATCATCTCCAGATTATGAGTTTGACTATGAAAACAGTAACCTTAACATGGGAGACTTAGATCCTCATTGCAGTCTCCTTGCAACAAGCAACACTGCACTTACTACCAAACACTACCTTGCAAATGATATCAATGAAATCATAAAATGCAATGACAACTATGCTAGAGGACTTTCCTTAATGCATTTGAATATTAGAAGTATACCAAAAAATATTGACAAGCTGAGCAACTACCTAACATTGTTAGATCTACAATTTTCGATAATTGTTTTAAGTGAAACATGGTTAAACAATGAAACCTCAGAGATTTATGAATTACCAGAATACAGAAGTATTCATCTTACGAGACCCTCCAGAAGAGGAGGAGGAGTATCTATGTATATACACAGATCATATGATCTATGTATATACACAGATCATATGATCTATGTATATACACAGATCATATGATTACGTAGAAAGGCCAGAAATTAATATTATGACTGAACACATAGAATGTATTTTTGTTGAAGTCAAGTCTCAGTTCAAGAAACACAAAAAGAAAATATTGGTTGGTGCAGTTTACAGACCACCAAATATTAATGCTTTTGCAGAACAAATCATTAAAATTATACACACTAAAAATTGGAAATAAATAATGTTATATCATGGGTGATTTTAACATTAATTTACTAAACTATGATCACCATATGGAAACTCATGACTATGTAGATACAATGTTTTCAAATTCATTAATACCTCAAATTACTAAGCCCACTAGAATAACACCAACTACAGCCACATTAATAGACAATATATACAGTAATGATATACTTAGTGAATATAATCAACTGCATGGAATATTTTATAGACATTTCTGATCACTTACCAATATTTCTACTAACTAAGCTAAATAATGATATAAAAGATGCTGTAACGATAGAGACCAGAATATATAATGATCAAACCATTGCCTTATTCAAAAGTATTATAGATACAATATGTTGGAATGATGTTTATGCATCTGAAGAGCCCCAAAAAAGTTATACTTCATTTCTAAAGAATATTTCACTGGCATATGATAAATCATTCCCCCTAGCTAAGAAAAAGGTCAGAAAAGGGAAGTATAGAGTATGGATCACCAAAGGGTTTAGGAATTATATAAAAACAAAACACAAACTATATATGTTTTTCTTGAGAAAACCAACAGTGTTTAATGAAATCAATTATAAAAGATACAAAAACAAATTAAGGCAACTTATTAATATAGCAGAAAACTATCACTATCAGAAGGAGTTTGATAAGCACAAGAGCAACTTGAAAAAAGCTTGGCATGTGATAAAGGAAATCATAAGCAAGAGGACAGTATTTTCATGTAGCCAAGAGTTCTTAGTCAATGGTAAATTAACGCAAAACAAGCAACTAATAGCTGATAAATTTAATGAGTATTTCACGACCGTTGGATCAGAATTAGCTAATGAAATACCATTCGTCACAGATAAGCCTGACGATTATCTTGATGGACTATATAAAAACTCTATGTTTGTAGCACCTGCAACCACAGATGAGATAAGGATAATTATAGAGAAATTGAAAAACTGTAGTTCCGGCTGGGATGGCATAAAAACCAAATATTATCAAACAAACTTACTCTGGTATGAATGGGCCATTATGCTACATTATAAATTTATCATTTGATGAAGGACATGTACCAGATGAACTTCAAATAGCTAATGTAGTGCCCATTTTTAAGAAAGGTGATGCTACACTAATTAAAAACTATAGACCTATTTCTATATTACCAGTATTTTCAACGATTTTTTAAAGATTAATATATAATAGATTAAATAAATATATTGTTAAACACAATATTTTGTCAAACTCCCAGTTTGGATTTAAAAAAGGATATTCAACGTATATGGCTTTAACAATACTAATTGACAAAATAACTAGTGCAATGGACAAAAAAGAACATATAATTGGACTATTTTTAGATTTTGCTAAAGCATTTGATACTGTTAACCATGACATCCTATTAAGAAAACTAGATCATTATGGAATCAGAGGAATAGCGCTCGAGTGGTTTCAAAGTTATTTGTTTGGAAGACAACAAACAGTAAAATTTGATGGAATCAATTCTGTTCTTAAAAATATAACATGTGGAGTACCACAAGGGTCAATATTAGGACCGTTACTATTCCTTATATATATATAAATGATTTAGGTGCTGTTTCTCAGATCACCTTTCCCATTATGTCTGCAGATGATACTAACATAACATTAACATCCAAGGTAAAGATTTACAAAAAATAGAAAAAGATTTAAACATTGAAATAAAAAAGCTGTCACTTTGGCTTAAAACTAATAAACTCTCACTGAATACAAAAAAAAACATGTACAATGACCTTTAGCAATAATCCCAGTGTAAGAAACAGACGTAATGACATATACATAGATGGAATAGAAATAGACACTGTTAATCATACACAATTTCTGGGAGTGATAATAGATAATAAAATCAATTGGAGTGACCATATAAAGTACACATGTAATAACATTTCTAAGAGCATAAGCATTATCAAAAAGGTAAAGAGCAAACTGAACAAGAAGACATTGGTTAACCTATATTATACATTTATTTACCCATATATTACTTATTGTAACGTAATATGAGGATGAGCCCCAACAATATATTTATCTAAAATTCATATATTGCAGAAAAGAATAATACGTATAATTAGTCATGTTGGATTTAGAAACCACACAGTTTTTATTTACGACATATCAAATTAAGAACATTTATCAACTAAATAAATATATAAGCTGCGTGCTAATGTATAAACATAATAGGGGTATGTTACCAAATATATTTAATGACATGGTTACACATCATATTATGTTACACAGTTATAAAATGAGACAAGAAATAACTTATAAAATACCATACTGTAAAACCAACACCAAACAAAATACATTGGCATATGTTGGTCCCAAATTATGGAATACTATTGTTACAAAGAACCACTTGGATGATTGTACGTCTATTTATATATTTAAAAAGAAAGTGACATCTGGGGAACCTACGAACAAGATTACTCTAGTCAATTGTGATATACCAGTATCATTTACTATAATAGTCCTATGCATTATTATATGTGAATGACTTATTTGTGGTAACCTTTTTATCAATCTTATTACAAACAAGTTATTGATTAGACAAATGTGGTATACTAGTATTAGAAATCACTTGTGAACAACTATTGGTTTACTTAGTTTTATATTTGCAACGTGTACAGCAAAGTTAATATTCCAACAGTAGCTGCTGTACACTGGTCTACTATACGTGGGGGGCGCCACCAACATACAGAAAACCACACTAAGATTGTCGTGCTAGTATATCTGTATTTTTAACTGGTTTGATCATAGTCTGTGGTTTCAGGTTTGTCATAATGTAGTGTAACATACTTGTCCACCTTAAGGTCACCAGTGGTTGTGAAAGTGTTGCTGCTGTGTTGAGTTATTGTGTTGTACATTGCTGTGTGTGCTGTGTAGAATTAGTGAAGGCTAAGTCAGTGTTGTGGTCCACTGACCACACCCTTGGCTGGGCAGGTGATGCAATAATTGGCTTTGTACACTTTGAGGTAGCCTGTAGAAGTAGGGGTAGGGACAGTTGCCCAGTGGACACTTGCTCAGCGGACAGTTGCCCAGTGGACACTTGCCCAGTGGTAAAATGAAAAAGTGGACACTTGCCCAGTGGCAATTTTTTTTCATGAATGTATTAAATATTACGGTATTAAATAAATATGATGGTAAGAAAATATTACTTGACCATTATTATATTCCTTCATTTATTGTTAAAACATTATTATATATTACTTGATTTAGGATTCAATTCTTTGTTAGATGATACCCAATTAAAATAAATTACTGTGGCTTCCACGGTGAGCTTATGTATATATACCTCCATATATACCACATACAGCAGCATCTTCTCTCAGATATACAACTGATCACTTGCTATCGTCACCTGTATATATTTGCTAACTGATATTCACTATGGATCCCACACTTGAGCTTATTAAGACTTCTAGGGGTGGAGACAAACTCTGTCTGGATGGCCATATGTACACTGTTAAGGTGAAACAGAAGGCCTCCATCCGGTGGGCTTGTTACAAAGCACGCTCTCTTTCATGCAAGGGGGCAGTGAGCACAGATATGGATGTAAGTATGAACATAATCTAAGTTATATATAACATACAATAAAAACATATATTAGCTTATATATCATACCAAATGTATTGAAATAACATTTTAAAATAAAACTGACTTATTTAAGTTATTTAATACATATATTATATGCCTTATGTCTTTCCAGGTGACTCAGATTCACTCCTCTGTGGAACACAACCATGCCGCTGTTGATGTAGCAGTTAGTGTAGCCAGAGCACGCTCTAAGATGAAGGAACTAGCTACAACTTGCCAAGGGAGACCAAACCAGATCTTATCTCAGGTTCTCCTCGACTCATCTGAGACTGTACGCACCAACATCGGTAACCTGGCATCCTCCAAGCGCAGCATCAGACGTACACGGCGTGTTGCTCTCCCCAAGGATCCAGACTCGCTCAGTGACTTTGTCCTTCCAGACGAGTGGCAAACCACTGGAGGTGATAACCCACGCCCATTCCTGATCCATGACAGTGGTCCTGATAGTCGTGATCGCATTGTTGTCTTCGCCAGCCAACGCAGTCTGCAACTCCTCACTCGCAGCTACACATGGTTTATGGATGGCACTTTCTCCGTAGCCCCAAGTATCTTCACTCAGTTATATGTGATCCGTGCACCCATTGGGACCAGTGCTGTTTCCTGTGTCTACGCCCTACTCTCTGGTAAGCAGCAGAGTATGTACGAGGAGCTCCTGCAAGCTGTTCTCACCAAGTGTGAGGAGTACGATCTATATCCAGATCCCACCACAGTGATCACCGACTTTGAAAAGGCAGCTCTCCAGGCTGTGACATCAGTCCTCAGAGACCATGTATTCACCCAAGGCTGCTTCTACCACCTTACTCAATCTACCTGGAGGAAAGTCCAGGAGCTCGGACTAACCAACCTGTATCGCGAGTCTGGGGATGTTCGTTCATTCGTCGGCATGATGGACGGACTCGCCTTCCTACCTATGGACCGTGTTAGTGATGGCATGCAGTTTCTGCGTGAGAACATTCCTGATCAACCTGGCCTTGATGATCTACTCTCGTACTTCGACTCAACCTACGTGACAGGTACCTATCGTCGAATGAGAGCACCTGCAGATCCAGACAGTGACATTCCCAGTGTAAACTTTCGTCGTGTTCCTCCTCAGTTCCCTCCACCACTGTGGAACACCCACATCGCCACACTGAATGACCAGGCACGTACCAACAACCTTTGTGAATCCTGGAATGTTGGCTTCCAGCAGCTCATCGGCCACTCTCACCCATCTGTGTGGATGCTGATCAACGCCCTACGGAAAGACCATGCCCTTGTTGACACCGCCATCCTACAAGACCAGAATGGCCAACCTCCACGCAAACGGGTTAAGCGAGCAACACAGCAACTTCAAACCCGGCTTCGCACTTTGTGCCAAGACTTTGTTGATCAGGACAATGAGGTTGGCGACTTCCTTCGTTCTGTTTCCCACAACATTAGACTTGTATGAACACTTATACAAACAAGTATGAACTATGATATATGTATTGACATTGGCGTGAATGTGGGCATATTACATAGGTCTGTTATGTAAATCATATTAATAAAGTATTGCATCATGAAGATCTTGTTGGTGTTTTGTTAAATATAACAGTTTTTATAAAAACATTATATTGTTATCATAACAAATTAATTTTGTTTATTATATTTTGGATTTTTTTTACCACTGGGCAAGTGTCCACTAAGGCAATACAAGTAGGCTCCTGTAAAATCTGCCAAGAGTGTGTTGATGCAGCAGCGTCTGTAAATGTGGAAGAAAGTACAGACAGTTTAAATGTGCAAAAGAAACTTAGGGTAAATGAGTTATTGGCATACGTTAACACGTATAGACATCAATCATCAAAGCTGAAAATTCAAATGGCCTGTATGAAATTTTATGCAGATCAAGATGTACTTGATGCTAAACAGGTTCTTTATGATGAGTACAGTCATGAGCTGGCTGATCCCCAGAACAGACAGGAATCAAACAATAGAAGCAAGGCAGAGAAATCGGTAGAATATATCTATGTTGCATTCCAAAAATTAGATGAAATGAAAGTTGAACCGTGTTTTGCTGCCGTTGACATTAAGAGATTACCTAAGTTTACCCCAGAGGAAATGGACTTTACATCAGTCTTAGAGAGGTTGGTAAGATTAGAAAACAAAATGAACAGTGTTGAGGGCAATGTCTCCCTCTGCAGAGCAGAACACATGGACACTAGACAAAAAATAGATAATGTACTTTATGAGGTACAGAAACATGGTATATTACTGCAGAAGCAAGAAAGGCAGACAAAATATGCAGATGCTGTCCAGTTAAACAGAGATAATAATAATCTAACTGTCAGAGCCAGTCTACCTGTGGCATGTCCTGTCCAACATGCCCCAGAGGCAGTACGGCCTCCTAGAAGTACTAATCAGGCTACCGGTACAACAAATGCAATGACCACTCAGAAAGTGGCATACCCCGTACAACAGGCCCCGCCTAAACCTAAGTCCTGTGATTGGAACAATGGACAGAAATGGACAGTGGTAGAAAAGAAAAAGAGAAACATGGTGTTTGGCACTGGTTGTGGCAGTGATCGGGTACAGGGGGCACCACCTCCTAGTAGAGATCTAGTAATAGAAAGGGTGTCAAAGGTAACAAAAGAGACTGATCTCAAAGATCACATTAAATCTAAAGGTGTGTGTGTTCGCTCATTGTCTCTTATGTCACACATTGATGCCAAGCATTAGTGGAGTGTGCCCCTAGCGGACTGTAGGAGAACTGAACTGGTATCATTTCTCGAGCATTTGACAACGCTACAGTTTATTATCTACCCATATGGTACTGTGCTTTATATTCGTTTATTCATTGCTGAAGATACGTGCAAGTTGTTGCACTACATTAAACATCGATGCAAATACACAAGGGTGTTATTTAAGCATCAGACATTTAAACTAGAAATATCTAAAGATGATCTCATGAAGGTTTATAATCCTGACTTTTGGCCATGTGGCATCAACATTAGAAGATATTTCCCTCCCAAGGGAGGTGACAAACGATCTGCCAGTACACTGAGCAATGGTGAAACAGGCGTGAATTCAAGTCTAAATGAAACATAAACATGATGGACAATAAAAAGAAACTCAAGTTTCGCTCTTACAACTGTAAGCATTTTGGTGTTGACAAGTATGTTATTATGCAAACCTTGCTGGTGGCGTGTGATTTTTTTGTTGATACAAGAATACTGTATGTATAAAACACAATTTATACAAAGATTGAACTCATTTAGTCCAAACAGTGTATGCATTGTATCCAGTTCAATGGATGAGTGTGCCATTAATATGCAGACCCTATGGGTATATCATGAGGCGTACTCGACCCAGGTATCACTACGCTGTGAGATATGTAATAAAGGAAGAAACAAGGATAAAAAGCAATAGAATGGCTGAAGCTATTAGTGAAGGTAATGATCGTAACTTATGGAAAGAGGTGCATAGTTTTTAAAAAATCTTGTCATTTTCTGCCTAATGTTATTGATGGTCATATAGGATCAGAAGATATTGCCGACTTATTTTCCTCAAAGTTTGAACAATTGTACAATTCTGTTGGATTTGATGAAGATCACATGCACTTATTAAAAAGTAGAGTTGACAATCTTGTTATTAATATGTGTATGCATGAAAATGATACTGATGATGGTCACAACTGCCATCAGCAGCATGGTATTGATATTGATGGTCTCAAGAAATGTGTAAATTGCATGAAACATGGTAAAAAAGAAGAAAATGGCATATTTTCTAACCATATTATACATGGTACTGAAAAACTGTTTAAAGCATTAACCTTGCCCTACAATGGCATGCTTATTCATGGTGTATCCCCAAGTGATTTACTGATAGGTACTATGGTGCCACTTCAGAAAGATAAAAGAAAGGCGCATCATAGCTCTGATAACTATAGAGCGTTGACCTTAGGCAGCATCATTGGTAAACTTTATGATGCCATTATTATCAAACAACAAACTGGAGTTTTTGACACGTCAGATTTACAATTTGGGTTTAAAGATGGCTTATCTACAACAATGTGTACTTTTATGGTAAAAGAAACTATTTCATATTATGTAAATAATGGTAGTACTGTACATGTTTTATTACTTGATGCTTCTAAAGCATTCGATAGAGTAAATTATTGTATGTTGTTTCAAAAATTAATTGATAAGTGTATGTGCCCATTAGTTGTAAGACTTTTACTTCACATGTACACACACCAGAAACTACAAGTTAGATGGAATGACGTAATATCAAACCAATTCAGTGTGAAGAATGGGGTTCGCCAAGGAGGTGTTAAGTCTCCACTTCTATTTGGAGTGTACATGGATGGGCTGTTGGATGAATTCTATTCAGTCACCTACCGGAAGCAGGGCCTCCATGAAATGTGCGTGCGCAGCTCCAGTAGTCAGTTGCGTCAGCAGTTTTTAGTAGCGAAGTTGTGTTTTGAAATTGTTAGGACATATATCATTTATTACTTTCTTTTTTATTGTTTTTGATTTGTTAACGATTGTTTATATTTAGTGACGTTTTCTTCGTCGAATCGGAAGCAGACAACGTTGTTTTTCTACGTTTGGGAGTCTGATTTCCCGAATTGGGTCAAAGATGCCCAAAGCGAAGAGAAAGTTGGCAGGAGCCGCCATCTTGGATGGCCTTGCTATGGACTACGGTGTTGACCAATTATCTTTGATGGCACACCCCACAGGGGTTACATCTACAGCCCTATTGGCTGGCCCCACAGGGGTTAAATCGACAGCACTGTCGGCTGGCCCCACTGGGGTTTCAGAGAAAGAGTTGGAGGTTGCACACCCAACCGAACCAACGGCGTCTACATCGACAACGAACGATGAGGTGCGGAGTTTGCAACTGTCCGTACAGACGTTGTCAAACCAGATGGCATGGTTTTTCGGCAAGCTGACACGGAAGGGTCTGCCTGGTTTGACAACGCGCGTCAAAGCGATTAACGAAACTAATCGAATTACGAGCAGCATCGCCGGCCAGCATCCGCAGAATGTCAGACTGGGGAATCAAGGACGGTTCAGTGCTGCAATTCGACAAAACTGGCAGGGATGATTTCGAGGGGCTTTTTTAGGCCAGGCCTCAAAGCCGATTTTCCGAGGAAAATCATACCCACAGCGGGTGCAGCGAACACGTCCAGTTTCGCGCACAGCAGCGCGGTCCGGCCTTCAAAGGGATGTTTAAGTCACGGACAAACCAGCAAAAACAATGCAGTTAAGGTAATTGTACCTCAGGCATTCAATACTAATATGAGTAATGAAAAATGTCTCTTTAAGTTGGGTGTTGATCACGGTTTCCAGGCTGGTACCACTGGATTGCATTACAAACAGTGGCTGAAACTTACATCAGATAGATTTATATTACAAGCGGTCACTGGTGTTTGTTTAGATTTTGACAATTTGCCTAGCCAAACTTGCAGACCAAGCCCTCTAAAATTTTCAGAATCTGAATTTGCGATTATTGATACACAGATTAAGGATTTTTTACAATTAGGGATCATAGAGAAGGCTGTTCCTTCAGCACAGGAATTTGTGTCCAATGTCTTTAGCAGACATAAGAAAAATGGTTCCTCCAGACTCATTCTAAATTTGGTCAAACTCAATCCATTTATTTAGTATCACCACTTCAAAATGGATACGATTGACACAGTTATAAATCTTATGCGTACGGGATGTTTTATGGCCTCGATTGATTTATCGAATGCATATTATTCTGTTCCAATTGCGGAAGAATACAGATGTTTTTTGAGGTTTGTTTGGCAAGATGAGTTGTTTCAATTCAAGGTTCTGCCAAATGGGCTTTCGTCTGCACCTAGGATTTTCAAAAAAATTCTTAAACCGGTGTATGCACACTTGAGGCAATTAGGACATATAACATGTGGGTATATTGATGATTCTTTTATTATGTCAGATACATATATCAATTGCTTAAACAGTATTAGGATCACACATGATTTATTCACGTCATTAGGATTTTTTGAAAAATCAAATTTGATACCCAGTAAACAAATGGAACATTTGGGTTTCATTTTAAATTCCACGGATATGACAGTGTCACTTACGAGTAAAAAGAAGATCAGTCTTCTCGCCAAATGTAGAGAGGTGATTAACTGTAAGGCACCTTCGATCAGAGCAGTAGCTGAGCTCATTGGCATATTGGTTTCTTCATTCACAGGGGTCGAGTTTGGACATTTGCACTATAGGCAATTAGAATTAGAAAAGGTTTTAGCGTTAAAACCAGTTGCAGGGATTATGAGAAACATTTTTTCTTGTCCGAGAGGGCTAAAGCAGAAATTCAATGGTGGATCGTCAATGTTAATTCCGAGCTTCGTCATATTGAGCATGGAAAGATGCTGTTTACGTTGACAACTGATGCCTCTACATAAGGTTGGGGGGCAGTGTTTGAGTCCATCCTTGATGGAGACCCACAAAGTACAGGATGGCGTTGGACTTGGGAGGAGAAAAAAGCACACATTAACAAGCTAGAGTTTAAAGCAGGGATGTTGGGACTTCAGACATTTTGTTCTGGTATTTACAATGTGCATGTTAAAATCTATCTGGACAACACCACAGCAGTGGCTTCTATAAACCATATGGGTGGATCGCATTCTGAACAATGTAATACATTTGCACAGGATATCTGGGAATTTTGCAGACAGCGTAATTTGTGGATAACCGCAGCACATTTGCCAGGGCATTTAAATGTTTCCGCAGATGCAAAGTCACGACTGTTCGATGATAAAACTGAATGGAAATTGAATACCAATGTTTTCCAGGAGATTGTTTCCACATTTGTTGTACCAGAAATTGATCTTTTTGCATCTAGATTGAATTATCAACTTAAACCGTACGTTGCATGGGCACCTGACCCAGAAGCAAAATATATTGATGCATTCACTCTAGATTGGTCTAACTTTATGTTTTATGCTTTTCCACCATTTAGCATTTTGAGGCAGGTACTCAGGAAAATAGAGTACGACAGAGCCAAGGGTATTCTGGTGCTGCCAAATTGGCAAACACAAGCGTGGTTCCCGCTGCTGCGGAGACTGTTGATAACAGAGCCATTGACACTCAACTGGCATCCAGATCTGGTAGGTTTACCCTTCCAGCAGGGACAACATCCACTGGGCAAGAAGCTGCAGTTGATGGCATGTTTCTTATCCAGAGGGCACTGAACGATAAAGGTTTTTCGCCACAGTCCATCAACATTATTCTAAAGTCCTGGCGGGATTCCACTAAGAAGCAATATCTCACATATGCACATAAATGGATACAGTTTTGTAACATGCATAATTTGAATATTTTCACTGCAGATATTGCACACATTTTGGAATTTTTGACAGATTTGGTTAATACTGGTTTAACGTATAGTGCCATTAATACAGCAAGAAGTGCTTTATCCTCTTTCTTGGTATCACGGTAGATAAACCGGTTGGCACAGATGCACTAGTTGTGAGATTTATGAAAGGTGTAGCACGGGACAGGCCATCGTTGCCAAGATATACCTGTATCTGGGACGTGAACATTGTGTTGAATATGTTCAGAAAACAACCACTAGCAGAATTTCTTTCACTGTATGATCCGACTCTTAGAACGGTTACTCTTTTAGCGTTAGTTTCGGCCCAACGGACACAATCTATCCATTTGTTGGACACAGAATGCATGACTGTGAGTAAGGATAAGTATGTGTTTCACCTATATGGTGATTTTAAACAGGCTAGACTAGGACATGAACATTTTGATGTTGTTTTGCATGCTTTTGATAGGGACATTAGAATCTGCATTTTTAATACATTATCAATCTATTTGACAAAAACTAGAGATTTGCGGCAATCTTCTAAGTTGTTTGTTAGTACTGTTCAGCCACACAAGCAGGTCAGTAAGGATACTATTTCACGCTGGATTAAGGCCACCTTAAAGATGGCAGGGGTTGATGTTACGGTTTTTAAACCGCACAGCACAAGAGCGGCGGCAATGTCAGCTGATAGCCGTTTGGTCAAATGCGACAACATTTGTACGGTTTTATAATAAGCCTTTGTCTGACACTGAATGTTCTAGCGCTAGGTTTGCAGAATCTTTATTACAAACATGATTGTAACCATATGAGACATTATGTACTGCATTTCTTCTTGTAGCATTGAAGGAGAATAAATAGTGGAAATATTTTAGATTCACACAGGGTTATTTTGTTGTTGAAAATTTTTTTTACTGGCAATAAATTATTGAGTGCAACCACAACTTTAAAATCTCATGGAGGCCCTGCTTCCGGTAGGTGACTGAATAGAATTTGGAGGTTAAACGAGAACTTACCTGGAAGTTTGACCGGGATTCTGTTCAGTCACAACTGGAATCAGGGCTTACATGCCCGCCCATATAGAAAGCCTTTACAGTGAGATATTACAGCATACTACCCACCCTTAGAATAGGCTTTGTGGTTCACTCATTGGCATTTCAAGACTAACTACTGGAGCTGCGCACGCACATCTCATGTAAGCCCTGATTCCGGTTGTGACTGAACAGAATCCCGGTCAAACTTCAAACTTCCAGGTAAGTTCTCGTTTAACCTCCAAATTAAAAGACCTTGGTATTGGCTGTTATATTGGGCAACATTTCTGTGGAGCTGCAGGATATGCAGATGACATTATATTACTATGTCCTACTAGTTCTGGGTTGCGAAAAATTATTAAGGTTTGTGAGAAATATGCCAAACTACATGATATGTTGTTTAATGGGTCAAACAGCAAATTATTGGTGTACAACAAGAAGGATGCTGATCCGCATTGTGAAATAAATGGTACAGATGTTTCTACATGTGAGAAAACTATACATCTTGGAAATGTACTTAGCACAACCGATAAGTATGAAATGGTGTTTGATGGTATCAAGACATTTAACTGTAATGTAAATAGATTTATGTCTGAGTTTGGTTCACTTCAAACTATTGTCAAAAACAAATTGTTTCATCAGTATTGTTGTGCATTGTACGGATCTCAATTATGGCCACTGTGGCATGAAAATGTTAACAAAATGTGCATACAGTGGCGTAATGCATTGCATAAGGTATGGAAGGTACCATATGCTTCCCACAGAGATTTAGTACCATTAATTGCTGAATGTGTACCTTTAGATGTGGCTTTGGTCTTTAGGTTTATAAAGTTTTACAGAACAGTAGCCTTGTCAGATAACATGGTTGTTAATTATACTGCAAATACAATGACATTTGCTTATAGGTCAACTATGGGCCAGAATGTAAGACACATTATGTCCAAATATAACATGACCAACCATGAACTGTTGTATATGCCTATGAGTGCTATTAAGCATAAATGTAAAGAAATGTGGAATATCAATGTCAATGCTACATACTATGACAATGCAAACATGATTTGCGAATTGGTTGAAATGAAAGATTGTAACAATGACGATGTCTTAAATAAGGAAGAATGTAATGCTGTGATTTCATATTTCAGCACAATATAATTTGTTTTCTAGCTGCTATTTCTATTTCAATTTGTTTAATATGTACATGCTTGTGGATCTTGAGTCCGAATAAAGATGATAATAATAATAATAATAATTCACATGTGAATAATCCTACTTATTGATTTTTTTTAAATTGATTGATTTATTTTTAAAATTTTTGTTTTATTGATTTTTTTTTTTTAATAAAGAATGAAGCCGAAGCAGTGCAGTGATTGTGGTGTCGAAGCAGTGCAGTGATTGTGGTGGTCGCCATCATAAGATGCTGAATTGCTTCATGAACAGAAGTTTGTCAAATGCACATTCTCCCACACAAGGTGCTTCGATGTACTTGCCTTCGACACAACGCCAGTTGGCAACATCACTGATGAATCCTGCAGCGGCCAGTTTCATGTCTCAGCCTAGAACGACGTCAACAACGCCAAATCCTACACATGGCTTTCTAGGCCATGTACTCGGTCAACACGACGTTCGACGATTCTCACCGACCACCTAAGTCGAGATTCATGATGTGAACGGAGTGTGGCATCAGATAGTCGCTTTATCCGAAGTGACACCACCCTCATTAAATCATCGCTAGCCAAACAACTTGGCCTCGTCGGCACGTAAGAACTGTTTCGCTATGGTGTGGCAGGAGGAGGAACCAAACTCGAAAGAAGCACTAGGTACACGCTGCAGGTACGACCCGACCCTTGTGGACACAAGAACAATGGGTATGCTCTCGAAGGCATGGGGATCAAACAACCGGCCCATGATGCTCCTGCCATTGGTTAGACTGTATTCGACGACTTCCCGTATCTTCGTCCAGCTCGGGGATGTACACCGCTTGCCGGAACAGCAATTGATCTTGTTGTGGGGTACGACCATGCATACCTCATCACCGCTTTACGCACCATCTCCTCGCCGACAAACTCTGATCAACATCCTAGTTTAGCCTATACTCGCTTGGGATGGACGCTCTTTGGCGGAGTGATTCCGCAGCCAAGAGCTGTCGTAAGTAACTCGAAGAAGAGGACGATCTCAACGCACTTTTTTTACTGTGATGTCGCAGGAGTAAAACAATGCGTGAGCGCTTGCGTCTACACTGACAAGGAATTGACTGAAGCCAAGTTTTTTTGAGCTAGTTTTGTGAGTGACCATGTTTCAGCACCGTATGTCATAGCTGGCAGTACACACAAGTTGTAAACCTTTCTCTTTAGGCAGATGGCAAAGTTACTTTTGAAGATGTCGCGATGTAATTCGTCATAGGATTTCCTTGTCTTGGTTCTTGTCCGTAAGGCTGAAGCGTTAGCCTAGGTATACGTAACTCTCCACATTCTCTATCTGAGTGTTATTAAAGTATATTGGGGTGTTGTCTTCCACCATTACTTTTGTTTTTTAGATGTTCATCCTCAAGCCGCTTACGTTACTTTCTTTGCATAGTTCTTATAGCATCATTTCTAATTCTTGTGGTGTTTCGGTGCACAGGAAGATATTGTCTGCGAACCGGAGAATGTTAAGATATTCTCCGTCTATTTTCAGGCCTTTGTTCTCCCAGTTCAGTCTTCTGAAGATACTTATTGATGTGAATAGTTTGGGTGAGATGGTATCCCCCTGTCGTACTCCTCTTTTGATGTTTATTTTCTCGCTCTCTTTGTGAAGATGTACTGTCACAGAGCTGTCTGTGTATATATCTTTCATGAGTTGTATGTATGCATCTTCGAACCCTTGGTCTTGGAGTGAAGACAGTATTGCCTGGTTTGTACTGAGTCGAAGGCCTTCTCATAGTCAATTAATGCTATACAGAGTGGTATGTTGAATTCGCGGCACTTCTCCTTCAGTTGATTTATGACATGGATGTGATCTGTTGTTGAGTACCTGCCTCTGAATCTTGCCTGTTCTCTGGGTTGATTCTCATCTAGTATTTTGTCCAGTCTGGCTGTTAGAATCTTCGTGAATAGCTTGTTGATGTTCGATAGCAGGCATATTGACGTATAGGTCTTTATGTCTTTTTTGAAGATTATCATCTTTGCATTTTTCCAGGTAGTAGGGATTCGTCTTTCTGATATGCATTTTGTATACAGCTTGGCTAAGGCTTTGGCGATGGTATCTTCTCCTGCCTTCAACGTTTCGATGTTGACTTGGTTATTTCCTATTGCCTTCCCGTTTTTCATCTTCTTTAGCGCGGCTTCTACTTCCCATGTTGTTACTGGTACTTCTCTTGTGCCTGTGCGTATTGTTACGGTTTGGTCGCTGTCATAAAGTTCGGTGTAAAACTCTTCTATTCGTTCTAAGATCTTATGCCATAGTTTTACAAATGTACATCCATGTTTTTTGGACCAATAAAGGTATTATTTTTACAAGCCAGGAAAAGAACTGTACATTGCAGATACGCTGAGTCACACACGTCATTTAGAAGGACAATCGAGACATGACGAGCGAAGAAGATGATCAATTGAAGGACATTTATGCCGTCATAATCCATTCAGAGAAGCCCAGGAAGACGAACCAGAGGTAGACCCACAGCTGTAAGAGATCCTGGTGTATGTGAGGAAGGGATAGCCGAGTGTGAGGAAGCACTTCAAGTAGCAGACCTTACTGGGACGTCGCACTGAGATCAGTGAATGTGACGGGCTACTCTTCAAAAGTGAGCGATTGATTGTACCAGCATGCATGAGTTCAACCATTCTGAAAGACTTCCACTCAGCAAATCATGGCATTGTCAAAATGCCAGAGAGAGCAAAGACGTCACTGTACAGGCAGGTGATGCAGAAGCAAATAGCTGATCTGATCGAAACATGCGACATCTGTCAAGAGAACAGATCAACAAATCAGCACGAGTCACTAATGCCTCAGGAAGTGTCAGCTTATCTGCAACAGCTGACCTGTTCACTGTTGGTGGAAAAGACTATATGGTGAGCGTCGATTACTACAGCAAATGGATCAACATTACTGAACTGAAAGCAACGAAGAGTGCAGATGTAATCGAAGCACTCCAGAGAGAGTTTGCAGATTTTTGAATACTGGAGGAGCTAGTACTGGCTAACGGCCCTCAGTTCGGCAGCTGGGAGTTCAGGTTGTTTATGCAAAGTTTGGGAATTGTCCACATGACATCAAGTCCAACATATGCACGGGCAAATGGACAAGCAGAGAGAATGGTTCAAGTCACTAAGAACCTGATCAAGAAGTCGAGTGCTGAAGGGACATTGTATCATTTGGGACTTCAAGAAATCAGAAATACTCCAATAACATGAATGTTAACGCCAGCTCAACTGTTGCAAGGTAGGACTCTTAGAAGCAAGATTCCTGGACCTGAGAAAGCATTCTTTCCACATACTTACAATCAGGGGAGGGTCATGCAGGCAGTACAAAAGAAAATCAACGATCACAAGTTCTACCACGACCAAAAGGCAGGTCTGGCGAAAGAAATCCTGAAGCCGGGAAATCAAGTAAGAGCACACCTGCAAGATACACCTGCAAGGTACACCTGCAAGGTACACCTGCAAGGTACACCTGCAAGGTACACCTGCAAGGTACACCTGCAAGGCAAGTGGAGAAGAGCAGTAAAACAACAAGTGATCATGCCACCACTCACCAGTGACATTGAATTCTAGAGTTCAACAAAAGTGTACGTTCTACCACGTTGTACCTGTGTGACTAGGAAATCGATCAGCCTCTGCAAAGATGTGTAAGTGGACTTTCACGTAGCATCTACAATGTAGATTCTACATATTCTACCGCACGAAACATTGTTAAATAGACACATGCACTGGGTGCCATCTTATGCTTCCGGGAATATCGCCCATGTTGTCAAACAATCCTGTACAGTTCTGTTCTGTTCGATAACCTGTTCTTAACTCTGTGAACTGACACTGCGAATCGATCGTTGCAGCCAAAAGAAGTTACAAGTTGCTGCAGACACTAACTTGATGATCAAGCGCATTATGCAACCGGAGGCAGAAAAGGTCAAGGTCGAAAATTAACTTGATGCACTTGAACAATATAGCCGACGAAATTGCATAATGGTTCATGGTATGCCGGCAGCGATGACCCAGAACACGGTTGACTTTTTTGGCCGAACACTGGGAGTTCCCATCGGGCGAGATAACATTGATCGCTGCTACCATCTGGACGCGTCAGTGAACGACACCAAGCCACGCACAATTATTGTCAAATTTGGAAACTACAAAGTGTGCCAAAAGTCTTTATGGCAAAATGTCGTCTCAAAGGAACAAAGATTGTCATCATGGAAAATCTTACAAAACACCAAATTGAGCTTCTCAACAAAGCAAAAACTACAAGAAACGTCACCGTAACCTGGACTTCTGACGGTTGAATCATCTACTTGCTTACCAATGACAAAAAGTGAACATCACGATGGAACAACAACTGCAACAACCGAGTCTTCGATAGTGTCGGACTCTCAAACAGTGCCTGGTGATATCTATATATGCTATACAGATGTTACAATGGTTGACAATATAAGGTTCGAACTTCCTGACATGGAAAACGATGTCAATGAAACTGATACTTTTGCCTTGAACAATATATGAATACGCTTGAAAAACTAAGTATTTTACTGATAACGAACTAATCAATGTATCATTTAACTTTGAGCAGAAGTCTACATTTTCTACCTTAGCAGTTAACACTCGAAGTCTATGAAACAAATTCAACACATATTCCCTTTGACGTTATAGGAATTACTGAAACTTGGCTTACAGACCGTGACAACACAGATTTATTTAATTTGAATGTGTTTATACCCTTATCACATACCCCAGAATAAAAGGAGGAGTTGTTTGGATGTACATATCCAATAAGTATCAGTATAAAATTAGGCACGACTTGATGAACGACTCTGGCCATAGCCATTTTCAATCGGTTTTCACTGAAAACAAAGCAAATAAAATACGTTTATAATAGGTTCCATATATAAACCCCCAGAAACGAGTAAAGATTCTTTCAATAATAAACATCTCAGTGGACTAAACATTATATTTCGGGAAAAGAAATGCCGTATAATGTTAGAGGGTTTAAATTTAAATCTACTCAACACAAACTCGCATCAAGTTACCGACTACTCTAATAACATGTATGTGAATGAATTTTATCCTATTATACAGCAACCAGACTTACAATAACTCATCTACATTAAATTAATAGATAATGTATTCATTAACTTAACTCAACATAAAATACATTCTAGTATCTTATATGCAAACATATCTGACCACTTCCCAGTATTCAATATATATTATATTTGTAATATTCCCAGAAAAGCAAAGCAAGTGCGGGTTGACGTATGTCCACAAACCTGGCCGAATCATCGCAAAGAAGGGTCAGAAGCAGGTCGGGAATAAAACGAGCAGCGAAAGAGGAAAGACGCCATACTATGCAGCATGAATGCACACGACCGACATCTCCCTCCTTTCATGATCGTTCCTAGAATGAACATGAACGGCCACCTGCTTCTCAGTAGTCCACCTGCTACGGTGGGAGTGCTGATGGCAGTGGGTGGACGGACAGTGTTCATAAAGTGGCAGAAGCACTTTATCAATCACGTCAAATCAACACTTGCCAAAAAGTTTGTGCTCTTTGTGGATGGCCACTCCAGCCATAAGAGCTAAGAAGCAATTGAGTATGCCAGAGCGAATGGAATAGAGATGATTTCGCTCCTGCCTCACACCACGCATAAGCTACAGCTTCTCGACAAGACCTACTTCGGCCAGCTAAAGCAATACTACTGGCAGGCAAGCGAACCATCCAGGGAAGTGAATCTGCTTGTACCTCCTGTAGACTGTGGCCTTTTAATCCAAATGTTTTCACAGAAGCCGACTTTGCTCCATCAATGATGACGGACGACGGGAACGAGCACATCGCCTCCACGAGCGATTCAACACCGCCTGCAATTCCAAGTACACGCGCGAAGCTACCTCAAGCCGACGCGACATCAGCACCGACTAACGCTACTGCATGCGTGACATCAATCAAGCAGGGCCTCGCGCGGGGAAACGTCATACGCAGTCTTCCGAACATCTCACGTCTTCGCCGTACAAAGATCTGCTATGTTCAAAACAAATGAAACTGGCCGAGAAGATGAAGAGTCGCGCTGGTGGGATGTCTGTCAAGAAGTCGGACAGACGTGAGCACCTGCAAATGGAAAGGCACGACAACCACTCGCTGACAGGCCGAAGAGGAGGCCTGGTTCAGCCCGCACAGAAAGTGTGTACCGGTGAATCTACTGCAATGAAGTGTACGAAGACCCACCGAACTGCAATGCTCAGAGTGAAATGAGGCAATGACAAACCTGTATGTAACCTTCGTGAGTGACTAGTAACAGAGTTGGTGACTGTACACTGTGTCTAACAATTTGTGCTATAATTGCATTTAAATGGTATAATTTTATCATATTTTGCATACAGAGTACCCAGCTAGCAAAATTGATTATGCCAATGCTGGCTGTCATTGGCTAAACTGGTATTGGTTTGCCATTAAAAACACGATTGGGTCAATGCTGGCTGTCATTGACTAAACTGGCATTGGCTTGTCATTAAAAAAACATAATTGGGCCAAACATTGCTGTCGTTTGGTCAACTGGCATTGGCTTGCAATGAAAAAAACATTATATGGACAATGATGGCTTTCATCGGCTAAACTGACATTGGTTTGCCATTAAAATAACATGATTGGGCCAATGATGGCTGTCATTGGCTAAAGTAAGTGGCATTGGCTTGCCGTGGAAAAACATGTTTGGGCCAATGCTGGCTGTGTACCATGCCCATGGGCATGGAGTGTATGCTGGTGACATTCCTCATGTTTGCGTATACTTGGATGATATCCTGATCACAGGTGTTGATCAAGCAGAACATACTGTAGGTACGTGACAATCGGCCTACATACGCGCTAATCGCTTTGGCCGCGACGTTGATCTCCGTGCTCGTTCGTCCGCCCGGTGACCGTGTTTTTGCTGCGCGTTTGGCTGGCGTATTTTAGGAGCTCCCGGAGAACACTCATTGTGATGATGTAGTTAACATGTTCCGCTGACGCGTCGTTTTCGAAATTTTCCAATCCGATTTGTAGAAGTAAAAAAATATTTACGTCAAAGTTTTTGACTGTCAAAGTCATCGACCATTTACCTGAAGGTAACTAAATTTTTCTTTCAAACCTTTATAATTTGTATTTCCATATACTTGTCTATGTGTGTGCCAAATCTGAGGCAAATTAAACTATTAGCACATTGTTTTCTAGAGTTAGCAAAATTTCATGTCAAACCGACAAATGGTTGATCGGGTTGAATTTCATAGCGACAATCCCCTGTTTGTCATCGTTTAAATGACCGTGGCCCACCATGATCATACTAAAATAATTCTTTTTGGTGTATTGTATTATTTAGCACCTTCTATTTTATGAATTTAAGTTAATTTTGTGGGTTGTTGATTCTGCTAAAAAAAAATTATCATTACTTCATACATTTACTTGAACTTTCTAAACGTTTGTTTCTACTTTATTCATGATATTAATAGTAAGCCTACCCAAATTTTTTAGGCTGGGTAGTTATTGAGTGAAGTTTTGAAAAAATACATGAAAGACCCCTAAAAAATCAATCAAAACTATAAAAAAACGTATGGGCCTGTGAGTCAGTCGATTACGGCAGACAGTTAATTAAGGGTGAACTAATTATAATATCTTGATATGCAGAACCTTACATGTCTTTACTTTGCATGATTTTTACGTCAGAGGTTTATTGAATTCAGGTCTGTCCTGAAACGGTTGATATTCACTAATTTAGCTAATTATTAATTAATAATAATATCAAGTTATGATAGAAAAAAGCTAAAGAAACAGTGTACTATGATCACATTTGTTATTTCTTGGTATAGATGCAATGAAAAAAATATTATAATAAAAATTGGGGGGAAATGTTGCATTCTGATATTTTAATTTATCAATGAATGTGTATTGTTTATCAATCAAAGTAATTAAGATCATTAATTGATGATTTAGTTAAATCATGAATTAAGTGAAGACTGCATCAACAGTTTGTGTTTTAAAGGGGCTATCTCCCCTAAAGTTTCATTAGAATCTCTTCAGTATTAAAAAAGTTATGACACTTTGTATTCTCAAAGTGAACCATAATTGGCCCAAAAGGTCATAACTTTTCTTTTGTTTTTCTAGTAAAACAAGGCCGAAAAACGGGTGGTGCACCTAATCTTTAAAATGTCATAACTTGTCTAATATTCAACCTAGAACAAATATCTCAAAGGCATTTTAAAGTTTTTTTCAGGCTCTGTACAATGATACTCAATTGATGTCTATCCATGTAGGTTGAATTTTTTTGTCACATACCTACATACTGACAACCTGTCCAAAGTCTTGGATAGACTTAAAAGGCTGGACTCAGACTGAATGCTGGAAAGTGCTACTTCAAGAGAGAATCAGTGAAGTACAGTCGAGCCTCGGTAGTCGGGGTCCACGACTTCGGACCGCGCTGTAAGCGAGGCGCGTTAGGTGTTCTCGTATCTGCCACCAGGGAGCAACTAAATAACAGCGACCGCCGCCCGCTGCACCAAGTCTTTTACGGCAATATGCAGTTTATGGAACTTATTAAACGAGTATACTAGCATCAACGTGTATTATTTTTAAATGTCACACCCTCTTGACTCTTGAACTGAATAAAACACATGTACGTATACCGTTATGGAACAGATCTACTACGATGATGATGTACTGGACCAACAGGCCTACGAATCGAAAATAATAACCTGGACCTGAGCAACCGAAAACGTATATGATTTGACAAACGTAGTATGCAAGCTGATAAAACACAGAACAAGACAATAGGTAGAATTAATAAATGTTTCACTTCGTCTTTCAACCGATGTCGACCGAAGCATAAATTTATTACGCACCACTTAACATCGATTCATCATTTCATATGCGGATGACGAATTCGTATTTTCGCCATCGGTAGAGCCTTGGGTTAGGAATTTGGCATGTTGGTTTCGCGTCGCGAAAACGATTAAATTTACGATGTAATGGAAGCATGTAATTTCACCCAAGTGTTATGTTGGTACTGCATATTAAATGCATTTAAAACGGTTGATCTGATTCTTACGCGAGGCGTATTTGTGAATCTCGATTGCAATTTACAAACCGTCGATGCGAAGCCGGCGACAGCGATTGATGTCGGCGGCAGCGCAAAACAAACAACACGCTGATACTCGTTCATTGACATTGTTCACCTAATGTTTCTTCAGAATTGTCAAAGCAATTCTAAGTATGTTTAAAGGGGAACTGAAGCAATTTTGTGTTATGCCGTATATTTAAATATATATTATCTAACTATGCATTAATGGTGACAGATACCTGCTAATTTATGAGATAAACTGAAAAACTGATTTTGTTCCGAGAAAAAAATCGACAAAATACATCACTGCGTATCGCCATCTTGTTGTCGAAACGAGTGGAGAAATGGAAACCACAGACGAAGAGTCTAGTTCGACAGGCCACACGGAAACAACCGTTGACAGTCGTAAAGTGTCACCGAGTGTGAGTCACGCTCCAGACTCCAGGTCGGCTTCGCCTTTGTTGACGTTGGATTCAGGAAAAATTACAACAGCGCTTTGACTGTCAACGATTCCTGACTAGGTAATGTGATGTAGTGAACCTGTGGAAATTGCGTCCCGATGTCTGCGCACGTTTACGTTGAGTCATCATGCTGCGCCGAGGAAGCTACCATGCCTAGGGCTAGGCTATGGCTATGCAGCACCGTGTGCCCGACCGCGTTGGTGCTTGCATCACCGTGCGAAGGCGAAGACGATGATTTTGTAGTGATATGCACAAACAGAGCGGTGCTAGATGTTGATCTGCTGTCATTGCATGATTTGCGTGCCGACTCATTGATTCGCCCTATAGCTAGCAGGTCAGTAAATCAATTGTTATCGAATCATTGCCATTTTAATAATCATATTTTTTCTGCATATTTCTTTTACCTAGCCCGAGGGCGAGGTCCGAACTACAATGGCAATGCAAGCAGGCTTTTTTCTTTATTTTGTATCTAATCTAATGAAGTGTACCGTGACTGTATTTTAATATTGTGTTTGATTTTGTGTTGAATAACATTGATGACAATAATAACATGAGGGTTTATTTAATTCATTATGTGAATATATATATATATTCTTAAATGTTACCGTAATCGTGATTGTAATAATGATTGTAATCATGACTACATTAGTAATTGTGATTGCAATAATTACTGTAATCATGATTACATTAATATTCGTACTTGTAATCACCCCTCTCTGTAGCACACCACAACACCTTGTTGTTTGGTGCAATGTAATCATTTAAATAACAATAATTAACTACTGACAGTATATGTAATGTTCACAGTTTTGCAACTATTATGGTAATTATGGAATTAGTGCTATCAACTAACCCTGACAAATTATATTTCAGGCTCAGGAAAGGCAAGACAAGTAATCCCATCCTGCGATGTGGGAAGGATCTGTGATGTCTATTCTGAACCGAATTGAATTGATGGAAAGTTTAGCTATGGAGATTGACCTGACACACGTGAGTGTACTGATGGTCTGATATAGACAAATTGTGAGGCACCCACAGTATGCAGCAGGTCGAAAAACAACCTGGAAAACTAAAAAAATTCCCACTAAAATATTAATAACTGAATGATGTGAATGCCTTCTTATCCATATCCCACTTCTGTCAACAAAATGTTACCTGCAGCGTCTTGCATGTCACTACACACAATTTCATTTATATTGAGACCAACATAAAATATATCAACTGTTTATTCACATAGAAAAACAATTACCAAAGAAATAAGGCTAACTAGAACGACTGAAACCTAGACTAAACATTGACTAAAAACAGTGACTTCTACCACCGGGAAATACAACCTGGAACATGGATATCACAGTTACACACATCATCATTATGCCACAACATATCAAATATACTGGTAGTTTAGCTTAGGAAATAATTAATCTTTATAAAGCCAAGGCATTTTAACTGTTTCACCATCATCATCTGTACCAATGGCAATAGACTACTTGTTTTGATTGGACAGTAAATGTACACCAATCATGTGTAACAATATTACTTGTTCTGACTGACAGTAAACGTATCTGGGATACCGCATCGATGCACAAGGATTGAATCCACTCGAGGAAAAAGTGCAAGCTCTGGTGTCAGCACCAGCACCACAGAATGTAACGGAACTGAAATAATTCCTTGGAATGTTACAGTATTACCAGAAATTCTTACCAAACCTCGCAACGACACTAGCGCCTCTATATCGGCTGCTATAGAAAGGGGTTCCTTCGGCATGGACAAAGAAGGCAGATCATGCTTTCCAAAAGGGCAAGTGTAACCACATCGAACAACTGTTGGGTATTGACAGTGTTTAATGTGTGAAGTAAAAGCTTCCAGAGGAAATATAGCAACCGCAACAATGGCCGAAAATTGTAATAGGTAAATGTATCACAAATGGAGTTTCTGCTCACAGCGACAGAGATAAATTGTCAATATACATATACTGAGCCGGGAGAAGGTTGCTTGCATGTAACAACGTGTGTCATCTTCTCCGGCCCAGGGCGAACTGCCTAGACTAATTTCTGAAACTCGCTCAGATTGTTAAACTGGGAGTGACACTGGGCATAGCGCCCCTAGTGACTAGTGACAAATATATAAACAGTTAAATCCACCAGGGTTACACAAGTCCCACTCCACCTCCTCTCAACTACTGGCACACTACGATACCAACCTTCCGGTCCACTTGGCCTGTGATGCCTCGCCATACGGAGTGGGCGCTGTCCTGTCGCACATCATGCCAGATGGCTCAGAGGAGTCTGTAGCTTACGCTTCCTTGGCTACAGCAGATAAGAGCTATTCCCAACTTGACAAAGAAGCATTAGCCATTATCTTCGGAGTAAAACTATTCCACCAATACATCTATGGAAGGAAATTTCAACTGGTATATGGCGAACATTTGTTACCCATGTCATCGCTGAAACCGTTGTGACCGATAATGGTAGGGGAGCGGGGGGCTAGATGTCACAGGGGTAAGTTGTCACAAGCCATTTTTGAGACAATCCCCTAGATGATGTCATCAGTTTTTCACCTCTCTTTAACAGCTTTTTACATCTGCATGGAAAACGGTATGTAACAATGAATAATAGCATTATCGACAACGTATGTGTACAATGTTATGTCACAATGCATTGTCTATATATCCGTAATCAAGCTAGTTGAAATTTCTATAACGGTTCCCCCATACTTGACCTTATATGCTCAATGACATGCTGGGGCACGTTGTCACAACAGTTGGGGCAAGTTGTCACAGGCTGTGACAACTTGCCCCATTTTTAAATTTGGCGGAATATAACAAAATAACTTATCCCAATTCAATAAATTCATATTCATAACAATCTTTTTACAGATGGTTCGTCACTACCAACGAAAGACCGATAGAGGTAATGCTCCCAAGGAAGCCTTAAGAGCAGCAGCCGAGGCGCATCTCGATGGTGGGCTGAGTTTAAGGAAGTCGGCGACGTTGAACGGTGTGAATTACCGCACCCTTGCTCGATTTGTCTCCCTCTTCGAGAAGAATAGAACAGCAGAGAATATAACAATCGGCTACACGAAATCAAGGCAGGTGCTCAATGATATAGAAAGGGACATGGTCGAATACGCAAAGAAAGCTGCAGTTATATTCCACGGCATAACTGTTGATGATCTGCGACAATTAGCTTTCAGACTTTCTGTTGCAAATGACGTTGCCCACGTGCCAGAAAACTGGACCAAGGAGGAGAAGGCAGGAGTGGACTGGGCGAAGCACTTTATTGAACGCCATAAAGATCTGTCCATAAGGAAACCAGAGGCAACCTCCATCCAACGAATGGCCAATTTCAACAAATACAATGTTGGAATGTTCATGGACAATCTTGAGAGGGTTCTCAATCGTGCAGGCGGGTTCGGCCCAGACCAAATATGGAATGTGGACGAGACAGGAGTGACCACAGTTCAGAGACCTGTGAAAATCCTTGCCGAGAAAGGTGTCAGACAAGTAGAGTCAGTTGTTTCGCAGGAACGTGGCACGCTTGTTAGGTCACTTGTGCAGTAAATGCCCTTGGAAATCACATTCCTCCATACTTTGTGTTTCCAAGGGTAAACGTGCAAGACAACTGGCTGCTTATCGCTCCACCTGGCAGTGCAGCGTCGGGACATCCCAAGGCGACAGGTTGGATGACAACGGGTAACTTCATCCAATATATGAAGCACTTTGTAAACTACGCTAAGCCGAGTGCAGATAAACCGATACTCCTGCTACTTGACAACCACCATTCGCATATATCGCTGGAAGTGATCAACTATTCAAAAGCGAACCACATCACATTGAGTTTTCCTCCCCACTGCTCGCACGAGCTGCAACCGCTAGACAAGTCTGTCTACGGTCCCTTCAAGACATACATCAACCACGCGAGCGACAGCTGGATGAGAGAGAAGGACAATGCTGGGAAGTCAATGACGATTCACATAATCCCAAAACTGGTGTCGTATGCTTTCATAAAAGCAATGACACCCGAAACCATCACGGCAGGCTTCAAAGCCACAGGAATATATCCATTCGACAGAAATGTATTTCCTGAGCACAATTTCTTGGCAGGATACGTTACTGATCGACCTTTTCACCAAGATGACCCAACAACACCCGAAAATCGGCCTTAATCATCGAGTGCTGCACAGCCCATCACTGCTGAGGCGATCCGCCCATTCGGAAGACTGGCACCTAGGATGAAAGGGATACCTGCTAGAAAAAAGGGCAAATCGCACATTTTTACCGATACGCCCGTCAAAGCCGCCATTGAGAGGGAAGCACATGCATCCAAAAGCAACAAACGAGGCACAACTACCAGAAGGAAGCTCACTCAACATCCAGAGTTCCCCCAAAAGAAAATCCAGAACAACGTTCCCGTTGCTGAACTGTTCGATGAAAGTAAGGATGGAGAAGGCGACGTTGAAGCGCTTTGTGATGACAGCAGTGGGAGCGAGTTCTCTGAAATCGAAGAAAGACCATTCATACTTAAACCATCATTTGCTGACTTGAACATAGATGATCACATCCTGGTGAAGTTTGCAACAAAGTGCACCATAGCCTACTACGTAGGACGCGTCATGAGCATCGACGAACAGAACGACGATGTTGAAACCACTTTCATGCGCAGACAGAAATCAGCAAAATGTGAAAGGGGTCAACTTCAGTTTTGCTTTCCTGAAACACAGGACAAAAGCACACATGATCTGCAAGATATAGTTATGAAGTTGCCTGTGCCGACAGCAGGGCAGACCAAAAGGGCAGCCAAACTGTATGACTTTCACTGTCATGCCCTATCGAAATATCACATCAACTGATGTCATGTACATTAATCAAGCAGTTAGCTAATGGAAAACTAGCGATCAAGAACTTGTCCGCATTGCCTAAATCAGTTTTCATTTAGAAGTAAGCTTAGTTCATTGGGCCAGGACTGCCTATGTCGCATATTCCATTTGGATCACTGTTCATTGAACAATATATTAATAGCATGAATGTGAATACATTAGTAAAAATTCATGGTTTGTATAATTGTGTTACAACTTTGCATAATGTGACAACTTACCCCATGCTACGTGACAACTTACCCCACACCGGGGGCAACTTGTCACTTGTGATGCCTTGACTTCAGTGAGTCATGCACTTTAAAATAACATAGATTTATGCCAGGTGACTAGTGTCACTTTTAGATGAAAGATGGATACACCATGTAAGCGTCATGTACTAAAGATAACTAAACAGATCGACTAGTGATGTAAAAAAAAGTAAATTTTGTGACAACTAACCCCCCGCTCCCCTACTTGTTTCACAAGTGACGAGTTTGCAAATTGTATGTTGAACAATGGTATTCAGCATATATATGTGTGGCACCCTACCATCCAGCTTCTAACGGTATGGCTGAAAGAGCTGTTCAAACCTTCAAACAAGGTTTTGTTAAACTGACTGGGGGAATTATCGAAAACAGAGTGTCCAGGTTCTTATTCCGTTACCGGAATACCCCGCAAAGCACAACAGGGTTGTCTCCAGCAGAGATGTTACTGGGGCGACGTCAACGACAACAGAAACAAGTGGAGTTTCACAACATGCATGCTAAGGATTGCACATTCTGAGTTGGCGACCGGATCGCGTAGTCTGCATCGTGTCTTAATATAATGTCTTGACTGGACTTTAACTTGTTATCCCTCTCACCGCTCACTGTAAAAATAATGGATTGTACCCACGTACATCCGGGACAAGGAGTTCAACTGGACGTGCGGGA
Source organism: Lamellibrachia columna (assembly GCA_963662155.1). Lineage (NCBI taxonomy): Eukaryota > Metazoa > Annelida > Polychaeta > Sabellida > Siboglinidae > Lamellibrachia > Lamellibrachia columna. The sequence goes on from OY759265.1 coordinate 36,194,158, forward strand.
AAATAAAGCATGTTTTGTTGTAAGCTGTGTGTGTGTGCGTGCGTGCGTGCGTGCGTGCGTGCGTGCGTGTGTGTTTGATGAGCTTCAATGGCAAGACAAAATGGGTTCATGGCGTTATTGTGGAACAGATCTTACTGATCATGACTTCAGACTTCAAATCATCAGTTCAGTTTCTCAGGTGCTCTTCGGATTCTTCTCGATCTACGTCCAGGTGTGTGGGGTGATTCTATCTCTGGTTGAGTTACTTCACGCGGATCTGCCTGAACAGGTTCTTGTGTTTCAGGAGGCAGTTCAACAGGCAATTTAGGAGGCAGTTCCTTCTCGGACACCGAGATCTCCTCCTTCTCACCATTTACACGACGATTTCTCACATGGTCCACGTGTCTGTGCACTACTCTCCCATCATCAAGGAGGACCCTGAATGACACTGGACCAGAGTAGTCATATGGAAGTGATTACGAAAGAATATAGTGAAGATAGTTAGTGATACTGTTGAAAAATCAAGGCTTTGTAGAGAAAAAGCTCATTTAACAACTCTGTTCAGGCAAGAAGCCAGAGACATTGAGTTATTAATTATATTACGATGCGTACAGTTTATACTAATAAGAGACATTGCATAATTATTAATGAGTGAAGTTAGAGAATGCACTTATCTGTTGTATGCTAGTTTTGTGTCTACATGGGGAGAAGTGTGACAGTCAGACAAGGCATGCTCCCTGCGAGAGACTAGGTTGAACAGGAGTGGTGCCGACCGGATCGCGTAATCTCCATCATGTCGTGCGTGTATCTTAATATAATGTCTTGACTGGACTTTAACTTGTTATCCCTCTCACCGCTCACTGTAAAAATAATGGACTGTACCCACGTACATCCGGGACAAGGAGTTCAGGCGGACGTGAGGGACAAGGAGTTCAGGTGGACGTGCGGGACAAGGAGTTCAGGTGGACGGGAGGGACAAGGAGTTCAGGTGGACGTGCGGGACAAGGAGTTCAGGTGGACGTGCGGGACAAGGAGTTCAGGTGGACGTGCGTGCGGGACAAGGAGTTCAGGCGGACGTGAGGGACAAGGAGTTCAGGTGGACGTGCGGGACAAGGAGTTCAGGTGGACGTGAGGGACAAGGAGTTCAGGTGGACGTGCGGGACAAGGAGTTCAGGTGGACGTGCGGGACAAGGAGTTCAGGTGGACGTGCGGGACAAGGAGTTCAGGTGGACGTGCGTGCGGGACAAGTAGTTCAGGCGGACGTGAGGGACAAGGAGTTCAGGCGGATGTGTGGGACAAGGAGTTCAGGCGAACGTGCGGGAAATAAAACATGTTTTGTTGTAAGCTTGTCTCGTCATTTAGTAAAACACAAAAACTTATGCGTGTGATGTGATTAAATTAGTTCCTTTTCTGAACAAAGTGTACTTATTCATCTCGGGATGAGAATATCACAATATCCATCCTTATTGCAGCTGCAGCGAAGAAATTGGACATCACCCACTACAGGACAGAACAGCGGATTAAAACATGGTTGGCCGGATGGGTAAACAGAGACGGGGGACGAAAACAGAGAACTGAAAAAAACAAACAAATGTACAGTGTACTACCTGCGGTTATATAAGCATTTTGTTATTATGCTCCTTAGCTTAGGGAAGGTGGGTCATGTCCGCACACCCCGTTATTGACCACACCCCGTTATTGACCACACGTGCTTTGTCGTTTCAGAACAGTGTTATATAGTAACTACGAGGCTGCACCGTACAAAAGCTGTATAATATCATGATTTGTACATGTTGTGGTTGTCTGACATCGATATTTTTCAACAATGGTGTTAGTTAGTATACTTGTCTACAAGTGCAGCACATCTGTGAGTTTTAATGGGTTTTATGAACTGGCATTTTACTTGCATTGCTGAATTGGTGATCAGTCAGGCTTGACGACAACCAGCTGGCACTACCAACCCGCCTGCAGGTCAGCCGTCACGCTTCAGTGGCAGTGTCAAGTGGCTGTATCTGGTCAAGCATGATAGAACAAGACCAAGCCCAGTACACCAACACTGCTTGTCAACTGGCCCATGGCAAACATTCCAACCCGTCACGATTGGATGTCAGAACGTGGAACATATTACGTGAACTCAGCATTGCCGCGAGACTTCCAACTAAGCGTGACTGCCGAGGTGGACATAAACAACACCGTATCCCCACTGTGATCGGTCATCGACCAATCCCTAAGCACACAGCAAACGAAATGCACACATCCTTACAAATGCATGACAACTTGATTACTCTGAAATTATCATCCAATCCTCTGAACTGCACAAACCTTGCTCTGCTTAATGCAAGATCCATCAGAAATAAGACGGATTTAAACACCTATTATATATGTGAACATGATCTTGATATCATCGCGCTTACAGAGATGTGGCTGACCGATGACCCAAGGGATACTGCAAACACCAGCAAGCTGACCCCGGAGGGATACAGTTTCGTCCACCTAGCTCGGTCAGACCGACGGGGTGGGGGGGGGGGGAGTCGGTGTTTTATACAAGTGGCCGAGTTCACCAATCTCCTCGAATTTTTTACAGCACAGTTGACTGGACTAATCATCCTAGGCGATTTTAACATCCACAATGGAAAGGCCGGAAATAAAGACTCAAACGATTTCTTCGATCTTCTGCATGCCACCAACTTGCAGCAGCACGTTCGTCGTCCGACACATACCATTGGCAATATTCTGGACCTCGTAATCACGCCATCCTCTGGAAGCGCTGTGATGTCAGTGACGGTGGGGTCCCTGCTCACTGATCACCACGATGTTTACTGCCTGCCGGACCAAATGAAGAAGCAGATTTCCTATCGCAAATATGCTGCAATTAACTCAACGCAATTTAGATCAGATTTTGAACTTTCACGTATTTCATCAAACTGGATACCAAGGCAGGGTACTGGAGTGTCCCGTTAGATGAGCAAAGCCAGCTCCTTAACACGTGTCGCACAGCAGTGGGCCGGTAGCGAAATTTTTTTCCCCATAATTTGTCCTGGCAAGCAGCGCCTTAGGCGGACATGATTGGCTGCTGAGAATAGTTGACCTCCGAACTCTCTAATTCATAACAGCAATACACGTGTTCAATTGAACCTATGTCAACAATGACACGTGGCTTGAACTTGACCTGTTGAAAATAACGGTAATTTCACTTGCACTTGTTTTGATAAATCAAACAGTTTTTTGTAATTGCACAAAATATAACAAACACATGAAATCAACGTTGATTACTCTTAGAATTGTGCCGCCATAAAAGCAGGGACAAACTTTCAGTCAATCAATAATTATTTATTACAATCATATAAAACAAACAAAACAAGCCATGAGAACAATATGAGAAGGTATAACAAACATTATTGCTAACAATATCACTCGATTAAAAAGATTATGTGCCGTGAAAGCTTAGACAACAAGTATTGACTACTTTGAGAAAACAAATAATAGAACATATGGCAAAAAGGCATTTCATGTTTTAATGCCTGTAAAGCTAATTAGAGAAAAACCTGGTCTATGTCAACCAAATATTTACAAGAACTTTTCCAAATTATTTTACAGTTTGGGTTAATAAAGTGACTGATCAATTCACTTTTCTGAAACAAAAATAACGAATATTTTACTCGTATTGAGCATGAACATTATAAACAAATCAACAAGTCTGGTAGCACCAATCTTAAAGACAACCTATGCACTACACGTGTGTCTTTATTCACATTTAAAGACAAACCAATAAGGATATAACTAATGTTATTGACCATCTTCATGCAAAATGTAGTTGTGGTCAAATGGCATGTTCACAAAATTATTAAACACTGCAAAATTTTAATTAACTAAACAACTAAGAATAATAATAAACCAAACTCAATGATAAAGAAATTATAAGTCAATACTGAGTTATTGCAGACTATTAAACTGAACTCACTGCACTTGAATTAAATGATAAACATGCTTGCCAGATGAATAAAGGTGCAATTCCCATAACCATCTATCTAAACCTAGCTTTATGGGGAAAACATTTTGCTTGTTTGAACATTTTTTTTCAATGTTATCTGTGAAAACATGTTGAATTTAATTATACTAAATAATTTTTTTTTTACCAATAACCACAATTTAGCTGATGATCAATAACATGATGATGACTGTCCAGATAACGAGACTGAATTGCGCAGGATGAGCCACTCCATTGCTTCATCCGGTTCAATATTGGGCATCTTATAATTTTAATATAAAAATATATAAATAAATTATAATATTACTGACAATGAATAAACCCATGAATTGGAAAAGTCATATTGATAGAATAGGATACAAATTTTGCTAGAATGGGATGTGAAATACCAAGGCTGTAAGCGTTTTAAGAAACCGCAACATAACTATATTTTGTTTTCCTTTCCAAATATATATGCCATATGGATTACCCAAATATCTAGCTTTGAAGATATCACTAATTATAATGTTTTAATTGTATTTTGTTTAGTGGTCTGAGACCCAGTTTGAGGTGAAAAGTCAGACGAATAGTGATTCTGCATACCGCGTGTCAATGGATCTTGGGATGTGCTCTTGTCATGTTGGACAAAATGGTGCACCATGCAAGCATCAAGGAGCAGTTGCTCACCATTTCAAAATCACAGGATACAACATGCTACCATGCCACTCAGCTGAACTGCGCTGCCTATACTACAGGATTGCGACAGGTATGTTAATCACTCAATTGACTATATTTTGTCTTTGATATGACTTTCAAATGAATTGAGTCAGCAATCCTGGGAAAGTGTTCTAAATACAAATGATGTCAATCAAGCTTATGATACGTTTTTACATATATTTACAAATATATTTCAGAAACATTGCTCGGTTAAGAGTTTCTAAAAAAAGTTACATCAACAATAAGCCTTGATTTACAAAAGGTTTAAAAAATGCATGTGTGAAAAAAAAAAGTTATATAAAACATTTGTTGTATCTAAATCTGCTGAAGCAGAACAAAAATACAAAACTTACAAAAACAAACTAACTATCTATCTATCCTAATTTTCATAGTGTTCCTTCTGTAGAGTTAGTGATTTCATGATAAGTTACACATGTACCTCCTATGTGGGATATTTACTTCTCCTGGATGAGTTACTGTGGTCCCACGCAATATTTTAGGGTCTAGTAATCATGATAAAAAAAATTAAATTCATTTGATCTGAAAGATATGTTATTCTCTCGAGGCAAAGAAGATGTGGCCATTGACTGGTTCCAACCCATGCAAGCTAGGACCTCTGCTCAGCTACCAGAAACAGTCTCTAATCCAGTGCCTGATGGTCTGGCTCCCTGCCATGCTGCGGAGAATACTGTGGCTGATGAGCAACAACATGACGACTGTCCAAATGACGAGACTGCAGCTGCGCAGGATGAGGATGAACAGTTCATCTCTGAGATAAGGAAGTTCGCTGATGACACCATTAGTAAATTCCTATCCAACAGGGAGTTGTTTAGGAAGCCACTCCAATGCTTCATCCGCAATAGCAAGAAGATTGTCAACGACTCTCATCTTGTTAGTGCTATGCACACCTATGGAAAGTATAATGGCGCTGCAACAGCTACTAGAAGACTTGGGTGCAAAGCAAGATTACAGGCGTCAGCACAGATTGGTGTGCAGCCTCTGGCTGTGGCACGAAGAAATTTTTTTATCCTATTCTATCAATATGACTTTTCCAATTCATGGGTTTATTCATTGTCAGTAATATTATAATTTATTTATATATTTTTATATTAAAATTATAAGATGCCCAATATTGAACCGGATGAAGCAATGGAGTGGCTCATCCTGCGCAACTTCAGTCTCGTTATCTGGACAGTCATCATCATGTTGTTGATCATCAGCTAAATTGTGGTTATTGGTAAAAAAAAAATTATTTAGTATAATTAAATTCAACATGTTTTCACAGATAACATTGAAAAAATGTTTTCAAACAGGCAAAATGTTTTCCCCATAAAGCTAGGTTTAGATAGATGGTTATGGGAATTGCACCTTTATTCATCTGGCAAACATGTTTATCATTTAATTCAAGTGCAGTGAGTTCAGTTTAATAGTCAGCAATAACTCAGTATTGACTTATAATTTCTTTATCATTGAGTTTGGTTTATTATTATTCTTAGTTGTTTAGTTAATAAAAAATTTGCAGTGTGTTAATAATTTTGTGAACATGCCATTTGACCACAACTACATTTTGCATGAAAATGGTCAATAACATTAGTTATATACTTATTGGTTTGTCTTTAAATGTGAATAAAGACACACATGTAGTGCATAGGTTGTCTTTAAGATTGGTGCTACCAGACTTGTTGATTTGTTTATAATGTTCATGCTCAATACGAGTAAAATATTCGTTATTTTTGTTTCAGAAAAATGAATTGATCAGTCACTTTATTAACCCAAACTGTAAAATAATTTGGAAAAGTTCTTGTAAATATTTGGTTGACATAGACCAGGTTTTTCTCTAATTAGCTTTACAGGCATTAAAACATGAAATGCCTTTTTGCCATATGTTCTATTATTTGTTTTCTCAAAGTAGTCAATACTTGTTGTCTAAGCTTTCACGGCACATAATCTTTTTAATCGAGTGATATTGTTAGCAATAATGTTTGTTATACCTTCTCATATTGTTCTCATGGCTTGTTTTGTTTGTTTTATATGATTGTAATAAATAATTATTGATTGACTGAAAGTTTGTCCCTGCTTTTATGGCGGCACAATTCTAAGAGTAATCCACGTTGATTTCATGTGTTTGTTATATTTTGTACAATTACAAAAACTGTTTGATTTATCAAAACAAGTGCAAGTGAAATTACCGTTATTTTCAACAGGTCAAGTTCAAGCCACGTGTCATTGTTGACATAGGTTCAATTGAACACGTGTATTGCTGTTATGAATTAGAGAGTTCGGAGGTCAACTATTCTCAGCAGCCAATCATGTCCGCCTAAGGCGCTGCTTGCCAGGACCAATTATGGGAAAAAAAATTTCGTGGGCCGGTACTACTACCAGCGTCTACCATTTTGGTGGTGCATCAGTCAAGACATCTTCCAACAGCGGATGGACGAGATACTGGAGTGACTGGAAGGTTGCGTGGGGATAGCAGATGACATATGTGTTTTTGGTGCAACATAACAAGAACACAACGAACGTCTCAAAGCTCTCATGGAAGTCGCCAAATCGTCCGGACTTGTCTTAAATTTGGAGAAATGCACGATAAAACAGAGCTCGATATCGTTCTTCGGCAATATCTACAGTGCAGCGGGTGTCTCTCCGGACCCGTCCAAAGTCAAAGATATCCATGAGATGCCAGTACCACAAGACAAGGAAGACCTCCAGCGTCTCAGCTAATTATGTATGTTGTAGTTCACTAATAAACAGGTTCAACTAGTATTCATGTCTCGATAAAGCATCATTTCAGTATTAAGGTGAGACGCTACAGCTTAATAGGATTCATTTTTAATTTGAACAGCGAGTGCAGTTGTTTCTGCCCAAACTGTATAGTGGGTCTTACTAAGTAAAACATTTTAAACTTTTTTCTACCAGATCCCCGTTTCCATGGTAACAAACAAAATGACCACCATTTTGAGCAAATATAGGCAAATTGAGAATCAATGCCATTCTTTATTGAACCAAGATATCACTAATTCTTGAAAAATCGTCTTCAGTATACATACATACATACATATATATATATATATATATATATATATATAATGTAAGCATATTTTTCTTTTGAATGGTATTGTGGCGCCGACGTCTACAAGGACAGATGTACTGGAAGTGACTTTTAGAGCATTGATTGTTATCATCCGTAACGACGTGTTCTCGCCAAGTGATTCTATGTTATCGATAATTATGTTTATTACGGTAGCATGTTACGCTACATAATATATGTGAATTACTACATGTGTTGTGTTCTTTTCTATTGATATTTCGTTGATCACAACAAACGACTTTTAGTGTTTTGCAAACAGTTTATTTATAATCACTCGAACACTAAATTGGTGACCCTGACGTGATCACAAAACATCATGGCCGAAGCGACGTTCACTAACGCTGTGAGCATAAAAATTCCTCCCTTCTGGACGGAAAATCCGCGATTGTGGTTTGCACAAATTGAAGGACAATTTACGGCAATGCGCATAACACAACAAGAGACCAAGTTCGGTCACATCATCGGTGCGCTAGCTCCATCAGTCGCAGCTGAAATAGAAGATGTGATTCTCGAACCGCCAGCTGAGAATCAATATGATGCTCTCAAAAACGCTCTCATTACACGCCTGGGTGTTACAGAAGAAGAAAGGATGGATCGGTTGTTAACTGGCGTCTCTCTAGGAGATCAAAAACCATCATCTTTACTTCGTCAAATGCAAAGACTGAGAGGCACTGGAGCCGCAGCGTTAAACGACATCGTTTTTCGTCGTCTATTCCTCACTCGTCTCCCAGATCACGTTCAAGTAGCTTTGGCCACGCGTGCCAACGTTCCACTGACTGAATTGGCAACACAAGCAGATGTCATGATGGCTGTGGGCAACCGAGTGAATTGTAACACCCTTGAAGCGGATACCTCTACGCAAAAGCCTTCACTGTCTTCTCTGTCTTCAGAAACACTCCTCGAAATCGACTCACTCAGAAGAGAAAATGCAAGACTGCGGAACCAAGTAGAGCAACAGAACGTACCTCGACATACCAGTGACAACCAACTGTGTTGGTTTCATGCTAAGTTCGGTACCAAAGCTCGTAAATGTCGATCGCCGTGTTCTTGGTCGGGAAAAGCCAAAGCTGCCCACTAGTGGCGAATAGTGGATGCAGCCATGTTTCTCGCCTACTTTACCTCACCGATCATGCATCCAAAACGCGTTTTTTGATCGACACGGGTGCAGAGGTCAGCGTTTTTCCAGCAACAAGTCGCGAAAAACTCGAGAGTAAACAAGGTCAACCGTTGGTAGCAGCCAATGGTTCGAGAATTGCAGTATATGGAGAACGAAACATCTCCCTTGACATTGGATTTCAACGTAACTACACCTGGAAATTCCAAATTGCAGACGTACGCATGGCGCTCATTGGTGCTGATTTTCTTCGCTCCAATGGAATCGTTGTAGACATGAAGAACAACCGTATAATAGAAGCTGCATCATTTGCACACGTGTCTCTTCAAACTACAGCACTACAACCTCTCCGACTGCATTTCCTCAAATCACCATCAGAATATGAAACCATTCTGACTGATTTCCCGTCTCTTACGCGAACAGACTTTGCCACAACACGCTCAAAGCTTCATGTATCGCACTCTATCGAAACCAAAGGTCGTCCTGTCTTCGCCAAGGCTCGTCGCCTGGCACCTGAAAAGTTGACGATTGCTAAACGCGAGTTTGAAACGATGTTAGACATGGGAGTGATTAGAAGATCGTCCAGTGCGTGGTCTTCTCCTCTACACATGGTCCCCAAGAAAGGAGTTGGACAATGGCGTCCATGTGGTGACTATCGCGCTCTTAACGACATCACAGTCCCTGACCGCTACCCGATCCCACATCTACAAGACTTTACAGCGAAACTGGCAGGAGCGAGAATATTCTCCAAAATTGATCTCGTTCGCGCATATCATCAGATTCCAGTGGCGGCTGAGGATATCCAAAAGACAGCGATAATCACACCATTCGGGTTGTTCGAATACGTACGAATGCCATATGGTCTGCGGAATGCTGCACAGACATTCCAAAGATTCATGGACGATGTATGTCGTGAATTAGACTTCGTCTTCGTGTATTTAGACGATATCCTGATAGCCAGCAGATCAGAGGTTGAACACAGAGAACATCTACGTCGCCTCTTTGAAACGTTAGCCGAGCATAACGTGGTTCTGAATCCGGCTAAGTGTGAATTTGGCGCGACAAGTCTGGAATTTTTGGGACATAACATTGACTCGTCAGGTGCCTCCCCCCTGCCAGACAGAGTTCTAACGGTGAGAGAATTCCCTAGACCGACCAACACGCGTTCACTTCGAGAATTTCTCGGTCTCGTCAACTTCTACCACCGCTTTATACGACGTTGCGCGCAGATCTTGCACCCTCTTCATCGACTGTTGTCAGCAGACGCTACAGATGAAAAGAGGTCAACTGCTACAAAGAAGGACATCACATGGACAGAGGAATGTGAGACTGCTTTTGAGGCAAGCAAACGAGCGTTGGCCGATGCAACGATGCTCACTCATCCCCATCATGATGCACCAACCAGCATTTCTTCTGATGCATCTGACGTTGCTGTGGGAGCGGTGCTTTCTCAACTGGTTCGTGGACAATGGCGACCCATTTCCTTCTTCTCAAGAAAGCTCAAACCACCAGAGACTCGCTACAGTACATTCGACCGTGAACTGTTGGCCGTGTATCTATCTCTTCGCCACTTCAGATACTTTGTAGAAGGGTGAGAGTTTCATGTCAACACAGATCATAAACCGTTGACCTACGCCATCAGCAACCCCTCTGACAAACATTCGCCTCGACAGACGCGCCACCTATCGTACATTGCTGAATTCACTACCGATCTCAGATATCTCAAAGGAGAAGACAACGTAGTTGCTGATACACTCTCAAGAGCTGAACTGTGTGATCAGAATAATGCCATTACATCGTCTGCAGTCGACTACGAAAGAATGGCACAGTTACAACGAGAAGACGACGAAATGCCGGCCTATCGTACGGCTATCACTGGGTTGCAACTCGTAGATCTGCCACTTCTCGATTCAACTGATACGCTGTTGTGTGATATCTCGCAAGGATATGCTCGACCTGTTGTGCCACGTGTCTTACGTCGAGACATTTTCGATCAGTTGCACAATCTTTCTCATCCTGGTGGCAAAGCAACCAAACGCCTGGTTTCTGCCAGATTCGTGTGGCATGGTCTCAATCGAGAGGTTACGCAATGGGCGCGGAACTGCTGTTCATGTCAACAGTCGAAGATTCAGCGACACATCGCTTCTCCTGTTCACAAGATTGACATTCCCGATCGCCGTTTTGATGCAATTCATGTTGACATTGTAGGCCCACTTCCTCATTCGCAGGGATATAATTACCTGTTCACAGTGGTGGATCGCTTCACCCGTTGGCCCGAAGCTATACCAATGGTCAATGCAACTGCTGAATGTTGTGCTCGCGCTCTTCTCGACCAATGGATCTCACGATTCGGGGTTCCGTCGACAATCATTTCGGATAGAGGACGACAGTTTGAGTCCAATCTCTGGACGGAGCTAATGAAAATCATGGCATGCACTCGTGTTCGAACGACATCTTATCACCCGCAAGCCAACGGCATGGTCGAGAGATTCCATCGTCAACTCAAGTCATCACTGAAAAGTCGTCTCGAAGCAGCTGCTAACTGTTGGATCTTGGTGCTTCCGACAGTTCTACTCGGGACACGTGCTGCTGTGAAGGAAGATCTAGGATGTTCCTCGGCCGAACTAGTGTTTGGTATGCCACTGCGTTTACCTGGACAGTTCTTCGAACAACTACCCGCTGGACACGTAGACGATCCAGCCGCGTTCCTCCCACGTCTGCGCACTGCTATGCGAGATTTGCGACCTACCATTCCGGAACATCATGGTTCACACAGAACTGCTTTTCCCACTGCGTTGACATCAGCGACACACGTATTCGTTCGACATGATGCACATCGCACCCCTCTGCAGCGACCGTACGATGGCCCGTTTCTCATCCTTCAACGGAACGAGAAGTTCTTCGTCTTGGATTACAACGGCCGACATGAAACTGTATCCATTGACCGACTGAAACCGGCGTTCCTAGACACTGATATTATAGGAGCTCTTCCACCACAGCTACCTACTACTAGAGGTGGCCGAGTTGTATGGGTACCAGTTCGATATCGACCTTGAACCCGTACTCAAGCTCTGGGGGGAGGTTCTGTGGCGCCGACGTCTACAAGGACAGATGTACCGGAAGTGACTTTTAGAGCATTGATTGTTATCATCCGTAACGACGTGTTCTCTCCAAGTGATTCTATGTTATCGATAATTATGTTTATTACGGTAGCATGTTACGCTACATAATATATGTGAATTACTACATGTGTTGTGTTCTTTTCTATTGATATTTCGTTGATCACAACAAACGACTTTTAGTGTTTTGCAAACAGTTTATTTATAATCACTCAAACACTAAAGTATTTAGTTATTAATTTTTTTTATTATTATTGATTTTTATTGCAGTTGATGAACAGGAAGAACAGATCCAGATGTTGGCCGACAAACTGTGCAACTCAGATGCTGAGTAAGGACAATTGATGCCATGTTCCTTTATTTTCTATAAATACACTAATTATTAGTTTTATTTATCAAGTGTTTCGGTCACGAATCTTGGAGACATACACAATGTTCTGAATGTTGTATGGAATAAAAAAGTTCATGTGATGTGATCATGGCATCATTTTTTATACATTTAACGAGGGTTGACAGAGTGACAACATGAAATGAGGAACATGATACACTGTTTATATATTTATAGGTAAAGGATACTGATGTAAAGGAGCCAATAAACATACTGGCATTTTATTGGCCCAATGAGGTTTTGTTAGTTGGGGCCAGTAAAGGGCCAATGATGTCGGCACATTGGCATTTGACATGGGCCGGTGTGCAAATACTCGTTGGGCCCATGAAAAACAGCTAATCATGGGCCAATGAAAAAGGCACCTATGAACTTCATTGGCCCGATAAAGTTTTGCTACTTGGGTAGCAGCGGAGTCGGCGACTGTACACCGTGTCTAACGTTTGCTTCCGTTGCAGTTAAATAATTGTATCCATAATTGTAATCATCGTTACATAGAGGCTAACAGCGGAGTTGGCGACTGCAGGCCTACACTGTGTCTAAATAATTATTAGGCCCTACGTTTGCTTTAAAGTATCTCAGATGGTATTTTTTCTCTAATATCATTTCATTTTTTATAATTATCAGTTCATATGCATACATATTGTTTAATTATTTTACCCGCATTGATACATACAAATAAACTGTATTTTTAAACAGCATGTTTAAAATTATGGAAAAAAATCAATAAATTGTGTGACGAGAACGCTTATAGTTAGCAGTTAATCGCTAGATGGCGAAACTATCTTATTACGTACCGTTGAAGTCGCCACTTTAAATGTATGCATGCTGGCACGGTTTGACCAATGAGAATGCTTGGTGCGCTGGTAAACATGTGCTCTGAATAAATTCGTGTTATTTTTCGTCAACGCATTTGTCCAATAAGAACATTTAACAAACCGCGACACGAACTGGTACGAAACGGTGTCTGTAAACAACTATAGCATTGACTGAGCATAACGAGGATTATCGCAACAGAGTACATAGGCTGAAAAAAATTAGACTTGATCCGATTACATCAAGTTCGGGAAACAACAGACTGTTCGAGCGGGAAGAAATGGACGCGCTGACATCTGACAGCTCCGGGCGGTAACGTGGTATGCATTGTGCTAGCGGCGATTCAAGGTACTGTGAACTTTCATCCTTCATAGCGCTAAGAGGCAAGCAAGAAGCTAAATCAGCAGTCACATCCGAGGTAGACAGGCCCGACAGTCACAGTACATCCGGCTAAAGGTTGGTGGTACCCCAACCACCAGCAAATTTTCCCCCACCGAAGCCATTGATAATGGACGATAATTTAGCTACAAGCTGGAAGCAATGGAGAAAGATATGGCTACACTATGAAATTGCAACAGGCATTAATAAGCAGGATGGCTTAGTGAGTCACAACACTTTTGTCAGTCATAGACGAAGATGCAGCTAAAGTATATAACACTTTTACTTGGTTACCTGGTGAAAACGAACAATGCATTGATCAGGTGTTGTAAAAATTTGACAGATATTGTGAACCTCGTACACAGATCATATACAAGCGTTTTCGTTTCAACAATCGCGTACAGCAAAACATTTCTGCGTATGTCACCAAGTAGCAGCAGTTCACAGTACCTTGAATGTCACCAAGTAGCAGCAGACAAAGTCGGGCAATGGACAGCGAGTAACAAAATGGTGCTGAACTATGACAAGATGAAAGAACTGCGGATATGTTTCAAGAAATCAACTCCGGACATCGCACTGCTAACCATCGACGGTAGACCAATCCAACAAGTTAACAGCACTCGTCTGCTAGGTGTGACTCTATCTGAAGATCTGAAGTGGCAATCACACATAGACGAAATCACTATAAAAGCATCGCAACGTCTATATTTCATCATCCTTCTCAAAAGAGCTGGCATTGACCCTCACCACCTCATCAACATATACACTTCAATCGTCCGATCGGTATTGGAGTACGCATGCCAAGTGTGGCACACGAGCCTTACAAAAAAAGCAAACAAGACAGACAGAATACATCCAGAGACGGGCAATGAGGATCATTTTCCAAGATAAGTCGTATGCCGAAGCCATCACCGCAGCCAACCTACCAACGCTGTCAGACCGGAGGGAGAAGTTATGTAGAACACTATTCATAAGCATGCAACAATCTACACATAAATTACACCATCTTTTGCCTCCCCTCCGGGAAACTCCGTATACAACTCGAAACACGAGGACTTACTGTGTGCCGTGTTGCAGAACTGCAAGATTTCAGAACTCTTTTATACCATATGCTTTAAGACACTGGCAGTAATTATGAACTCATTTATAAATTAATTACTTTTTACATAATAGTAGTAGGCCATATAATTTATTTTACTATAGTATTGCCTGTTTTAAGTTTTAATTTATGATTATGTCCTTCATATTTACCTTGTTTATTTACAAACATAACTTTAAACATGATGTACATGCACCTTTTAAATTTTTTATATTTTAAGTCATACTTTTGTCTTAATTTATTTATTATCATTGGTTGTTTTACTGTGCCAATTGTATAATTCAACTGCTATAGTTGCCATTTTAATAAAATTATTATTATTATTATCACCGAGCTTCGTACGATCGCCAAGAACTGCGCGCAAGATGGGATAACCCCTGATGAAATTCTCCGTGACAGGCTTGTGTGAATGCCTTTTGTGTATAAATGACCTAACCCTCGAGAAAGCCATAGACATTTGCAACGCGTTAGAGCAGACAAGTGCACAATTACAAGCTATGCTAAGTGGCACTCATGCCGTCGTGAGTTTTGTGAGAAAACGTCAGATACGCCATGCAGCCAATGCTCCCACTAACCGCACATACAAAAAGACGAGTACGCTGAAGAGAGCTACAACAGTAGAGCAACAAGTACTGTGGGCGTCAGCACGGGAAACGTGAATGCCCCGCCTATGGACAAACCTGTCGAAAGTGTGGAAAGAAGAACCACTTTCAGGCAAAATGTAGAGCGGCGCAGTTGTGCACATGAACGAAGAAGTGTTCTTCGTCGGTCTCATCGGAGACAAATCATCGAAGGCGGTGATTACTATGGACGTTGGCCGTCCAAGACCACAGAGCCGATTTCAAATGGACACTGGCGCCAAGTGCAATGTGCTATCACAGAAGACATATTGTAGAGTAACGGGAGACAGCCAGATGAAGCGTGTTCAGTGCTGTTCTCACAAGTTCATAAAGACAGGTGAACGCTAGAAGATATTAGGCTCTGTCACCGGTATGGCGACACGGCAAGCAGAGTGATTTGGCATTCAACATTACTGAAGTCGACTTCACTCCACAAAACAAACAAATGTCTTGTTACACAATAACCATACATCGTAAGTATTTTAGTAATAAGTAATAACTTATCATTTAGTTCAATTTCATGGTATGCACCTAACTAAGGAGTCATGGGCTGTTAACAACAACAGGACGAAACACTGCCAATAACATAAAAAAAAATTACCTACTTCAATTACCAATGTATGCATAATCTTTGATACTACATATTTCATTTAGTTATCGGCATATCTTAGGAATGACATCGCAACTTGCAAAGATTGTAAAAAGCATTTCTATTTAATATACGGAATAAATTATATATAAATGATTCCTGGTCGCATACTTTTCTTGGTATTCTAAGTGACAACACTTCATACATTCCTAGCAAAATATATTACTTCAAAGTAAAGACTACAACTTTTATTTGTTGGAGTCAGTGCAACCGTATGTGTATCCGTGATGTCAGCCGTTAACATATTCATGTAAACACACTAAAGACTGTAAAGACTGTATAGAACAATGCTAATCGTGAGTGAAAATCATTACAACGAAAGTACTACCAATGGAAAATACAGTCTCTCGAAAATGAACACCCAAAACAATGGTGGAACAATGTGAAAGATCTTGCGGGTGTTAAAGTAAAGTGTGACAGTCTACAAGGCTTTGCTAACTAGCATTGTTCTGGCAACCTCGTTATTCTCGCCAACCACATAAGTGACTTCTTCAAATCCGTGTCGAATGACTTTACTCCACTGTCACTCAATGACACCTTTTTACCACCGGGAGCTAACACCACCATCCCAGATGCCTACATCATCAACGTTAGCGAAGTAGCCAAATCAATATATCGCGAGTTAAAACTGACAAAGCAGTAGGCCCCGATGGTATACCCAAATGGATCCTACACGACTATGCCACCATCCTCGCTCCTCCCGTTTGTGCGATCTTTAATAGTAGCCTACAAGAAAGAACTGTGCCCATGCTATGGAAATGCGCCGACATTCGACCTATACCCAAAGTAAGACCACCTATGCTCATCCACAAAGACTTACGCCCAATTTCTCTAAAACCAGTCTTATCGATGTGCCTGGAGAAATTAATTTGTGATTGGATAACTGACATTACCTGCGGCTACAATAGCTCACTACAAACAGCAGCAACCGAAGTCGCGCAGTGGACGGCACACAACAAAATGGCATCAATTACAATAAGACGAAGGAGCTATGCATCTGTTTCAAGAGATCCGTATGTGTAAACACACTAAAGACTGTAAAGACTGTATAGACATCCCGCCGCTAACCATCAACTTTCATGACGTATTGCATGAAATTTACCAAAATTTGTAAGGCCCTACATCAAAATAAACCATTATGTGGCAAAATATATACCACTTTATCATTATAAAAACAGAATATGTTCAGGGTAAGCAAAACTGTATACTAAATTGTAAAAAATGTCATAATACTGAACATCAATTTCCATTAACATAATAATCATCATCATGGAACACATGATGTTTATATGATTTTTTTACCATTTAGATCATAATAATTTCTAATTGTGTATTCTTGAAAACAACATTTTATTGATTTTTAATTTGATGTTAAAAAAACATCCCTATGAACACTTAGCTGGATATAATTATTACAGATTGACCTAAATTGTCACCACAACACTCGTCCCACGGCTTCAACTGGCAAAATAAAGAGTGCCACCCACTAGTCCAAGAATACTGACTGTCTGCCAGTTGACGCTTGTTGTGAAACGAATCGTGCAGAAAGTCAGGTAATTATCTTAATTTAGTTGGGTTGTAAGGTAGCCTTATGCACCAACTAGGGTATGAAGAGGATAAGTAAACAAGTCAGTGGGGTTGTAAGGTAGCCTTATGCACCAACTAGAATATGAAGAGGATAAGTAAACAAGTCAGTGGGGTTGTAAGGTAGCCTTATGCACCAACTAGGGTATGAAGAGGATAAGTAAACAAGTCAGTGGGGTTGTAAGGTAGCCTTATGCACCAACTAGGGTATGAAGAGGATAAGTAAACAAGTCAGTGGGGTTGTAAGCCAACTGTGACCAACAGTAACATTATAATGCTACAACATAAATTCATATACAGGGGGGCTGTATACAGTGTATTTTTATGCCAACAATTCGAAGAACATTGTGTTTGCATAGCAGTGTTATAATAGTAGGGTTACCTTGTTTTGCTGTATAAATCATTAAGGTCAATAAAAATACACTTATCTAGCATATGACATCAATGATAGATATTACAATTCCGTGTTTAAAGTTTCATTTTGCATTGCTTTGTATGGATTTTACAACTGTATTAAGTGATGATCTTCTTTCAGTGGTCTTCCATATGATAACCAGGTTATACATGGACCAGATTTCAGCTAAATGAAGCTTATTGTTCTCAATTTTTTATGCCATACTACCTGATGTCTGTAACTCTGTCAATTACACACAACCATCCGATTGGAGTTTATTGTAGTTCATAGCCCAGCACGTGCTCTTGAATCACACAGGTATATCTACCAACCAGCATGTACAATATACCAATCACATATTAAAGTATGTGTTATTTCTAGAAATAAAAAATATTTTATATAATGCACTATTACTATCTCATATTAACTATTGTATTATGGCATGGGGATACCAATGTAGCAGCGTGGGGATACCAAGGTAGCAGCGTGGGGATACCAATGTAGCAGCGTGGGGATACCAATGTAGCAGCGTGGGGATACCAAGGTAGCAGCGTGGGGATACCAAGGTAGCAGCGTGGGGATACCAATGTAGCAGCGTGGGGATACCAAGGTAGCAGAGTGAGGAACATTCAAAAGAAAGCTATGCGTATTTTAAGTAAATACAATTCACATACAGATCCACTTTTTAAAAATAAATATTTTTATATATAACTTGCCACATGTTATTAACAATATTCCTAAAATAATTACAGAGAAGATAGAAACCCATAATTTACGAGGTTTTGCAAATTATGCCAAAATTAATCTTATCAAAATACACTTGCTATTAAAATCGACTAAATCAGTAATAAGTATATATAAATGTACGACTATATTTCAATACATGAATATATACATTCCAATATCATGCATGCTTTTTCTTCTTATGCACGCATTCACATATAATTTAAAGGATCGTAGAAATTAAGAACAGGGTGGCTCCTACAACAGCGACTAATCTTAGTCTTAGTAGGAGTCTAGGCTGGATACAACCTGTTTCCTTCTAGGTTTATCCATTTTTTTCAGATGAAATTGGACAAAAGTGATAACATTTGTTTGCTAAATCCAGTTTTATCAAACTGTGTCTAGGTGAATACATCCTGTTTCATCTGAAACACTAAAAACCATGGTTTACAAAGTTTTAACCTCCAGATAACATCTGTGAGCCCTGTAATTAGTTGCATAATTAGTCCAGAGATCCAACATAAAATTGAGAAAGTAAACTGCACGGCAATACATCGCTTGCTGCATTATATACCAAGTTCAGTAGTTTGCTGACCAACGCCGAACCAACTGCCTACGTAGATTACCAGGCGTTCAAGCAGTGCTTGATCGGCGTCGAATTTGAACAGTGCAAGACAAGAGCCAATGTCTGCATCCTGCTGATTCGTGATCCGGTCTACCAGGTCAAATATCCTGACCTGCTGCAGCTCACGGCCATCGCGTTCAACCTGCCCATATTGACCCCATGGCCCGAACGTGGCTTCTCTGCGCTACTGCGAGTCAAGAATAAGTTATGTAACCGTCTTATCGACAATACTCTAAGCGCATTACTGAATGTGCCGATCAATGGCCCCGAGAGGCTCTAAGACTGTGTGTACCACTGGCTGTTGGCCCTACAGCACTGTGTGCCATTATACCATGATATGTAATGTAGCATTGCCAATCGCGTCAATGTAATAACAATGTTGAGTAAATAAATCCGTGTTAACATGGATTGAAATATAACTGTCATTGTGTTGTATATATATATATGTGCGGCATTAGTCTACAGACCAAGCTGAAGGTATACAGGGCAATAGTGCTGCTCCCCACGCTGCTCTACGCATGTGAAACATGGACAGTGTACCAACGCCATGCCAAGAAGCTGAACCATTTCCACACAGCATGCCTCAGGAAACTCCGCAACATCAAGTGGCAGGACAGGATTCCAGACCTACCCAGCATCTATACCATCCTAATGCAGTCCCAGCTATGCTGGGCAGGACATGTAGCCCGCATGCCAGACCATCGGCTCCCAAAAAGGCTCTTCTATGGCGAACTACAGCAAGGAAGGAGGCCAGAAGAAGCGCTTCAAAGACACTCTAAAAACATCCCTGAAAGCGTTTGCCATCACCCCCGACTCCTGGGAACAAACCGCCATGGACCGGGTCAAGTGGCGTTCCTCCGTGCACAAAGGCTCCAAGATATGCGAGGCCAACAAGACCGCTGCAGCAGAGCAAAGGAGGCAAGGCAGGAAAGCCCGAGCCAGCAATCCTCAGGATTGACGTCCCCCTCATCCCCTTTGCCAACGTACCTTCCGTGCACGGATTGGCCTTGTCAGCCATCTGCGCACTCACCAGATCCAGCCCCGACTACCCCCAGATGACTACAGTGGTCCTCGTCGACTCGACGGACGAACATGATATGTGCGGTAATGCGCCTGATAAAAGTAAAAACATGTTTGACCGTGGTCGTGTGAAATGTTGCACTTCCCGTGTGAGCTGAACCTTAAAAAACGTGTATGTCACACTAGTGCTGCCACCATTTTTTTATCTGCCCCACTGTGCGGCCATGGCCACCCACTCCATTCACTTTGCAATATTCTGCCACATTAACTCTTTCTTCTTTAGCGTCAGTCCATTTTGAACATGGGAGGTCGGCAGCGTTTTCTCCAACGCAATGTCCTCCAACAAAACTATATTTTCGGCGCCAGTGCACTTTGAGGACTACTCATGGGCCTTCCATTTGTCAGTGAGGTGTGACTCTTCTGCCCTTCACAAGAGCAGCTACAACGTCTGAGTCCTCTACCCGCCCAGCTTCTGCCTCAAGTTCGACCCGGCAAAAGTAGAGGCATTGCAGTAAATGCCTCCTCCCACTGACGTACAAGGTGTACAATGTCTCGGCGGATTCGTAAACTTAACTATCTTGCAAGATTCCTACCGAGACTATCGGATGTGATGAGGCCGATTCAGCAGCTCACAAAGAAAGATGTTCTTTGGAACTGGTCGACACCACAGGAAGAAGCCTTCCATGAAGTCAAACGGCTCATTAGTGCCGCACCAGTGCTGCGATACTATGATGTGAACAAAGAACTAACAATTCAGTGTCACAATCCGGTCTTGGAGCTGCATTGTTACGACAGGGGAGACCTGTCACTTTTGCGAGTCGAGCTCTATCAGAAACTTAAACGCGATATGCACAAATAGAGGAGATGCTAGCGATCATGTTTGCGGCTGAGAGGTTTCACCAATGTACGTTAGGTCATAGGGTCACAGTACTGTCAGACCACAAGCCACTAGAGAACATCACGAAGAAGCCATCAGGAATCGCACTAAAAATATTACAAGGCATGATGTTGCGGTTGCAATGGTGTGATGTTGAAATGGTGGTTAGACCAAAATCACAAGAAGAATTTAAGCAAGTGAACATGGCACAGTATTTGCCCATCATGGAACCACGATTACGCGAGATCAAAGATGCAACAGAACACGATGAAGTCCTCCAGGTCCTGAAACCTGTGATTCTGCAGGGATGGCCTGATGAGAAACACGATCTCGCTACTTCTGTGATGCCCTTTTTCAGTTTCCGAGAGCAATTGACGACTCAAGTTGGTTTCATTTTCAAAGGAAATCGAGTAGTGATTCCGAACAGTCTGCGGCGGCTGATGAAAGAAAAAATCCACTCATCGCACATGGGGATTGACTCATGTCATCGCACATGGGGATTGACTCATGTCATCGCACATGGGGATTGACTCATGTCTGCGAAGAGCTCGTGAATGTATGTACCTGTACTGGCCAAACATGTCTACAAACATGACAGACATGCACAACTTGCAGAGAACTTGAGACAGCATCACAGAGAGAAACATTGATGCACACGACGTGCCAGATCGACCGTGGGCCAAGGTTGGCACCGATCTGTTTACCTACACCAACAAGGAGTACTTGGTAAATGTAGACTACTTCTCAAATATCTTTGAGGTAGATGAACTTCCTTAACACCCAGTCGAAGACAGTTGTGTCTCACCTAAAGAGGCACTTTGCAATACACGTCCTCAGAGTTTGCAACATTCTCACTGCAACGGGACTTTGAACACTGTACAAGCAGCCCATGCCACAGCCAAGCTAATGGAAAAGCTGAACCTGCAGTAAAGACGGCAAAGAAACTGCTACGGAAGACAGCAATTTCGGGTGGAGACATCAGTATGGCACTACTGGACTTTCGCAATACTCGGACTGCCAGGATGAGCACCAGTATTCGTGAATCTTGATTGCAATTTTCAAACCGCCAAAGTGAAGCCAGCATCAGTGATTGATGCCAGTGTAGCATAGTAAAGTGACTCCATAGTAAATTGACCTCTGGTCGATTTACTATGGAGTAGTCTGACCGGAGGGCCGAAATACTATTATAGTAACTTGACCCCCTGTGGTATTTTATTCCCCATTTATTCTAACACCTGGTTTGATCAATGTAGTAATCTAATATCTAATGTATGATCGCTGTCTACTGATGATTACCGAATGATCCCGACGGAGGGACTTCCGTCTTGTTCAGTTCTGTCATGTGAAGTAATAGTTTTATTTATGCAATTTATAATGACTTTGTAGTCTAGTAGAATGCAATATACAACATTGGGGACGAGGATGGGATCCACATGAAGATGAGATGCATACAAACGAAGAAGCATGTACGACTACGAAACTACACCGAGTGAACGTGGAAAAACATACGTTATGTGATGAACAATTTTGGAACAACAATGCCAATGGCCTCCTTTGTCAGGTCTAGCTTTTTCAAAACTAATAATTTAGTAATGAAATGTGTATGGAATTACTACAGTTATGCCTTACTTACGTAATCCACTTAATGTGGTGACATGATGATTTCCTTCCAGAGGTTTCGGTTCTTCATTGCTGCTATCAGATTTGTCCCGCTGAGGTTCGTGTCTTTCTCTATTATGTTTTGTAGAGTAGTTGTTGGTCGACCTCTTCTCCGAGGGCCATCGGGCTTCCAGAGCAGGACTTTGTTGGCTGCTTCATCATGGCGCATCACATGACCTGCCAGACGAAGATGCCGTTGTCTCACGGTCCATGGGAGGGAGCCGTACAGTTCTTGGTTGGTCATATGGTGGCGCCATGACATATTTTGAGTTTTCTGCAGCATTCTTGTGTAGCTGCCATCCAGTGCATTTTCTACTGATTGTGTTAGTGACCACAAATCGCACCCATATATCAGGATCGGTTCAACCGTTGGCCTGAAAATCTTCAGTTTGGAGAGTCTGAAGATGGGCGCTCTCCAAACGTTATCAAGGGCGTGAACTTTTGTACACTGGATGTCATGTTGTGAGTTTGTGCAGGATCCGACATATTTAAAATCATCTACTTTCTCAGTTTGACTCCCATCTGATGAGTGAACGCTATCATTAGGAGACGGGTTGATATGCATGTACTTTGTTTTGCTTACTTTTGAGAGGTCAGAGAGATGTGAGGCAGGATGTCTGGAGCTTCTGCGTCTGGTTAGGGTTAGTCCTTCTCTGTCATCAACAGCAGTCTGTGTTAGACTTATTCCACGAACAGTTGGGTATCGGTACAATACCCGAAATCCCAAATTCCGGTGGTCTATTCCCTAAGTAAGTTTTGTTTTAGAACTTTAGTAAATCTTTCCTTAACTTGGGTAGTTGCCACACTTCAATGGGAATGCCATCTAGTCCTGGGGCTTTGCCAAGTTTCATTTGTTTGATCGCAATGTTGACTTCTGCTAGTGAGAAGATGTCGGTGTCAATGTTGGGGTTGGTCTCATAGATTGGATCAACTGGATGGTTGGATGTTCTCGTACTATCTGAAGAGAGCAGTTGTTTGAAGTAAGTTTTCCAAGCATCCAAACGATCTTCCCCTTGTATGAAGATGGTTTTTGATTTCTTTCCTGAAAGTTGTTTTTACTAACTTCAAGGCATTATGGAGATTATGCCAGAAAACAATATGAGGTGCATTAATGATGACAAGTCAACCACATAAGTTATTACTGTGTGGCATTTCTCTTTATGTTTACCAGGAAAGATACCCCCTCTGTCCATATGGTGACAGAATGAAATACTGTCAACGAGCGAACATTGACGGCGTAACTTCTGTTCCTTGTGAAATCGCACTGATCTGAAAGAACCGAAGAAAATTGGCACCATGGCCATCACCACCGCCTGGCTCGGGCGTTGCCGGTGTTTTAGTCGTGGCATTCTGCGCCGTGATGATCTTATGCACGTTTGTCTCTTCTTCATCTGCAAAACTTCTTACAAATGACGTGATGGCACTGCTGAACCGGGGGAAGACCGCCTTTGCAAACACAACGTTGCATGAACTCGTAAAAGGTAGTGAATTGCACTGGCAGACATGATCTGTTAACTTAATGTTCTGATTTATGAGAATTGGTGCATTTTTGTTATTTTCTTTAGTGTAATATGTACTATTATGGTGGCTGCTATGATAATGAGTAAATTGGAAAACTGGTAACTACGCATTATAATTATTATATTCCGCTTCAGGTAACTGAAGACAAATATAATTTAAAACTAATCTACAAACCTTACGAAGGGTTTTGGTTAGATTAAGGGGATACACCCCAAGTGAAATGTAATTTTTGGATAATACATTTTCAAAATGTGTTTCCACTGTATTTTTATATATTTGTATAGTTATTATCCATAAAGGTCACTTTTATAGCAATTACATACTTCTAAATCACTTTTATTCATGGATTGCCAAAAACGATTTTTTTGTTCACTTTATAAACAAATTATTTAAAAAATACTACATTTTAACAAATGCTCTGGTCATTGTACAGTAGTGTGTACTGAACATGGAATTGCAAGATTGACAAATCAAGCAATATTAAACCCATTTACAATGTCAAGATTTGTAATCATTCATTCTTTACTTCTTGTGATGAATATTTGTTGCAACAAGTGTCCTGGAGGACCAGACTGGCACATAAACGGAAATCAATCTGGCAGTCTTGGCATGTCTGAAGTACGCCCCTGACCGAATTGGTGGAGGTGGACGACACAAGGCTAGCTAGAGTGGATCCAGAATAGTTCGCAATGTAGTTTTAGTTTCTCAGTAGTTCTTTGCAGTTTCTTAAAAAAATAATTATTATTAACGTTATGTAACGTTATATTTGATTGCGCTGTTATTTATTATTTCCTTGTGTCCACGAATGTACTTCTTGTCGAATAAAATGTTTCTTGTTTCACAACAAAGTGAATATCTTTGTTTTGTTTATGCGATCATGCAACTGACTGTTTTGACGAACAAATCAAATTAGCGATCCAAGCTCTGCTACATAATTTACATTTACGCTACTGACCCAATTAAGCATTGCCAAAATACACTGTAATCTATGGAACTAGAAATGTAATAGTAAACGCCTATAAAGAATCGAAGTTGATTATAGCGATCTGACATTGATGCTAAACTGAAATTCAACCAATTTGCTATGTTTGTCACGACGTTGAAACGAGACATCGATACAACGTGGAAACCTGAGGTTGATTCAACTTTAAAATCCAACTAGTTTTCAACACTGCCCCGACGTTGACGTCGGATGTCGATACAACGTAGAAACGAGACGTTGAAAC
The DNA here is from genome assembly GCA_963662155.1 of Lamellibrachia columna. Classification (NCBI taxonomy): domain Eukaryota; kingdom Metazoa; phylum Annelida; class Polychaeta; order Sabellida; family Siboglinidae; genus Lamellibrachia; species Lamellibrachia columna. Next base: position 36,219,718 of record OY759265.1, read on the forward strand.
AACGTGGAAACCCATGTTTATGTTGAAATGGACGGAACTTCGGAAGTAACTGTCCGGAATTCATTTGAAAATGTTAAAAAGAGAAGAACAAAGTTAATGAAGAGTATAACAGATGAGCATGTCTTACATGCATGAGTCATATGTTCCAAATATGCCAAGAAAACGTCCTCTACTACAGCATGAAAACCAGATATGTCATTGTCTGTGGTGATATAGATGGTTTGCCTCCAACAAAGAAACCCTGTATAGTACAATTTGAGGAAAATGTTGGTAGAGAGGTGACAGAAAAATTGGCCAAGGAGATTTCAAGTCTAAGCCATATCACGCCGGCAAGTAAAAGAAACTCTTCAGTATGCTTAAAACACCACTGTGAAGTACGACAGCACAAGTAAACCAATTGGCCACTTGGTTGAAGTCGAGGTCGGAACAGAGGATGGAACTGGCCTGAGAGAACTTGGGCAATGAAACAAAGCAACAAAGAACCAACCAACATCCTTTCCCGAATGAAGAATACAATGTCCGACAGGTGTGTCACAAATTCTTCAGTGAAAAACTAAATCGCTTCAAATGTGCTATGCATCCACTTGACTCAATTGCAAAGGAGTGCGAGACAGCAAAAATGTCACATATTTGAAAAGAAAAGTAGTAGGATGTCAAGAAAATTATTATTTTTCGTGACTGTTACTATCAAACAGGCAACACGTGTGGATAAATATCCTACACCACGAATCGAAGATCTGTACACCACGCTTCTTGGTGGTGAGAAGTTCACACACACACACACACACACACACACACACACACACACACACACACACACACACACACACACACACACACACACACACACACACACACACACACACACACACACACACACACACACACACACACACACACACACACACACACACACACACACACACACACACACACACACACACACACACACACACACACACACACACACACACACACACACACACACACACACACACACACACACACACACACACACACACACACACACACACACACACACACACACACACACACACACACACACACACACACACACACACACACACACACACACACACACACACACACACACACACACACACACACACACACACACACACACACACACACACACACACACACACACACACACACACACACACACACACACACACACACACACACACACACACACACACACACACACACACACACACACACACACACATTCTCGTTACTGGATTGACAGAAGCTGAGCATTGAAGACCTAAGCTGTACTCGTTGTGATGATACTAGCATGTTATAAAAGTTGTACATGACTGACCGTTCAGTGTTAAATAAAGGCACTTGGGAATAAGGTAAAAGAAGGGACGTCTTTTATTGATACATGGAACCAGAAATTGGCGGTGATGTAAAAAAAACAAAGACGATGAACAAGCTAAAACCACCACATGAACTCAAGATAGCCGTTGGAAACCTTGCAGATCGATGGGAACAGTTTCTAGAGCCGTTTCGGTGGTATTTGGCGATGCCGATGACAGAACGAAGGTTGCCATTTTGCTGACAGTCGCAGGACCAGGCACAGGAAGTATTCCGAACCTTTACTTACGAACCTACAAAACCTGTGGATGGCAGGTCAAACTCCACTAGTGGCGTTGCTGTCGATGGCGTACTTCCCGGACCAAGTATCCTCGACTGCACGTCTATTTGCTGATGACTGCCTTCTGCACCGGAACATCAACGCAACAGCTGATTCAGATCAATTACAAGACGACATTGACTGGTTGCAGAAGTGGGAGGCAGACTGGCTGCTGGAGTTCAACCCAGACAAGTGAAAGATTATTATAATCACCAACAGAAGGAAGAAGAAAGTAGTCAGCTGCTACTCGATCCACGGGAAAGCTCTGAAGGAGGTCACTTGCGCCAAGTACCTTGGTGTAACCATCGACAGGAAATTAACATGGAATGATCATATTGCCAACATAACAAAGAAGGCCAACAACACCAGGGCTTTCTTACAGCGCAACATCAGCAGCTGCCCCCAAGCCACCAAATCGTGGTGCTACTAGACCTTCGTAAGGCCCATTGTGGAGTATGTGTCGATGGCATGGAACACATCCACCGAAAAGTGTACCAAATTAGTTGAGAATGTCCAGAGACAAGCAGCCCGCTTCGTAATGAACGACTACCGCCGATGCAGCAGCGTAGGGAACATGCTTGATAGTAGTTGCTGTACCGCATAAATCACAAACTGGTTGATGTGACAACGAAGTCACTCACAGCCGCACCAGCACGCACCAGAGGAAGCGCTTATAGCTTCTACCAAACTTTAACCCAAGTTGACGCTTACAAATACCCTTCTTCCCCAGCGCCGTCAGACTATGGAACACGAGCACACAAGAATTAGTTAGCCAACCATCAGCAGAAAGGCTTAGACAGTGCCTCCTCACCATGTCACCATGGAACAATTATATAGTCCCTATTATTATATATCATATAGTCCTGCACTAATATATTGTTAAACTACGCAGAGGCGACATATTCTGACCAACACGGACCCGAACTGGTGCTACACCACCCGCTGCCACGCAGTAGTGATCACGGCTCAAAAATATTCTAGCCACATTTATAATTGGCTAACATAGAGTTCGGGGCTTAAATGGAAGAAGAAAAAAGAAGAAGGCCTTTTTGTCAGCAGGAAGTTGTATTTAATATTCCCGGGGTAACTTCAGATGCTTGTAGTTTTTCATTCATAAATTCTATGTAAATCAGCCCTGATGATCATATGTAATGAGTTTATAATGCAGCTGTCCGTTATTATCTGATATAACTATAACTCCGAATATCACAATCAAAACTTGACATTCTGTGACCATGTAGATTATGTGTACAAGAAAGCTCAACAGCGTCTTTTTCTCTTGAGAAATTTTGTTGATGTCAATCAGCTGTAACTTGAAATCGTAACTTGGTACGGTAATGTTACAAGTAATAATAAAACAAGACTTGCCCATATTGTCGATATGACCAGGAAATTGATTGGCCGTGATCAGAGATAACTGTCCACCCTATATAATGTGGTGCTTAAAAGAAAAGTCACTGACATATTCAATGACTCTGATTATCTTCTCAACACAACCTTCCAGAAACTAGTCAGCAAGGCGCTTAAAAGTACCTGTGATATATTGAATTATATGGTGACCACTAGCGATTATCAGTGTACTAATAACGGAGGTGATTTTATTTTTATTAGCCAATCAATAAATAGCAGATGTGTGTGCCATGACCCCTACTATGGCGTGTTGTAATGTTGAAATAATCACAGCATATTACATGATGTCGGAAGCGATAAGATCGTAAAATGTTGCTCGAATTCCGGCCGCCGGACAGTATAAATCTGTCAGGCAATCTTGCCGACAATTGGCGATTTAACATGTTTATGATGGAACATCAACATCGCCATGCTGTTGGCTTCGACACAACCAGACACACTCGAACGGTACAACCATTTCACCTTCGATGAGGCTGCCGGCAAAGACAGCAAAAGCTATGTTCAGGTGATGCAAAAGTTCGAAGATCACTTCAATGGCCTATAATGAACCTAAAACGTACCGCCGGGAGATAATCTCGTGATATCACAAGGTGATCAAGTCCAACAAATATATGCAGTCGAGGCAACCGAGCCAGCAATCACGATGGACACGGTCGAGAATGAATACAAAGACGTATTCTCTGGTTTTGGCTGCTACCCTGGCAAATGCCACATCGAATTGAACCCAGGAGCGCATCCTGTCATCGACCCTCCAAGACAGGTGCCGCAGGCTCTGTACGAACCTCTTCGGGAGAAGTTGAAAAAGTTAGAAGCACAAGGCGTCACCATGGCAGTCGACGAATCAACTGACTGGGTGAATAGCCTCGTCATAACGGAGAAGCGGGACGGGTCTCTTCGTCTGTGTTTAGATCCAAAGCACATGAATAAGAACATTCGCAGAGAACACTTCCAGATTCCGACGTTCACAGAAATCAGTACGCAGTTTGGCGGTGCACGACTATTCACCATTCTCGACCAGAAAGACTCGTACTGGCAGGTGGAGCTCAGGACAGCTCATTGCCATTCGGGTGATATTGTTTTGTTCGAATGCCATTCAGAATCACCAGTGCTAGGGAAGTGTTGCAAAAGTGGACGTATAAAACGTTTGGTGACATTCCTAATGTTCACATCGTTGCAGATGACATGCTAATTGCAGCTAAAACCGAGGCAGAGCACGACAGCACTATGAGGAAAGTCACGGAGCGTGCTCGTGGCCGAGGTGTCAAGTTCAACATGAAGAAGACGCAGTTGAAGAAATCAGAAGTCTTCTACATGGGGACAATGATCTCAGCTGACGGCATGCGACCTGATGATGCGAAAATAAAAGCGATCGTGAGTATGCCAGAACCCACAGACAAAGATGGAGTTCGACGTATTATAGGCATGTTAAAACTATCTGTTGCCATTCATACCGAACAAAGCTACAATCATCAGACCACTGTGTGCACTATTTAAGGACAGTGTACCGTGGGTATAATTGCTTGAGCGTAAGGCTGTCATGAACAATGTGAAACTGATTCTCAGCGAGAAACCGGTACTCAAATTGTACGATCCAGAGCTACCAGTCATGATACAAGCAGACTCTTCGTTAAGGGTCTAGGTGCATGCTTGCTGCAAAACTCTCAGCCAGTCGCATACGCGTCTCGCGCCTTGACGGATACTGAAAGCAGATACGCACAAATTGAAGAGGAACTGTTGTGTATCGTGTTTACAGCAGAAAGGTTCCACCAGTACATCTATGGGCGAGACATGGAGGTGCAGAGCGATCATAAACCGTTGGAGATGATCACGAGAAAGCCGCTACACAATGCGTCATCACGTCTTCAAGTGATGCTACTCCGACTGCTGTGGTAAAAACTGTCTATTCGATACGTAAAAGGGTCTAAAATGTACATTGCTGGCACCCTGTCACGTGCATTCTTGTCAACAGACTCGAAGCCAGAGCACAACATGGAGATGAGAATTCACTCCGTCTCTAAGTACTTCCCTGCTACGCCACAGAAGCTTCAAGCACTAAAGGATGCGTCAATGAACGATGACGTGCAGAACCAGATCAGGCGATACGTCATACATGGCTAGCCAAAATACAAAGACAACGCGTCTCCACAACTACATGCGTATTGGGGAATTCGAGATGAGATCCGCTGTGAGGATGATTTGCTCTTCGCGGGTGAGAAACTCATAATGCCCAACGCAGTGAGAGACGAGATGTTTTCAAGGTTACACGAAGGTCACCTGGGCATAGAAAAGTGTCACGCTAGGGCTCGTGAGATCATGTACTGGCCCAACATGTCTGCTGACATCGAGGAAACAGTAACCCAGTGTGCTACTTGTGCAACATTCAGGAGGCAGAACAACAAACAACCGATGAGCCCTCATTAGATACCCGACCCGATGGGCAAAGGTCGGCGCAGATATCTTCTTGTTCAAGGACCACGATTACTTAGTTGTCGTAGATTACTTCTCAAAATTTCCAGAGGTAGAGCAACTCACCTGCAAAACTGCAAATGGCGTCATCTCTGTACTAAAGCAAATCTTCGCACGACACGGAATACCAGAAACAATGATATGTGACAACATGCCGTTCCTGAGTCACGTGATGGCGGACTTCGTTACTGAGATATGATTCGAGATCGTCACCAGCAGTCCTAGGTACGCGCAGTCCAACGGCCAGAGCAAGAAGTTTGTGGGCATCGTGAAATCGTACATGCGCAAAGCGCACGAGGAAGGACGTGACTTCTGGATGTCTCTCCTGGAATACCGGAACACTCCAATCACATGAGCGCCGTACTCGACTGCTCAACTGTTAATGAGCCGGAAACTGAGAGACAAAATGTCGAGTACATCGAACACACTGAAACCAGCCGTGGTTACCGATAGCCGATCAACCCTGAGACGACGACAAACGCGTCAAAAGCACTTCTACGACCGGGGCATGAGGATGGCGGCAACTACCGGCGAAATGAGAGGGTTCTCAACAAGAGAGAGAGGTCACACACGTCATGCCTCCGGAGTCGATGGAGCGTGACGACCGTGATGATGACCTACGCACGGCCGAGCCTCGACGACAGTCCAACGGATTGTCCTGCGGTCGTGCGATCACCACTAGCTGCCGAGCCAGGTACCCCAACCACTCGTCGCGGGTTAGTAAGCGAACTTTCTCATTCTCTAACCCAGCCGAGGCGAGGCTCCTGCTTGAAGTCAAAGCCACAGTGGCAGCAGGACTTTGAGATGGGCCTTAAGTAAATTCTTGAACAATGTTATTGATCAGAATTTGGACTTTAACATGTTAGTATTAGTAGTTACAGATAATAAGTTTGTCTTGCAGTAGTGTTTATTCCCATATTTGACTTTGCCATTTATCTTTAATAGTAGGCCAAGTCTATACTTAGTTTTGCAGTTTATCTTCTATTTTAATAAAAGGGGGATGTGACATATTGAATTATATGGTGACCCCTAGCGATCATCAGTGTACTAATGACGGAGGTCATTTTATTTTTATTAGCCAATCAATAAATAGCAGGTGTGTGTGTCGTGACCCCTACTATGGCGTGTTGTAATGTTGAAATAATCACAGCTTATTACAGTACCACTAGCAAAAAACCTTTAGCGGTGAAAGAATATGGCCACTAGTACCGGATCCAACATCTAGACACGAGATAGATACTTTACATGAGGAAATAACAGAAAAGAAGAAGACATATATAGGCCTACCGAATATGGGCTGGACATCTATTTATAGCATATAGTCAATAGGACTTGCCAACACACCCGCGAACGACCCGCGAACTTGTCCAGTCAAATACAATTATACCAGTCTTACGCACCTAAGCGTAAGCCGAGTTCACAGGAAGAGACGGTCCCGTGAACTGCTAACGATGCAGCTTATGCATCTTGTGACACGGACCAATTTCGTTTAATTATTCACGAACTCTTATGTGACGAGCGAGTGCTGCTCAAAATGAAAAAGTGCTGTTCCCTCAAAACCTGGCTGATGGGGCAGACTACATGAAGACTAAGATCGACAAACTTGTAGCGGTCATCGAGCAGCGAGATGCCCGGATAGAAGATTTAGAGAAGACGGTGAGCACTTTAGAAAAAAACTCGATAGTCTTGAACAATGCTCATGCTGAGTGAACCTGCGGTTCCAGGGTTTGAAAGAGACCGCTGGAGGTGACGATGTCGAAGAAATGATCATCGACATTAACATGGGTGTCACTCCTCCACTTCAATGAACTGAAATTGTGCGCTGCCATCGAGTCGGGCAGACGCTGACTGGACCGGATCATACCCGAACTGTACTGGTCAAGTTCAAATGTGAGCGTCGCCGGGCCGCCATCCTGAGAAGGCGTGGCAGCTTGAAAACAACAACCAGGACAAACCGTGTCTTTGGCGACGATGATTTGACAGCCATATGCGCGCAGTTGGCACACCATGCCATAATCCTAACAAGTAGGGAAACTTTCTGACACCTGGACGGTGAATGGAAAGGTCGTTGTAAAGGACCAACAAAACATAAGTCAGACTTTGAAAATTACAAATGAAATGGTGAGCAGAAATGCTGCTTGTAAATGTACATTCACATGCTATGACCACAAGAAAATCTACGCCTATATTTGTCTGTGAATTTAGTTATTTTCTTTAGTTATTTTCTATGTAACATCAGCCTGTCATCTGTATATTCCGATGGATGTCGTCGCTGATGTGCATGTCGCCCCTGGTATCGACAGAGAAGCTGCGATGCGAGTCTTGAAGGCCTGTTCACCAACGTCGATTGTCTCAACACCGGGAAAGATTCGAGCCAGTACCAACAGAACAAGGGTGCGTGTGACAAGCGCTATGGTGACGTCTTCACCGTATCAGAATATGATGGAAGACAGGATTGCTGGCAAGGCAGCCACCGTACGTCCAGCTGAAAAGAAAACTGCGAAACCAGTTCGCACATTACCTTCTCGCAAGCTGAAGAAAAAGAAAACAAACAGGAAAGAAAGATGTGGTGTGATGTGTCATGTGTCATGTGACTGGCGCGCCGCTTTTTCGCGACTAATCGAGTGACACATTTTAAAACATGGACGCAGCAGTTGTTTACACTTAGATTTCTTTTTTTGCGTTGGGTGAGTACCAGAAGAACTACATTATCTTTTTGTATGACCTAGTTCTGAATTTATGATGATTGTGGCATGGATCGAACTTCAAGTTTATAAAAAATATACGGGTAACGTATTGAATATGAAAATAGTATTCATTGTGCATATTATCGCCCTTTGGCTTTGCCTTGCTGGAATGAGTTAAATATAAGGATATGTTTATAACGGCATACAAAGCACATAATCGATGATATTCGACAGGCATTGTACGGTGAGATGTTTTTTATAAAACGCATCGAAAATTATTGCTATGATTTTCGATCAACTATGGCCCTATGCCTTGCCCTGGCCTTGGCCTTGGCCTTGCCTTTGGCGCCTCTTTTGATTTTTTATGCCTATGAAGTTACGCCACAGTCAGTGGCATATTTATAGTTATAATACCATGACATGTCTTTGATGTTTTCCTGCAACACACTACTGGGCTGTTATCATTTAGCATTTCGAATAGCACACCAAGTGAGTATCCTTTCTTTGATATATATATATATATATATATATATATATATATATATATATATATATATATATATATATATATATATATGGTGGGGGTGGTCACAGGTTTGTGGGTGACCTTGTGGCGAAATGGCCCCACCTGTTTGTAATAAAATTGGTGTATTGGTGGTGGAATGTCTGTATTCTTTGCATTACATGTTCGTGACGACTTCTTGATGAATATATATTATCGTCATGCTTGTAGGAATGTGGGCTCTGAGAAACTTGCCAGACGGGGCTGTACATGTGTTCAGTTCCTGCTTGGTTTGCTTTGAGGAGCTCACATTCCTGATAATGTTCTTCCCAAAGTGGCTGCGTGATAAGCAGTCCACTTTGCAATAAAAACTTCATTTATTTGACCCGTTTCAATTCTCAACTACATTGGACTTGTGTTGGTTATTGCATAAATAAATATATATATATATATATATATATATATATATGAATATTCCCTAGCAATGATGAACACTGTCATCATACAAACCGGGTTGTGTGCTTGTATTTAGTCTGAGCATGGAGTAAATAATTGCAGAAAATATTTAGAAGAATGGAAAAATTAAATTTGTAAACAAATGATTTTTTAAGTAGTGTTATGTAAATATCCACATATTACGTGTGTTTGACTGGACTTTGTCCATTGTGCCTGGCATTACCCGTCTTTGATTTTTTTTGCAGCAGCACACTACTGGGCTTGTGGTGACATGTTCTTTGCTTGATGCTCATCATTAAGAGTGTGTGGACCCTGCTTCGAATAGCACACCAATTGAGTACCAGTACCCTTTTGTGTGTGTGTGTGCACGCGTGCGCGTGTGTGTGTGTGCATGCGTGTGTGTGTGTGACTTTTTCAGATTTTCAAATATATATATGTATATATATATATATATTTGAAAATCTGAAAAAGTCAACACCAAATATAAACTAGTTATTGTATGCACCTTTTGAAATTTGCATCTTGTGCAATGGCAGTCTTGATTCCTTGCAGCAATAACGTTGTCAAGTTTAATTTGTTTCCGTGCAATAAGTGAATAACTGCATGGAGATGGTACGTTTACTTCCCCTGACTGATGGTCTTCTTGCATCTGATGAGGACTGCGGATACTATGACCCTCTTCTTTTGAGTAAGTGGTCTTATATGTATCTATATATAAGAAAATCTTTCAGATATCAAGACGTCATGCCCACATATAAATAATCAAAGAAAGCAAATAAATCATAGATAGTAGGTATATTGGCATGATATAGTAGCTATATGTAGCTACAAAAAATTTATAAAATAATGGCATTGTCAAAATGAGTTGGTTAGTCAGTTACCTGGGACATGCCTTCATCATTCAAACGTTCAAGGAAATAAACATTACAACTCTGGGAAATACCTATGTTGTGTACAGAAAGAGTAACATTTAAACTGTATTACTTATTACTTGCAGTTAGAATGCAAATAAAAAATGTCCTATCTAACTGTCACATCTCTTAAAATGTCACATGGGTTGGCAAATGGGTTATGCAAACTTATGTCATATCTTAAAAAGTACTCATCTTTTGCTGACCAAATGTACAGTGTATTATATTTGTGTGAAAAGGAGGTCACTTGTGGCATAATATATAATTTGCATGGCCGTAAAGTCACATGGAAAATGTTTATTCATTTATGTCAAAAACAATAATAATATTATAATCTAACAAATACTATATCAAGTCGTGCAATAATACTATTTTGCTGAAGAAATAGTTGACTTTTTTCACATAAACATAACACGCTGTAAATTTGGTCAACATAAGGTTAGTTATTTTTTTAAATAAGACAAAAAGTTAACAAAATCCGTTTTCCCGACCAGTGTTACCTGTTAAATTCAATATTAAACTGATACCATATCTGTGTTTCTTTTTAGTGGTCCCGATCATCAACCTAAAATGGAGAAATTCTATGAAGACGTTCTTCCCGCGCACTCAGACTTCAACTTTCGTAGATGTGTAAGAGTTCCACGATCAGTATTTAGCTATTTACTGAACACTCTTTCTGTTCATGTCAGTGATCCCCCTCATTTCGGTGGCAGGACTGCCATAAGTGCTGGCAAAAATAGCAATGTTTCTAAAGTTTCTAGGATCCAAAGCAACCAATCTGAAGCACAAACGTTCCACGATTAAGTGGCCAACTCTACAGGAAATGCATGAAATTTCAAATTCTGTAGACTTAAGCGAGCAACATAGACTTCCAAATGCAATTGTATTTCTTGAAGGGAGTCATATTTCTTGATGGGAGTTATATTTCTTGATGGGAGTCATATTTCTTGATGGGATTCATAATTCTTGATGGGAGTCATATTCCCATCTGGAGGCATTTTACTGTTTCATCAACAAAAATAGCAGCTTAATTTATTGCTAGAATAAATAAAAAAAATACATGTGAATGATATTTTTCATGGGACTTTCTGCAAAAGATATGACAAAAAGTTAATCCCTTTTTCCCACCAGCTTGATCACTTAACTCACAAGTGTGCTGTCCACGTGTCTTGTGTCCCCTTGATCACTGATACTACATCTGTAAAACATATGCTGGAAACTGTGACCAAGTAAATCTTTATTTAATAAAGCAATATTTATTTTACCTTTCAAGTTTCACGTGTACATGATTTCATCTACGATGAATTTATCTGTTTAGTTATTAGTTTCTATTTATAATTGATCTAATTCGGTAATATAAGGTATCCCTTCTTATTATGGACCCGGACTAGTCTGATACTGTAGACCGATTACTGTATTATCGATCACCATTGTTGATTTTACAAGTTGATTCGTGCTAAACGTTAGAAAAATACACAAACCATGTCATAGGAACGTGCTTTTGTTCCATTCCCCACAACTGTTTCAAATTACTCAACGGCACACTGCATTGAAAATATAACAATTTATAATAATCCAAACACATTTCTTCTTCAATTTCTGCCATCTTGTTTTGAATGCGCCACTTAAACCTGACCGGCAAAATATATATATATATATACAAAGTGTACAAATGGAAGGTCTGTGACTTTTTATATCTTTAATTACATGTTTTACATTGACTTTTAAAACTGCCCTTTTTCTGGGGCGTGGCTGCTGCTATCAACCTGTTTGAACCACGCATACACGTTCCAGCGTTGCCAAGCTGCGCTCACCGTACCAGAACATTGCCTGCTTGGGTGGTGTCCACTGAAGCATGTCGCTGTCCAGAACATTATTGATGAATCTATGGACAGGCATGCAGCTGCCTCGTCACCTGTGGACAGCAACAATTGAGCGATTGCATTTGTGTCGACGGCCACAGCCGGAATAAGACTTCAACCCAGACCAATAACCAGGGTGCCCAGCGGATGGCGTTGCCAGGTCAGCTCTGTTTATAAACAAACGGGTGTTAACAGTGCCAACCTAATTGCACTGACCTATACAGCCTCGGGTAACGGGTCTTACATTGCACGAAGTTACTCTCACCTTTGTGCGAAGTTCACCGTGATTAACGCAAGATCCATACGCAAACAGGAGCTACTCGTGCGTGACTACATTGGTGAACATGAACTGGACGTCGTCGCCATAATGGAAACATGGCTGGCAGAAGGCGAAACGACTGTCGCATCCAAACTGTGCGGTGGGAATTTCACGTTCGTTCACTGACCATGCAGTGGGGCCCGTCGTGGATGTGGTGTGGGAGTATTGTTCCGAAAGACACTGCAGCTAGTTTCACGTGCTGACATTGTGAGACTTGTCGCGTTTTCCTGCGTAATATCCCTACTGGTTGCAACACTCGTGTGATTGTCGTCTACTGACCGCCAACGTCTAATTTCCGCACCTTCCTAGATGACGTTGGGAAGATTTTACTCATTGCCGCGGCCCACCCCACGGAGAATGTCGTGTGTGGTGATTTCAACACACGATATGGTGATTCCTCATGCGCCAATGCAATGAAGTTGGCAGATTTGCTGGAGACACATGGTTTTGTACAACATGTACAAGGTGCAACACACGAGTGCGGAGACCCGCTGGACCTGGTTATCACGTCTGGAACATCTCACGTCATAGCTACAACCATTGAGCTGGATACTTTTCTCACCGAGTGATTGAATGTGAATTACGCCAGCCTAAACCAGAGCGCACTACGCGACGCGTTCAATACCGCAAGTACTCAGCCATTGACGGCAGCCGTCTTACTGCAGATCTCGCGGCATCAGATCTTAACGTTCCTGAACAAAATCCTGAAGTTATCCTCGTTGATATGATGCATGCATACATAGCATCGTTATTGCCCATGCCCCAGTAATCTCACGTACTATCACGGCTAGGCCGATGACACCGTGGCATACAAGTGAACTATCTGACGAGGGCATTGACGAGGGCATTGCGTCACGCTGAGCGTAACTGGCAACAAACCGGACTTACTGTACATCGTCAAATATACACCGGTTTGCGCAACACGTTCCGAAAATCACTTATGACAGCGCGATTACATTATAACCGAACTGAGATGACAAGTGCTGGTGGCAACATCCGACGTGTCTACCAGATCGCAAACACACTACTCTGTCAAGCCGGAGACCGGCTGCTACCTGAAGACACTACACAATCTATTATGACAGCAAAATTCCAGAAGAGTTTCACGAAGAAGATCGATGCGTTGCGCTGCAATATGACTCAATCGTCAACTGAAGATGCAGCGACGAATGTCACTATACATTTACTGTGTTTTGAAGCTGCTTCACCTGCAGACGTGAAGAACATATTTTAGCATCTGCTACCAAGTCATGTGAGCTGGACCTGCTGCCAACTCCTTAAACAGAAAATTAAAGCTCTGTGTCCGGCTATTACACGCATAATTAATGCGTCGCTCTCCACTGCTATAGTCCCACAGTCGATGAAGCACGCCATTGTGAGACTGGTACTGAAAAAACGAGGCGCTGATGTCAACGTGCTGTCTAACTTCCACCCAATATCTAACATTTCGTTTGTCTCTAAGACAATCGAGTGCTTCGTCTCGAGACAACTGCCATGCTTCCTGAATGAGAAAGGCATACTTGGCGTCTACCAGAGTGCCTACCGACCACGCCACAGTGCGGGCACAGCACTCTTACGCATTCACAGTGATGTGGCGCAAGCGATTGATGCTCGACGTGGAGTACTTCTTGTGCTTCTTGATTTAACAGCAGCCTTTGACACAATACTTCACGATATCCTACTACGGAGACTGTATGGCTATGGCATACGCGGCAAAGTGCATGCGTGGTTGGCGTCATACCTGTATGGTCGTACCTCTGCTGTGCCTGTCAGGAAACTGTTTGAATGTCCGTGATGAGATCAAAGTTCCACAGGGGTCGGTTCGGTTCTTGGGTCGGTGCTCTTGCACGCCTACATTGCGCCTCTAACGAATTTACTCAACCGACATGACGTACACCACCATCTGTACGTCGATGATACGCAGTTATACGTCGATTTCCCACCATTTGACCATACAAATGCTCTGCTGAGAAAGCGCATTGAGTACAAATTACTTATGGTTGTAAGTTGCACTGTATGCAGGCACGCCTGTGTATCTTGCGTCACTGCTACATCATCACTCGCGACGCAGGACCCTACGCTTTGGTGGTGGTTTACTTCTTGATGTTCCACGCGTAAACCTAGAACGTTATGGTCGCCGGGCGTTTGCTTGTGCTGGGCCGACATTGTGGAACTCTCTGCCACTGGAACTGCGCGCGCTCCAGAACACCAGGCAGTTTTGAAAATTATTGAAGACATTTCTGTTCTTAAACTAATTTAATCAGACTTCATATATTAAGTCATAATTATGACTTTCAAAGTCGTAATTACGTGATTAAAAATTCGTTATTACGACTTTTTACTTTTCCATTTTTACCGAAGCGTGGTTCCTGGAGAAGTAAAAAAGAGCAAACTGATGTGGAGAAACGATGCATGTAGTTATTGACGGTTATATGCCATGTTGTATTTGTACTAGTGTAAACTTGTCCACTTTGCGTTGGCTTTAATTATTAATATGATACAGGTGCTACCTAGTAACTTTTTTTTTATAGTTAACATTCGCATCTTGAACAAATAAAAAATTGCAACATTGCATGAACGTCAAATGTCCAAGTCCTTATAATGGCGATGACCTTATAATTGCGGTGTCGACATTATTTCAACGTTGTGCCAACGTCACATATATCCTATGTACCTAGTTGGTTGGGCTGTCCTGTCGACGTGATTGCAACGTTGTATGGACGTTAATTTTTTACGTCATTCTAAAGTTGATGACCAGACGTTGCAAAGACGTTGGGTTAGGTTGTCGACGTGATTTCAACGTTGTGCCAACGTCATATATATCTACGTCGTTATCACGTCGATGACAAGACGTGGTAAAAACGTTGTATTTATAGATTAAACTAGTTGGTTGGACTGTCGATGTGATTACAACGTTGCATGGATGTCAAATGTTCACGTCCTTATGACGTTGATAACCAGACGTTGTGAAGACGTTGGGTTTGGTTGTCGACTTGATTTCAACGTTGTGCCAACGTCATATATATCTACGTCATTATCACGTCGATGACAAGACGTGGTAAAAACGTTGTATTTATAGATGAAACTAGTTGGTTGGACTGTCGATGTGATTACAACGTTGCATAGATGTCAAATTTCCACGTCCTTATAACGTTGATAACCAGACGTTGTGAAGACGTTGGGTTTGGTTGTCGACTTGATTTCCACGTTGTGGCGACATCAAATTTCCACGTCCTTATTACGTTGATAACCAGACGTTGTGAAGACGTTGGGTTTGGTTGTCGACTTGATTTCCACGTTGTGGCGACATCAAATTTCCACGTCCTTGTGACGTCGATGACCAGACGCTGAGAAAACGTTGCATTTATGTTGTTCGACGTCGCAACGTATATACAACTAATAATCAACGTCATACCGACGTTGTATGCCGGCTGGGTTAGTGGCGAGCTCAACGTCGACAATTTCAAGCCCGCCGCGAGGTAAACAACGGAGACTGGTCCAAACCGTAAAGCTATTTGCACCACTAACAATCCACTATTTTGTTGTAATAGCTTACTTTTATATACCTGAAACGACTTGGAATTATGTAATGAAATCAATACCATGGAATATCTTAGATCAGAGTCGATAATGCAACATAAACTTGATAAATATAGTAATATCTATTTATGGTGCCCTGCAGGAGAGAAAACACATTTGGGCATGAAATCCATAGGAACGGTAATAATAATAATAAAGTAACTTTTTTTTGCGCCTAAATCCTCAGAAACTAAGCTCAGAGGCGCATCAAGATAAAAGGGTTAGTCGATTTCAAAATCTATAAGCAGTATTAAAGTTGTCAACAACTAAATCAATGTTATTGTTTGATCAATGAGGAGGATTTTGTGTATGTTTTCTAATGTTGTGCATATTTATTTGTTAGATTGATAGCCATGTCATTTGATTGATGGATGACCAAGATCTTGCGAAATATACGCCTTCATATGGGGATCGCGTGGCACTCTATGAAATTTGCAGAAATAAAACAGTAGCTTCGTCGTCAAGAAAGGAAACACTTCGTCGCCTCAGAAAAAAAATTATAAAAGGGGGCACACAATGACGACAGCGATGACGATAGAGAGAAACACAGACGATAAGAAATCACAATCTCCCACAGAATAAAATGGCTATAAAAAGACACATAGAATATAAATAGGGTAGTTGCACCAGGCATGCGGCAAACACACCAGCAAACAAGTGCGTCTTCACCAAGGTGGGGGTACATGGAAACTTCAAATCGATAAATACGCTTCGAAAGAAGTACTCAAACAAACTGCACTTGATCTGTTCTTTCCCAGTGGGGCGTCGAGCAAAGGACTGAAAGATGACTTCCATTTCCAAATAGTCGATTTCCAGGAACACGCAATTCCAGGAGATATAACTATTGGACAAATGTACCAAATAACACAAGTGCATGTTCTGCGTTTCTACCTTGTATCTAGTGCAAAGGTGGTGGAAGATGACACTGTTCCACTGGAAGACACTTAAAAGAGATGAACAACATATTTATTTTTGCCTATTATACATATCATGTCATATATTTAGGCAACATACACTGTATGACTAAAAAGTTCACACAAATTTGAATTGCAGTGAATAGACAAAGTTCATTTTCTTCACACAAAGAAAACCTATCATGTCCATTATATACATGCTCATTCATGGGATAACAGCCAAGAAATCCACCAATTGATTTAATTAAAATGTTGTTAACTCCACCCATCAACACACACTTTGTGTTGCATCACACAGAAACAAACTTACCATCAGCTCAAAGACATCACATGAATTTAAATCTTTCTGGCTTGTAGAGACCATGTCCTTCTCTCCAAATGGCTTACTTCTTGTGTATGACACAACGGCAATAACACAAATCAAGATCATGTAATATATTCTGCAGTTTCTAAGGCTTACTTATTGCAGTGACAACTTAACACATTTATGTATAACAAACCATAAATTATAGGAAAGACAATAAGTATGACATAAACAATCAATCTACTTACTGCCAGTGCTTTATGCATCTTCTCTCTGTTGTTGCTTTAGGCATGGAGTCCAAAACAGACACAGCCTTGTTGACCATGTTGACCACAAGGAGGACCCAGTGGCTTCCATTCACATTGATGTATGCAAATACCCACTTGAACACTGTCAACGTTACCTACAAGAAAATATCCAAATTACTTCAGAGTTTCATAATACTTCATCATTACAGAAAGAAAGCCCAACAACAACAAAAAATAGTTACAAAACATTCAGGTTGAGGGATAATGTCATTCACATCTTCTTCAGGACACGTTTCCTTAGCAAGCAGAAACTGTGACAGAATAAACATTTGGGGCAATTCAAGGACACACGTTTCACTTTCTCAAGTTGACACATTTATGATTTTTCTTTTGTTCAAATTTCTGTGTGATTGGCATGCACCCTTGTTTATATAAAGGCTTCATAGTATGTAGCATAAAGGACAAGCAAAACAGCCTTTAGCACAATAGCACTTTAGACACTAAAACTACACTAGTCCCAGCCAACCAGCCACATCCCAGGGATTGAATCACACTATACACAGCCTTGCACTCTACCAAACCACTCAGCTTTCTCAGCTACATCCTGCCTCTCATACTTCTTGTCTATGCATCAGAGGGAATGAAAGAGTATTAAGGTTGTATTCACTGAGCAGAAGTGTATTTCTAATATAAAAGGAGTGATGCTGAACAAGAAAAAGAAGAAATTTCAAACTAATTAACATGTTAGAGAGAGTTAAATAAGAAAGTCATATAACTTACAGAGGAATACAAGTTCATATCATAGCAGCCTCTTTCCCACAGAACAGTTGTTGTTGCAGGTATGACAAAGACATGGTCATCATTGCCACCATTCTGGTTGTTGTTGTTGTTGCAGGTATGACAAAGACATGGTCATCATTGCCACCATTCTGGTTGTTGTTGTTGTTGCAGGTATGACAAAGACATGGTCATCATTGCCACCATTCTGGTTGTTGTTGTTGTTGTTGTAGGTATGACAAAGACATGGTCATCATTGCCACCATTCTGGTTGTTGTTGTTGTTGTTGCAGGTATGACAAAGACATGGTCATCATTGCCATGATTCTGGTTGTTGTTGTTGTTGTAGGTATGACAAAGACATGGTCATCATTGCCATGATTCTGGTTGTTGTTATTGTTGCAGGTATGACAAAGACATGGTCATCATTGCCACCATTCTGGTTGTTGTTGTTGTTGCAGGTATGACAAAGACATGGTCATCATTGCCACCATTCTGGTTGTTGTTGTTATTGTTGCAGGTATGACAAAGACATGGTCATCATTGCCACCATTCTGGTTGTTGTTGTTATTGTTGCAGGTATGACAAAGACATGGTCATCATTGCCACCATTCTGGTTATCCCTCAGTAGATTTAGGAAACCATCAATGACCTGTATATCAAAAAAATTTAATAGACGAGTATGCAATACAAAATCACATGACTTGACAAATATTTTCCTGTTGAAAAACTATCAAAATATGGCTTGCCATCACATCTAGCACAAGTATTTACAAGTCCATAACTTCAAGAATAGAATAAAGCAGTGGAACTGCTTTCTTATTCCCACATAGAAACTGGGCTTCGTGTGAGGGGCACACCATCTCTGATGAAGCAAATCTCAATAAGCTTTCATACAACAGTATAATTCTAAAGCAATAATATTCAGTCATGAATGTATTTCTCACAGCTGTAAGTGAACTCAATGAAGAAGATTCAAGGCCACAACTTCACACGTGAATATTGGCCGATGAGCAGATGATCCTGACAGACACACTCAGTCGCTTGCCTAACCCAACCAACAACGATGACGTTGATCTAGACGTGAGAGTTGACGGCGTTGGAGGCTGATGATCCTCAACACTTAACAATCGCACTCATCAACTTTCCTACAGCTAAACAGCAGTTACTGAAGGACGAAACGTTGCGCAACCCTATCCTCAACATGCTGAGAGAAGTTATTTACAGAGGATGGCTGGAAAACGTCAAAGAGCTACCTACGGACCTCAG
This sequence comes from Lamellibrachia columna, assembly GCA_963662155.1. Taxonomy (NCBI): domain Eukaryota; kingdom Metazoa; phylum Annelida; class Polychaeta; order Sabellida; family Siboglinidae; genus Lamellibrachia; species Lamellibrachia columna. The sequence continues at coordinate 36,239,081 of OY759265.1, forward strand.
AGCGGACTGGTAGTATTTTCGCGATGAGCTAGCCGTGGAAGCAGGTGTCATTTTCAAAGGTCGCCAGATACTGGTACCACAATCTATGCAGAAAGACATTCTCAATCAGTTGCATTGTGGCCACCAGGGGGTCTAAAAGACACGACGACTTGCACATGAGAGCGTATACTGGTTGATAATCAACAGAGATTGAGAGCACTTACAAATCATGCGAAAGTTGCCAAGAGAAGCAAGACGCAAACAGTTGCGAACTGTTTTTACCACATAATCTGCCAGCCAGACCATGGCAACATATCGCGTCCGACTTGTTTCAAATCGGTGATGTCCACTACTTGCTTACTGTGGACAGATATAGCAAATACCCGATGGTCGACGAGACAGTTCCAATTACCAGCCATGCTGTGGCCGAGAGGCTAAGCCACTACTGCGCAATGCTCGGACGACCTGATCAAATATTGACAGACAATGGCCCACAATATACAGGCCAAGCGTTCAAGACGTTTGTGGAGACTTGGAGGATTACACACGTGACGAGCTCCCCACACTGTGCTCGAAGCAATGGTCTTGCGGAACGGTATATTCGATATGCCAAGGGAATGCTGAAAAAGTCAAGCAACATGCAACTCGCTCTTCTGAACATCCGTGTGACCCCCGGTTGACCCTAAATTAGCTTCTCCTGCTGAGATGCTCTTGATTAGCCACCCTGTTGCCAAGTCGCACCGAACCGGGCCTGGAAAACCATCGTGAGCGCATGCAAGAGCGACAAATCGCAATGAAGAAGCAACACGATAACCTTCCGCCACTGTATACAGGTGTCCTGGAAAAGTTGTCATCAAATGCGGTGAGCCAAGAAGCTATGAGGTGGAGACACTAAACGGCACTCGCCTAATACTTAACCATGCACATCTGCGTGAGCTCGTGGCAGCCAGGACGAAAACTGTTCGGTTCAGCGATGAGCCAATGTGTTCAAAGCAAATCATTCAGCAACATGCTTCTGATCACCCAGTGACAATCGACGAACCAGAGTCGCAAGCTGAGAGGAAAGAAATCACCAAGGATGTCACTAGCACTAATTCGGGATGTCATATCAGAGTCCCAGCACACTATCAGTAAAATTAATGAGGCATAATAATCCCCTGAGCACGAGGGCTGTCTACCCAATGACTGCTCTAGAGAATGATTAATCTCATTCAAACACATGTTTTAAGCGAACATTTCTCTGAACATGTAACTTTCTTGCCCATATGCTTTTTTAGAATCAATATGGACTCGTAACAATTTATCTTAAACACGCATAATTATATTTACATAAGCTCAGCAATAATCTCTGGGAGTTTTAATTATCTCAGACAGGGAGATGTTGTAATATGGAACTCCTTGTATTAGAAGCATCACGGCATAGGCATACATTATGTTGAAGTAGTCTGCCATACCGCCGCCATATTGAAGCTGTTCTTGTTAAACTGTTTGCACAATAAAACCAGATTATTTCAGACGCAACAGGAGACACCTGCGACAGACCACCGCACCCTGAAATAGAACCGCAAATAGATCTACCACCAGAATCAGACGACACGACATGCGTTGCCAGTACGATAGTTTGAAGGAGCGTCACACAGCCGTACCAGATCCCCCCTGCTACTGCAACTCTGCCAATAGTTGCAATGGCAGACATGTGAGGAGGCCGGCGCATCTGAAGGATTTCGTATAATTGCATAACAAGGGCAATTCGTATAATTGCTTAAGGGCTTTTTTTGCTAGGGGACGCTACTCAGCTGGCGACCGGTGGCCTAGTGAGCTCTGACAGTTCTACGCGTTTATCATTACACTAGGCAGTGCAGTGACTTTATGTATGTGTGTAGAATGCTGTGATGATGGGAGCACTGAGAGAACTCATTCTCAGGATGTTTTGGATGACGGTGACTTTGATTTTCGTGATTTTGAAAGGTGTTTCCAACGGTGAGTAAATTCAACATGGCGGCGACAGTGAGCAAATTCAACATTGGCCAAGCCGGCCGCCAGGCGGCGACTGCCCAAGCCAAGCTGACAACAACAGATCCGTTCGTTATAGTCGGGAATTTCTCCTGCGTTTCTGTACTTACACAGACTCTGAAGGTATGAGTAAAACTGACTTTCCATGCGGAATGATTGCTAAAGGCAACACTGACACCTGTCAGAAGTAAACGTGGTAAACATGGAAGTGTTAGAAACTGGCTGAGAAAGAGAACATTTCACCCCCCCCCCGTTCATTCTGATGGCAAATGTGAGATCACTGAGACCCGGGCCCAGCAACCACAGACTTCATGAAGTACAAGCAAACGTTCGTTTCCTGACTGAGTTCAGAGATGCTTGTGTAATGTGTTTCATGGAAACGTGGCTGGATGAAGCTATATCATAGAACTACTTAAATATTGACGGCTTTGGTGAACCTTTTAGACTGGATAGGGACAGAAACATTACTGGCAAATCCACCGGTGGAAGTGTTTGCATTGATGTGAATGAACAATGGTGTGCTCATAGTAATGTGACGGTCAGACAACAAGTGTGTACACCTGATGCTGAAGTTCAGAAAAGCTGTCCAGCCTGAATGTTAGACAAAAACTGATCGTGTGGTTGATCGACTTCCTTGTCAACAGATCTCAGGTCGTTAGATACCAAACTGTTTTGTCTCAGGTCAAAACAACATCCACCTGTGCCCCCCAGAGCACAGTTCTGTCACCTGTGTTTTTCACTATATATACTGATGATTTCAGGAGCAGTAGCTCCACGTGCAGCTTGTACAAGTACTCGGATGACTCTGCCTTGGCAGATTTTTCAAATTCAGAGTCATTTTGAGCAGCAGGTCACTGAAGTGACAAGATGGTGTAAGGATAACTATCTAGACTTGAATGTGGAAAAGACCAGGGAGATGGTAGTAGACTTTAGAAGGAATGGATGTGTGGGTGAGCTTGTTATAGAGGGTGTGATTGTGGAAAAAAGTGAATGAGTATAAATATCTTGGCACTGTTTTGGATAATAAACTAACTTTTGAATCTAACACAAACTGCATTGTAAAGAAATGTCATCAGAGAATGTCCTAAGACTCTGCAGATGTTCTATTGCAGCTTTATTGAATCTGTTTTGACATCTTCTTTTGTCTGCTAGTTTGGCACTTTGAGTGTGACAAATAGAGGCAGGTTGAACAGTATTGTCAATAGGGGAAGTAAGGTTGTTGGAGTGAAACAGACTAGACTAAGTGAGCTGTATGAGAAAAGAGCCATGAGAAAGGGTATGCAAATCATGAGTGACTTGTATCACATCCTTTCACAGTACTGTGAGACACTACCATCAGGCAGGAGGCTAAGAGCTTTCACTGCAAAGAAGGCGAAGACACTGAACAGTTTTGTTCCAATGTCCATCAAGATTATCAACAAATCTTTTATTATTTGAACGGAACCAGTCTATAATTTAGTGGGTGTATTATTCATATAGAGTAAATTATTTTGTTTCATGTAATCACTGAGTAATAACGTATAAACATTACCCATTGCTTGCCTTGTATATATTTAAAATATATTTCATAATACTTAATAATGTTAATAATCGGTCTATTTTTAAAGTTATATTTATTATATATTTTTTCTCCTTGTCACCACCACCATCATGAAGATGAGATGAATGTGTGGGCTATGAGTCATATATATTCCTACCGTTACTGCCTATGTACTGTTTTCATGTATTTTATATGACCACAAAACAAAGTTCTCTTTTGAGAAATTCAATAAAGTATCTTGTGTAAACCCTTTAGTTATGTGAATACTCGATCATGTTAAGACATTTTATTAAATGCTAATGCTTTCATTTTCATATTGATATAATATTTGTTTCTATTATTGATTATAGACAATAATCAGAATACAGACAGTATTCTAGAAAACGCTCAAGAACAATCTTATGTAATATGCGTTCATTTACATAATTATACGGTGCATATTTTCCATTGAACAATTTTACCGTAAGTACATTGTTCCTGTAGACTAGTATTTTGGCTAGCATTTTCATTTTTGTAAAGAAAGGGAGTTAGCGATAGTTGCAAGGACGGCTTAGATAAAATAAACGCTGTGGTGTTTCTGTTCCCACAAGTTATCTTTTATACTGTAGTTAACAGGAGCAAACACAAATGAAACAGGCCATGCATGCTCTATGAATGCCAGCAGCTGTACAGAACTGTAGACTACCTGTGTCCTGTTGAACATGATGCAGTTCAAACCTGCATTGGCGAATGCAGATTGAAAACTATCCATGAAATGAAACTGTATATGACCTATGTTGTCTTATCATGCGTGAAGAATCGTTGAATGAAACGGCTGACGCTTTTGAAGCATGTAGCTTATGATAACATGTAATTATACGTCTGTGACAATGCATATCAGAAAGTGACGACTCCAAAAAGCGACACTCACCCATCTGTAACGATTCAATAATGTTCTAATGTTGACCGTATTATACAATAAATACTTATGTGTTATACTATTTGTAATGTACTACCCGATACCAGTGACATATCACTGCCGTATTTACAATAATTCATACTTGTCTATTCTCTATATTCTAATTAACACTACCAGACGCGTGTATGCGTAATGCATAATGACACTCTTTATTAATTACAAAGCTACAAAGTGATAACGCAACCACTGTTTCTTATAATGACTTTACAATGCAACATTATTACAAACATTACAAATTATGTGTAAGTATTCAGACATTGTCGCAACCCATGTAATTGACAATAACAATGTTTATGACGAGACGACAACACACAGTTCTGACAATGGTTTTACCATGCAACATTCATAACATTATATAAACATTCAAGTCGGTAAATTGCAAGTTATCAGTCGCTGTCGAAAAATATCCACGACAAAACACGGATGACCTTGGATGATTTCTGACGTTTGTTACCGGTAGTCCACTCATAACTGTTGTTAACATCGAAGTAACATTCTTCGAGGCTGAAGGCTTCCTGCAACATCCTCAAGCTCGTACGTGTCGCGCTGTTCTCCAGTTGCTTCCTATATACCAACGTTACACGGACGTTTGTTCAGAATTTATTATCATAATGTGCTCTACAACGTTCGACTTTGCCTGATGTGCCACAGTGACTAAATAACTTCATTTGATGTGGCAATTTATGCCGTTTGAAGATTGTTCTAGTGTCATATCCAATACGGCAGATTTAGCTGCCAAATTGTTGAAATAGCAATAATCAGTTAAGGTCAGCTTTGCCCAAACCTCTGATGAACTGTTTCAAGAAGTCAAATATCTGGGTTTCTTTTTGAGTTGATGGGTCATAGTTAAGTAGGTTCACTACTTTCTTTGTTGTGGGCAATTTGTGATCATACATTTCATAGACAGACTGCGTGTTGGGAAAGTATGGACGTAGCTGAAGGGTAATTGCCCTTGTTGCATCTGCCACATACACTGGTTCCTGCACCAATTCCATGTATGCAATCTGCATCAACCATGCCTTTACTTTACTAATGTCATTATTCTTCAGGACAGTATGACATTTCATTTGTGAGAGGAAATCCAGCGAATCATCATTGTCAACATCCTCACCATTCAGCATACATGTCACCATTACAGCATACACGTCACCATTACAGCATACATGTCACCATTACAGCATACACGTCACCATTACAGCATACACGTCACCATTACAGCATACATGTCACCATTACAGCATACACGTCACCATTACAGCATACATGTCACCATTACAGCATACATGTCACCATTACAGCATACATGTCACCATTACAGCATACACGTCACAATTACAGCATACATGTCACCATTACAGCATACATGTCACCATTCAGCATACATGTCACCATTACAGCATACATGTCACCATTACAGCATACATGTCACCATTACAGCATCTCCTTCATATATAGATAGTTAAGCTAACGAGCAATAGGTTGTTCTGTAATTTCTAGGCTCAGTTCTAATGGCTACAAGCCATAGTCCACAAACCCTTTCACCTACAGCTTGCCAATCATATTTGCGTAGCTCAGGGCGGAAGGAACACGCTGTGATTCACCTACAGCACAAGTACTGAAAAAATCCTGCTGAAATGCAGAGTATGCTTCTCTCGAAACACCTTCTTGGTCCACCCAATGAAGATCACTTTGACATCATCGATGATTTTGATACGATGGAAGTACAGACAATTCAGGCAGTGGAGTAGATGACCTAGGGGCCCAAGCAATATCATCAAACGGAGGATACTGCAAGGGTTGCTCCATGCCCTCCGGTGATGTGAATTTTATCTCTGATTACATTCATGCATGTCTGTCTGTACAGGTGGTTTAATATTATCATTTGCTTGAAAAGAATAACTGAAAATTTTCAAGATTGACAACTTTATTTCAAGGTTCCCATACAAGCTTATAACAATCATTAAGTTGCACTATCCTAATACACTCTGTAATATAGCATGGAACTTATCCATTATAATCAATAATGCCTGACGATCAGATTTCATTTGACCTCTTTCTCCTCTTCTCACTTCAGAATGCATTTGGAATCCTGAGAGGCATTGACATTCAGAAACTCAGACAGGCTTTGGCACAGGCCTTCAGGTATCTCATCCTCCAGAAGCTGATCAGCAGGCCCTTCACCAGCCACCAGACATGCCAAGTCTACCGGTTTTCCCGGTCGGTAGAACATTTCTACCGGTATTTGCGATTTTGGGGAAATTTAGTTTTTGTTTTATCTGTAAAATCGTCATTGGTGAGCGAAAAATCTCGACTTTCCGGTAGATCTAATTTGAATCTGAATCTCAGCCTCGATTCCGACGACCAATGATATCGCAGCTACGCGCCCTCGTGGTCTATGCTATATAATTATAGCGAGTACAACTTCCCGCCAGAACAGTTAAAAAAATTTTTCGCTTGAGTTGTTTCTATCTAAAAAATTTAATCATTGACCGCTATTTTTTCTATAGCACGATGAAGTGCGTCTTGGCGGCTAAGCCGCAGGCACCGGCCTAAGAAGGCAAAGTATGCCAACGCATACAAGGTTGCTTTCGAGGCCGATTTTCCGTGGGTCGGAAAAAGTTCGCAATCGACGAACCATGCATTTTGTCGTTTGCTCGTCTTGGTGCGCTGGCGATGGCGCTGCTGACGATCCCCAACTCGAACCGAGCAGTATTCGCAGTTGGGGAATTCGACTCTGTCAGCACTGCTGAAGTGCAAGTTGAACGAGGACACTGAATTTTATTTAGAGCATTTTGTTGTACAGCTGTATCTATATGTTGTTTGTATTTTGTTGTACAGCTGTATCTATATGTTGTTTGTATTTTGTTGTACAGCTGTATCTATATGTTGTTTGTATTTTGTTATACAGCTGTATCTATATGTTGTTTGTATTTTGTTGTACAGCTGTATCTATATGTTGTTTGTATTTTGTTGTACAGCTGTATCTATATGTTGTTTGTATTTTGTTGTACAGCTGTATCTATATGTTGTTTGTATTTTGTTGTACAGCTGTATCTATATGTTGTTTGTATTTTGTTGTACAGCTGTTTCTATATGTTGTTTGTATTTTGTGTATTTATACATCAGTGTATTTTTTATTTATGTCATTTGCACATTCCATGCAGTTTTTACATTTATATTTATCAATCTCAGTCAGAACTATGTATAGATTTGTATATTTCTGGCATGGTATTTTTATTTTATTTATCAGTATTGCCTTATTTAACAGTATTATTCTGTAATCTGTACTTTACTAAGTGCCTTTTTATCAACATGCTTGTTTTTTTTACATTGCTGCATGTCTACTCTATTTGTAATTATTGTTGTATAATTTTTATATATTTTTATCATTTGAACATTTCAGTATAGAATGTGCGTGTTTGCGTAATTGAAATGTGGAGCATTTTATTGTTTTCACTGTGTGCTTTTGTCAATGTTTTGTATCCATTATCTGAATTTTTATGCACCTTTCATTATGCTCAGTATTTTTACCTGCATTTTAGCCTGCATCATGCAGAAGGTTTCATGCACACCTACATTTATGAGGTGTATTATTATTATTATGTTGTCTCTCACCAAAATGCCTTGCAATGAGTTTATCAATTCTGGAGAAAGGAACTAGTGTATAATTAACTCTACAAAGTTCATAGAGCAACAATTAAATATCATACAATGTCAGTTAAGCGCATATACATCACGCAGGTTTTATGCACACCTACATTTATGAGGTGACTTATGCTGTCTCTCACCAACACTTAAACATGACACAATGTCAGTTAAATACAGATACATGAAACCTTCTACATCACCTACGCAGAAGGTTTCATGCACAAATACAAAAACGTGTTATGTCACAGAGTGCACGAAACCTTCTGCAAAGAGTCCCCACCGTTTTATTTCAGCATACGGCTGTATACGTGAAGTGGAGACTCTTTGCAGAAGGTTTCGTGCACTCTGTAAAGTAGCAAATTTGTGTAGGTGATACAGAAGCTTTCATCTATCTATGCTTAACTGACATTGTGTGATGTTTAAGTGTTGCTCTGTGAACTATATCCATTCTGGAGGAAGGAACTAGAGCATAATTAACTCTACAAACCCATTCTCTCGCATACAGTGGCCCTCGCAGGAATGTTGCCAGTTATGTTGTCAACATATATGTTGCTCAACATAATCTTTGAAACCGACGTTGGAGAGGAGTGTTTGTTAGAGGACTTCCTCCTATACATCACAGATTGGGCTATGGGCTCATTCGCTTGCTTGACTGAGGGTGAGCAGAGCCGATAGCAGCACTTCTTCACTACGCACAATTACTTTGACTTTCCTTGCTATTGCAGAGGAGGAGTTGGTGAAAAGGCCAGCCTTCCAATGTGCGCAGATCAGGAAGGGTATCCCTGAATCTCACAGCGCCATCTATGTTCAATGCTACAACTGGGGTTATGCGGTGCCCCACAGTGCACATATGCTCAAACATTTTGGAGCTGTCCTCGACATATATCAGTATACTCAGTATACTCTCATGCTCTACAGTGTTGGGAAATCTCTGAGTTGTGCGATACTGTGATACAGATTCACTGTTATGCTTGCCTGTCTTTTCTGTGAAAGCACGCAAATGATTAGATTCATTCTTTGAATGTTTTCATGTTGAAAGAACAACTTTTGTACTGTTTAATTGTAATGATTCTGACAACCGACGTTGGAGAGGAGTGTTTGTTAGAGGACTTCCTCCTATACGTCACAGATTGGGCTATGGGCTCATTCGCTTGCTTGACTGAGGGTGAGCAGAGCCGATAGCAGCACTTCTTCACTACGCACAATTACTTTGACTTTCCTTGCTATTGCAGAGGAGGAGTTGGTGAAAAGGCTAGCCTTCCAATGTGCGCAGATCAGGAAGGGTATCCCTGAATCTCACAGCGCCATCTATGTTCAATGCTACAACTGGGGTTATGCGGTGCCCCACAGTGCACATATGCTCAAACATTTTGGAGCTGTCCTCGACATATATCAGTATACTCAGTATACTCTCATGCTCTAGTGTTGGGAAATCTCTGAGTTGTGCGATACTGTGATACAGATTCACTGTTATGCTTGCCTGTCTTTTCTGTGAAAGCACGCAAACGATTAGATTCATTCTTTGAATGTTTTCATGTTGAAAGAACAACTTTTGTACTGTTTAATTGTAATGATTCTGACAACCGACGTTGGAGAGGAGTGTTTGTTAGAGGACTTCCTCCTATACGTCACAGATTGGGCTATGGGCTCATTCGCTTGCTTGACTGAGGGTGAGCAGAGCCGATAGCAGCACTTCTTCACTACGCACAATTACTTTGACTTTCCTTGCTATTGCAGAGGAGGAGTTGGTGAAAAGGCCAGCCTTCCAATGCGCGCAGATCAGGAAGGGTATCCCTGAATCTCACAGCGCCATCTATGTTCAATGCTACAACTGGGGTTATGCGGTGCCCCACAGTGCACATATGCTCAAACATTTTGGAGCTGTCCTCGACATATATCAGTATACTCAGTATACTCTCATGCTCTACAGTGTTGGGAAATCTCTGAGTTGTGCGATACTGTGATACAGATTCACTGTTATGCTTGCCTGTCTTTTCTGTGAAAGCACGCAAACGATTAGATTCATTCTTTGAATGTTTTCATGTTGAAAGAACAACTTTTGTACTGTTTAATTGTAATGATTCTGACAACCGACGTTGGAGAGGAGTGTTTGTTAGAGGACTTCCTCCTATACGTCACAGATTGGGCTATGGGCTCATTCGCTTGCTTGACTGAGGGTGAGCAGAGCCGATAGCAGCACTTCTTCACTACGCACAATTACTTTGACTTTCCTTGCTATTGCAGAGGAGGAGTTGGTGAAAAGGCTAGCCTTCCAATGTGCGCAGATCAGGAAGGGTATCCCTGAATCTCACAGCGCCATCTATGTTCAATGCTACAACTGGGGTTATGCGGTGCCCCACAGTGCACATATGCTCAAACATTTTGGAGCTGTCCTCGACATATATCAGTATACTCAGTATACTCTCATGCTCTACAGTGTTGGGAAATCTCTGAGTTGTGCGATACTGTGATACAGATTCACTGTTATGCTTGCCTGTCTTTTCTGTGAAAGCACGCAAACGATTAGATTCATTCTTTGAATGTTTTCATGTTGAAAGAACAACTTTTGTACTGTTTAATTGTAATGATTCTGACAACCGACGTTGGAGAGGAGTGTTTGTTAGAGGACTTCCTCCTATACGTCACAGATTGGGCTATGGGCTCATTCGCTTGCTTGACTGAGGGTGAGCAGAGCCGATAGCAGCACTTCTTCACTACGCACAATTACTTTGACTTTCCTTGCTATTGCAGAGGAGGAGTTGGTGAAAAGGCCAGCCTTCCAATGCGCGCAGATCAGGAAGGGTATCCCTGAATCTCACAGCGCCATCTATGTTCAATGGTACAACTGGGGTTATGCGGTGCCCCACAGTGCACATATGCTCAAACATTTTGGAGCTGTCCTCGACATATATCAGTATACTCAGTATACTCTCATGCTCTACAGTGTTGGGAAATCTCTGAGTTGTGCGATACTGTGATACAGATTCACTGTTATGCTTGCCTGTCTTTTCTGTGAAAGCACGCAAACGATTAGATTCATTCTTTGAATGTTTTCATGTTGAAAGAACAACTTTTGTACTGTTTAATTGTAATGATTCTGACAACCGACGTTGGAGAGGAGTGTTTGTTAGAGGACTTCCTCCTATACGTCACAGATTGGGCTATGGGCTCATTCGCTTGCTTGACTGAGGGTGAGCAGAGCCGATAGCAGCACTTCTTCACTACGCACAATTACTTTGACTTTCCTTGCTATTGCAGAGGAGGAGTTGGTGAAAAGGCTAGCCTTCCAATGTGCGCAGATCAGGAAGGGTATCCCTGAATCTCACAGCGCCATCTATGTTCAATGCTACAACTGGGGTTATGCGGTGCCCCACAGTGCACATATGCTCAAACATTTTGGAGCTGTCCTCGACATATATCAGTATACTCAGTATACTCTCATGCTCTACAGTGTTGGGAAATCTCTGAGTTGTGCGATACTGTGATACAGATTCACTGTTATGCTTGCCTGTCTTTTCTGTGAAAGCACGCAAACGATTAGATTCATTCTTTGAATGTTTTCATGTTGAAAGAACAACTTTTGTACTGTTTAATTGTAATGATTCTGACAACCGACGTTGGAGAGGAGTGTTTGTTAGAGGACTTCCTCCTATACGTCACAGATTGGGCTATGGGCTCATTCGCTTGCTTGACTGAGGGTGAGCAGAGCCGATAGCAGCACTTCTTCACTACGCACAATTACTTTGACTTTCCTTGCTATTGCAGAGGAGGAGTTGGTGAAAAGGCCAGCCTTCCAATGCGCGCAGATCAGGAAGGGTATCCCTGAATCTCACAGCACCATCTTCTGGGCACAGCTCAGCATCGACCACCTGAAGTACATGCAGGAGAAGAAAATACCCACACAGGAGAAGGCGGAGAGCTGCTTAGTTAGTCAGAATAGTGACCTCACAGCCCAGGAGGACACTACATACTACTACTTGCAGGAGTTTATCAGCAGCCTTAATGAGAATCCTACTGTTTGTCACCGGGTCGGTCCATGTCACCGGGTTGGCCTATCAGCCGTCCAAGTTAACAGTGATGTTCAACGCTACAACTACAACAAACATTTTGGAGCTGTCCTCGACGTATATCAGTATACTCAGTATACTCTCATGCTCCACAGTGTTGGGAAATCTCTGAGTTGTGCGATACTGTGATACAGATTCACTGTTATGCTTGCCTGTCTTTTCTGTGAAAGCACGCAAATGATTAGATTCTTCTTTGAAAGAACAACTTTAGTACTGTTTAATTGTAATGATTCTGACAGATGTGTATGTGTTATATTAATTGGTACCAAATGCAACATCTACAGTAGAAGATCTTTTCAGAGTTGTTTCTTGGTTTCCCTTTTTAGTAAAGGTTTATAGTTATTACAATAAAAGAGTGTTTACTGTGCACTTTGTTTACTTATTTGTGCGACCGTTGAAAATGTACGTTTTTCTAAGCGTAATTTTATTTATGATGGCTTGCCATTCAAGGCATACCGATGGTGGCAGTTTACCTCAACGACATCTTAGTGTCTGGTTGCACATTGGAAGAAGCTTGAGCGAATCTCCTGACTGTATTGAGTAGCCTGCAAACAGCAGGTTTGCGGCTCAGAATAGAGAAGTGCTCCTTCATGCAAGAATCTTGTGCCTACCTGGGTCATCGATTGGATGCAGAAGAGATCCACCCTACTAACGTGAAACTACTCGCGTTGCAAAATGCTGCAGAACCGAAGTCAGTTTCCGAGCTGCAAAGCTATTTGGGAATGGTGAATTATTACCACAAGTTTCTCAAGAATCTCAGTGCAGTTCTAGCACCACTGCACGAACTGTTGCAAAAAGACACTCCATGGCACTGGGGGTCGGCACAGTCACAAGCGTTCGAAGAGTCGAAAGCGTTATTGCAATCATCACAAGTGCTGGTTCATTATGACCCGAGACTACCACTGGTGGTTAAGCTGTGATGTATCACCATATGGCATCGGAGCTGTGCTATCACATCAGATGTCAGACGGCTCGGACAAATCTGTCGCATTCGAGTCACGAACACTCGCTCCAGCAGAGAGGAATTATGTGCAGATTAAGCGAGGACTTGCTATTATCTTTGGTGTAAACATATTCCACAAATATGTTTACGGCCGAGACTTTGTCATTCAGACAGACCACCGCCCACTATTGGGTCTGCTGAAGGAGGATAAGATGATCTCACCTCTCGCGAGCGCAAGAATCCAGCGATGGGCACTGACATTGTCAAACTACCAGTATCACCTGCGATACAAACCTGGTGTGCAGAACACTAATGCAGATGGTCTGAGCAGACTACCGTTACCAACGAAGACAGCTTATGTTCCTGTGCCATAGGAAGTGGTTCTGTTGTCGTCAATTGTCAATGACACACCAATCACAGCGACCAAAATAGTGGACAGCTGGACAGCTCGAGATCCAGTGCTATCAAAAGTGGTGAACTTCGTTTTGCAGGGCTGGCCATCTGGTGTGTTGACAAGGAGTTCACAGCGTACAGTAGAAGGAAGGATGAACTGTTAGTAGAGCAAGGATGATTGCTGTGGTGATCTCGCGTTATCATCCCAGCATCAGGACGAGAGGAACTACTCAACGAACTTCACGAATGCCATCCAGGCAAGTTCCATTCCTGTCACGATATCACGCCTCAAACGACAACTGGTCAAACGCCTGCAGAGATGCTTATGTCAAAACGACCGTGATTCAGACTTGATCTCCTGTATCCGGCGGTGGAAGACCGTGTGTTAAACAAACAAGCCACTGCACGAAAGAATCACAACGCAGCAGTAACCGAGCGAACATTCTTTGCAGGTGATGCAGCTTGGGCCATGAACTTTGCAGCTAAACCGAAATGGCTATCCGGAGTACTTCAAACTCGCTTGGGTCCAGTGTCGTTCACCATCACTCTGATGGACGCATATGGAGAAGTCATGTGGATCATCTACGTGCCCGCATACCAGAAGAGAATGTCGGCATGACATTACCGCTATCTTCAGGTGTCGGTGTTGTTCCACCTATGGAAGGTGTTAAACTGGCATCATCGCCTGCAGTGAAATCACCATCACGTGAGACGGTGATTACGTCTTGTACTTCACCAAAAGTACCTACACCAACAGAGCAAGAAATGACACCTGAACTACGCAGGTCCGCACGATTGTCTAAACCTCCAAACCGATTGGATTTATAAACCACTTGTGACTGTTGCTTTTATGGATGTACACCGAACGCTGTGACATTTGTTATGTCTAATTCATAACTAATATTGCAATTGTAGATGCTTGTGTTGATTGGACTAGTGTTGCAGTTACTGATATTTCACAGTTTGAAAATCCTCCATGCGTAGTTTTTAAACTCAGTTACCCGTGTTTTGATACCGGAGACCCCGGGCGTTTTTATGTTGCTTGTATCTGTGGCATGGTGCAGTCATCTTGCGTTAATAAAGTTTCTGTCAATTGCGACAGCGTGAATTATTGTCAATGGCGACATAATAGCCATGTTATGTTAGATGCTAATGAATAATTGTTGCATACAAGTGGGTTTAAGTCAGATTATAACGGCATATTTAGAGCGCATGAATACTCAGTAGCGGCTTTGTCTGAAAACCGATAATATAAAATGAAACTGCCTGTATGAATCTGTGCGATAATAATCGAAAGTGACACTGCATAAATCATTCTAGTATTATTGGTGCATAGTAATGAAACGTGTCTAGAATGATTTCTTATTAGCGTAATTGACATGTTTATTACTGCATTTTTAGTTAGTTATTAGTAACTGTTCTGATACATTTTAGGTGAATTTAATAGTGTGCTATTACAAATGTTGCAGTGGTGTATTAATAGTTGTTGGCTACATTTATTATAAAAGTGGTGTTCTTTTGTTCTTATTGATATCACTGATCGTGATTGTCATGATCTGTCATGATCTGTCAATGCTGTATCTACAGCTGCCTGTTGTGCTGCTGTGTAAACTCATCTAGTTTCTTCCGGATCAATGGTAAATATGTTAGGTGCAATCACAGTAAGTGCAATTCATTATCACACTCCAATAAGTACTGTTCTTCAAGATAAGTAAACATTTGGTAGAAAGACATCCACCCATAGTCTTTCAATGCGTTGATTATGGGCACTGGTACCAATTGTAGCACTTCCTGTATTTGTTTCTCCGTGTTGCACCATACATCGCTACATGACTCCACCCTTCATCCATGCTCACGTTGGATGGCAGCCCATACTGTTCGACTTCCTGTATTTGTTTCTCTGTGTTGCACCATACATCGCTACATGACTCCACCCTTCATCCATGCTCACGTTGGATGGCAGCCCATACTGTTCGACTTCCTGTATTTGTTTCTCTGTGTTGCACCATACATCGCTACATGACTCCACCCTTCATCCATGCTCACGTTGGATGGCAGCCCATACTGTTCGACTTCCTGTATTTGTTTCTCTGTGTTGCACCATACATCGCTACATGACTCCCCCTTCATCCATGCTCATGTTGGATGGCAGCCCATACTGTTCGACTTCCTGTATTTGTTTCTCCGTGTTGCACCATACATCGCTACATGACTCCACCCTTCATCCATGCTCACGTTGGATGGCAGCCCATACTGTTCGACTTCCTGTATTTGTTTCTCCGTGTTGCACCATACATCGCTACATGACTCCACCCTTCATCCATGCTCACGTTGGATGGCAGCCCATACTGTTCGACTTCCTGTATTTGTTTCTCCGTGTTGCACCATACATCGCTACATGACTCCACCCTTCATCCATGCTCACGTTGGATGGCAGCCCATACTGTTCGACTTCCTGTATTTGTTTCTCTGTGTTGCACCATACATCGCTACATGACTCCACCCTTCATCCATGCTCACGTTGGATGGCAGCCCATACTGTTCGACTTCCTGTATTTGTTTCTCTGTGTTGCACCATACATCGCTACATGACTCCACCCTTCATCCATGCTCACGTTGGATGGCAGCCCATACTGTTCGACTTCCTGTATTTGTTTCTCTGTGTTGCACCATACATCGCTACATGACTCCCCCTTCATCCATGCTCACGTTGGATGGCAGCCCATACTGTTCGACTTCCTGTATTTGTTTCTCCGTGTTGCACCATACATCGCTACATGACTCCACCCTTCATCCATGCTCACGTTGGATGGCAGCCCATACTGTTCGACTTCCTGTATTTGTTTCTCCGTGTTGCACCATACATCGCTACATGACTCCACCCTTCATCCATGCTCACGTTGGATGGCAGCCCATACTGTTCGACTTCCTGTATTTGTTTCTCCGTGTTGCACCATACATCGCTACATGACTCCACCCTTCATCCATGCTCACGTTGGATGGCAGCCCATACTGTTCGACTTCCTGTATTTGTTTCTCTGTGTTGCACCATACATCGCTACATGACTCCACCCTTCATCCATGCTCACGTTGGATGGCAGCCCATACTGTTCGACTTCCTGTATTTGTTTCTCTGTGTTGCACCATACATCGCTACATGACTCCACCCTTCATCCATGCTCACGTTGGATGGCAGCCCATACTGTTCGACTTCCTGTATTTGTTTCTCTGTGTTGCACCATACATCGCTACATGACTCCACCCTTCATCCATGCTCACGTTGGATGGCAGCCCATACTGTTCGACTTCCTGTATTTGTTTCTCTGTGTTGCACCATACATCGCTACATGACTCCACCCTTCATCCATGCTCACGTTGGATGGCAGCCCATACTGTTCGACTTCCTGTATTTGTTTCTCTGTGTTGCACCATACATCGCTACATGACTCCACCCTTCATCCATGCTCACGTTGGATGGCAGCCCATACTGTTCGACTTCCTGTATTTGTTTCTCTGTGTTGCACCATACATCGCTACATGACTCCACCCTTCATCCATGCTCACGTTGGATGGCAGCCCATACTGTTCGACTTCCTGTATTTGTTTCTCTGTGTTGCACCATACATCGCTACATGACTCCACCCTTCATCCATGCTCACGTTGGATGGCAGCCCATACTGTTCGACTTCCTGTATTTGTTTCTCCGTGTTGCACCATACATCGCTACATGACTCCACCCTTCATCCATGCTCACGTTGGATGGCAGCCCATACTGTTCGACAGCCTCAAGAAATGCTACATAAACAGTATCTGCCTTGTTGGTGGTGGCCTACCGAAATATGTCTCAAAAACTAGTTGATGCATAATTTGTCTTCGAAAAAGTTAACTTTGTCTGACGTTTATTACTCCCAGTGACCGATATATCCGACTAATAAAATCTATAGTGGCAAATTTGAGCGACAGCGAGCCAAATGCCACGACTAGCGAAAACTCCATGCACTACTATGTCAGTAATAAAAGCCGTGTATCTGCTACTCGAAGCCGACCCTAATTCATCTGAGCAGTACCCGGTAGCATGGGCACACGCGCTCGTGTCATTGTAAAGACATTAGATGTAGAGACAAGATAGAATTGCAAAGTTTTTGCCTTGCACCTATACTATTCGCTATTAATTCATACTGTTCTGAGGCTCGCCTATTTGATAATGATGAAACAGTAATAGTTTTGACTACTGCCAGTATTGGGATCATATTGTTTTTTATAATTATAACATTGCATAAAAAAATTACAAGAAAAAAAATAATGCATTGGCAAAATCCCACCAGATGTTTAACATGAAACAACTGCTGGAAATGAAAGACAAATGAAGTAATGCCCTAGAAGAGAGGTTGGACGTTTTGGAGGATAGGCGACAAGCGAGAGCAGTACTCTCGTAGTCTCAACTTCCGCTTCCAGGGCATTCCCGAGACAGATAATTAAACCACAAATGAACTCGTGTTACAGACAATAAATAGGTACGCGACAATCGGCCTACATACGCGCTAATCGCTTCGGCTGCGACCTCGATCTCCGACCTCATTCGATGTACTCAGAGGAGATTCCAAGCAGATTGGCAGTCAAACTACAGAAAAAGAAAACGTACCAAAGAAACAAATTAGAAAGACTCCAAAGCCATGATTTGGACATGTCTGTTGAATTCCCAGAGTTAGAAGAGAGTATCCAGCAGAGTTAGAAGAGAGTATCCAGCAGAGTTAGAAGAGAGTATCCAGCAGAGTTAGAAGTGAGTATCCAGCAGAGTTAGAAGTGAGTATCCAGCAGAGTTAGAAGAGAGTATCCAGCAGAGTTAGCAGGGTGTTCGTGATATCTTAGATGGAAAGATAGTTGGACATAGGATTTGTCATGTTTAGTAATGTGGTAAGATGATGACTCACAAGCAAAAACTGTGTACAACGGTAAAGTTGAAAAAAAATTAAAGAAAGGAGGTGGAACTTATGTTGTGGGGTACTGGAGTGAGGAGGAAACTTACCAGGACAATGCTGTGGATTATGACGTTTCAAAGTATGCCCTTGCGGCGGATCTGGTGTGTGAGGATTTGACTGTATCATAAAATTAACGAGACATTTTGTGTATATATTGTGTGGCAATGTGAATATTATACATTTATTTTATGGTTATACTAGAGTCGTAGTGATAGCCACTATCTTACATAACAGGGTTTCTATAGCTATTATCGAGCCAGGCTAGGCGGTAGTTCTAGCAATGGGCATCATGTTAGGTAACAGGCCGATAATCTTTACTGAAGTGTAACATTGACTGGTGGACTATATATATATACACTAGGGACTGTTCTAACCGGGGTCAGTCGATTGTAGTTCGCGAGGAGGCGGCTGCAATAGTTAAGAGACGGCCAGTGATAAGTTGCGAGAAGGCAACAATACTGCAATTGTATGTCAGTAGAAAGCTGTGTGAAGCTAACAAAGTTACGAGAAAACAACTCGGTTGGAAGCGTGCAAGGAAGCAGATACAACAAATGATGTGACGCAGCACAGCTTGAACAATGCCAGAAGCGACTGGCGTAAGTATTATCTATTACGTTGTTAGCTGATAATATGTGTGTATATATTTAGATATA